>JAWWEY010000273.1:60403895-60422676 GCA_035582745.1 Loriotus luctuosus
TGAGGGTGGGCAGGCCCTGGCACAGGGTGCCCAGAGCAGCTGTGGCTGCCCCTGGATCCCTGGCAGTGCCCAAGGCCGGGTTGGATGGGCTTGGAGCAACCTGGGATGCTGGAAAGGGGTGGAATGGGATGGTCTTTGATGTCCCTTCCCACCCGAACCAGACTGGGATAGGATTCTTTTTCTGAAGAAAGGCTGAAGGACAGAGAAGAAGCTATTCCTTCCTCTGGACTCCTACTGTTCATTGTGGGCTGCTTTGAAAATGCAAGATATGGATTTACTGGAGCAAATGTGGTGAGGGACTGAAAGATGATGAAGGGATGGAGTGAGGAGAGGCTGAGAGCTGGGACTGCTCATCCTGGAGCAGAGAACACTCAGCCAGCTTATGCACTTGTGTTAAACTGACCTATGAAATGATCTGCTGGTGAGAATCCAGAGTGAGTGCTCTGTTTATCATTTAAAACAACCCCATGGCTTAGATTTTAGAGAATTAACAGTTCCTTCTGAAGCTTGTAATAAAAATCATGATGTTGACAGGAGCTGTGTGTGCTTGGTGTGATGCTCACCTACATGCTTCAGAACTTTCTGAGTGCTCCATGTGCTTTCCAGGGTCTGTGCTGGAGCCCTCAGAGTTGGTGTTTCTGCTCTGTACATGGTTAACTTGGAGGCTGAGTCACAGCTTTTCCCAGTTGGATACATGTGGTGGGAAATTCTGTGGGCTGGAGCAGCTTGGAGAGACAGACTTCCTGGGTATCTCCTCTTGAGAAAATTTTCCTTCTGACTGAACATCTGGTCCCTGTCTCAGGATTAACCTTTAGCATTAGATTTGCTGAACAGTTAAGTAATGAATACATGCAAAACTGTGTGAGTTTTTTTTTATTATTCTTTCCATTGTGGATATAAATACTTAAAGCAGTAAAAGAGCAGGGTTCTAATTGGCTGTAAAGTAGGAATATACATTTTCAATAACATTTGGAGCCCTAATTGTATGTCTTGGAAAAGACAAGAGCTCTTGAAGTGAGTAATGAGCCCTTCATGAGGTGTTTTTCAGCACCTGCATGAAACCCCTCATGAATTAAGTTTTTCTTATACATGAATCAGCATTTCCAATTTCTGAAAATGCTAGTTGTGAGCAGCACCTTTTGCTCTGTCAGTGGCCTGGGTGAAGAACAAACTCTTTGTGTTAAACAGAAAGTTCAGTTTTTAGGAGCAACTCTGAGTTTCTCCCAGAAGTTATCTTTGAATATTGCTCTGATTGGACTAAGTGCTAGAAAATCCTCACCTCATCTGGGTTTTTTAAAATGAAAATGTCTTGTGGCATCCTGACAGAGCAGTGGTGTACAGGGGGAATGACCTGGAAGTGCTGTGTAAAGTTGTATAAAGATGATTTTTATTGTATGGTTATGATTGAACTGTAATTCACAGTTTGTGTTTTACTTGGAAAGCACTTGAAATTTCAGCTATTTAAAGAAAGCTGTCATGGAACTTATGCAGAGAGAAAAACTTGGCAGTCCCTGCAGTGGGAGTTTTGGTGATCCATACATTAAGGTAACTAATTTTGCTAATGGATAAGTTATGTCTTGGAATTTCATCTTGTGTGATAGGACTGAACCTGCTTTTTATGGAAGGATGAATCTTTTAATGCTCCTATTACCTGGTGTTTAAACAAGCCAGTACATCTTGAGGGAGTGTTCAGATGTTTTTGCAGAAAATGGTGCAGCTGAGCAATTAGGCTTTTTTATGGGCAAATAAAAAGGAGGGATTAGAGGAGGGAGGCTGCTTTGAGGCATGAAGGGATGGATACCTGTGCTCCATGTTAAATCAAACCCAGGCTTTGCTGCCCCTGCTCCAGAGCTGCTGGGAAAAAAAAACCAAAAAACACTTTTGGGGTTTTCTGGGTGTGGAGATGGAAAGAGGGCAGTGCCTGCAGTGATGGGAAGAGAACTGGAAACTGGAAAGGTTTTGGGGTAAGTGTTTCCTCTACCAAAGCACCCAGGGCTTTGTCCATAGGTAAGGACATGAGTTTTCCCTCCTTCCCTCAGCACTTCTCTCACTGGGAGGTGCTGGGAGCTGAGCCCCAGAAACCACATCGTGGGGTGGCCTCTGCTGGAGTTGGGGTAAAGCCCCTTTCCTTCTGTACCCTGCACTTGTTTGGTTTTGCTTTAAAATATTTAAAGAAGACGGTTCAGTGTCTTTAAAGAATGTGGTTTTGGATATGGTTCTTCTCTTCTGTAAGTGATACTACAGTCTAAAATTTGATTTAGGGTTATTAATGTGTGATTACTTGTGTCAGGAGGCATTGTTGCCATATTGCTATGGCTTTAATGAGATTTTTTTTCATGTAACATTGATAGGTTATGATTAGGGGCTTTTTGTTTTCTTAAGCTTGAACCTTCATCATTTGGGTGTGCTTGTAATGCAGGGGAAAATCCCTCCAATTTCTTTATTCTCCCACTTTGTTATACCACACAGAATGTTATGAAAGGGATGGATATGAGTTTGCTTTCCTTAGAGAAATACTCAATTTTTTGAAGTGTTTTCATTTGATATGAAACTTAATATAGCAAAATCATATTTGAGCAGTTTTAAAACCTTTACCTGTGCAGGAAAATTCAGGTTGAGGAGACCACAGGAGGTCATCTAGTCTCACCTCCTGCCCAAGGCAAGGTCAGGCCCAAACCCGTGTACAACCTGTCTGGTGGAAAAAAAAAACCAACCCAAACCCATTCTTCATGTTTGACAAAACTTTCTGTAAGTTCTCTAGCTCTCCTCTGCTCTCCCCCCAACTCCAGGAGATAGGAGCATGTAAAACACCCAGCTCTGGGGTTTTGCAAGTCGGTTTCAGGTAGGTTTCCAAGCTATTGGTTTCTGTCCTGTGTGTAAACAAAGATATCCATGAAAACTGAGGCTGGGGAGGAGTGAAACCCACATGAGGTTGTTGCAGTGTATTTCCAGGGTTAGGCCATAGTGTGCACCAGCCAGCCTGATTCTAAGTGTGTTAGCCAAGCCTCAGAACTCATCAAGACTTCTGAAACACAAATTGTGCTAAATTAAGGAAGAATAGGCTGAGAAACTGAATACCAAGACAGCAAGAAGTAGATAAGAGAGGACTGTGAAACAGCTGAGTGTAACCAATCACACACTCTGAGAAATTCAGGCAGAAAAGGGGTGAACAAGACAAAGGCACCAACCAAGAAGTGAGTGCTTAGCAGTTGGTAGAACCTATAAATAAATATGTGTGTAATGTACACAATAAATGGCTTCTGCTCAATCATATTGATGAGTTGTCCAGGAGTCCTGGATTTCCACATCACCTCCAGCTGGCCCAGGAAGGAGCTGTGGGCTTGGCACTAAAGGATTGCCAAGGTACCTGTCTGGGTGCGTTTCCCTGACTGCTTTGTGATCCTGATCTCTTGGGACAGCAGCTGGAGGCAAGCACACCAAGATTGCTGCTGGTGGTCCAGCCTTGTCTGCCCCAAGTTCCCAGGAGCTCCAGGAAAAGCCACCTCTGCCTGGAGAAGGGTGACAGAGACAGGGTGACAGCAGAGCCTCAGCTCCACCTGTGGCACCAAGCCAGCACACCTAACCCAATGCTGGGCCTTCAAAATCTGCTGAGGCTGTTTACAACTGAGACCTGCCAGATCAGGTAAAATTCAGTGCAGAAGCTGCAGCCTGTTTTCCCAAAATTCCCTAAAGCTGGCTGGCTGAAGGGCCAGAGATTTGTCACTGTGTGATTTCTGAGGCCAGGCTTTGCACTGTGCTGTGCTTTAGTGAATCCTGATGATTCACCCACTGGTTTTATGTCCTTTGGGACCCTTCAGAGGTTTGGGTGGTCTCCTGTGGTATTTTTGGGGTACCCCGTGGCAGGAAGGAAATGATTAATCTGACTCCATGTTCTTAGAAGGCTAATTTATTATTATATGATACATGATTATATTATATTATATTATATTATATTATATTATATTATATTATATTATATTATATTATATTATATTATATTATATTATATTATTATAGAATGCTATACTAAACTCTGCTAAAGAATAGAGAAAGGATGCAGACAGAAGGCTTAACAAGATACTAATGAAAAACTCGTGACTCCTTCCAGAGTCCTGACTCTGATTGGTCATTAAGTCCAAACAATTCACATGAAACCAATCAAACAATTCACATGTTGGATAAACAATCTCCAACCACATTCCAAAGCAGCAAAACACAGGAGAAGCAATCAGATAACATTGTTTCCCTTTTCTCTGAGGCTTTCAGCTTCCCAGGAGATGAAATCCTGGCAAAGGGATTTTTCCAGAAAATGTGACAGTGACAATCTCCACTCAGAGGAACTGCAGTCACCAACCTTGGGGTAAAATCCAAGTTTTAGATCAGCCAGTTCCTCTTGGTGTTCTCACCCTCTCGTGATCACATCATGATTTTAATTGCAAGGACAGGTTTACTTCACTTCCTTGCCTGGTGAAGAAAGACCAGAGAAAATGTAAGGTGGGTGAAGAATTTTGCAAAGTGCTTCTTAGCAAGGTGCAGTTGGCAGCCATCTGTGGCCTCACTCCTTCCTCTTGGACAGAAGGACATCATTCAGTTAGGTTTCTTATTCCTGCATAAAACCTGGATTGTTTTAACGTGTGAAAAATCCCAGCTACAGTTGGAACTCTTCACCTGGCACTTTTCTCCTTGAGGTGCTCGTTGGGTGGAACAACAAATCTCAGCCTTTCTCTCCTGAGAATATTCCTTCTGCTGTGAGCATCCCAATTTCAGTGAACAAGGGAAAGGGGCAGGTCAGAATGATTTATGGTAATTGCTCAGCAAGCTCTGTGTTCTGGGATTCAGTATTTCTTCAGAAGATCTGTGCCTTCTACTTTAATAATAATTCCCCCAGTTCACTGAATTTCAAATCAGTTCACAGCTTGAATCAAGATGAGCTTTTCCCAGGTAAAACATGCTTTTAAATACACCTCTGATAACCTTTGTTGTGACATTTGGGTCCTAATTAAACATTATTCAAGAGCGTCCTGATTGTACAATTCATAATGTTGCAAGTTAATTGAAGTACCAAACATCTCAAAAGTGTCTAAATCTTCATATGGATAAAAGAAATCTTCATATGAATTTACTCAATTAATATACTTCTTTCATTGCAGTAAGGTGTAATTCTGGGAACTTGAGCTGTGTAGTAAAAAATGGGAATCATGGTGCAAGCAATTATGTGTGATTTAACATTTCTACAAAATTGTTGTTAGAATCAAGAGGGTGTAATTCATCCAATTAAGAATTTCCTTTTGCAGTCAATAACTGTCAGGATTTAGTTTCACTTGTGCCAAGAGCAAACTATTTGACTTGGACATAAAAGCCATAATAAAAGTTGAAGGAGCATACTTGAAAATCCATTCCTGATAAGAAGGAAAGGGAAAATAAAGACAATCATTGTTCTTCAAGGTGGACATGACTTGAATTCTTGAATGAATTTTTGACATAGTGCATTCTCTGTACTTGGGAAGGCAAATACATTTTATCTGCTCAGCTTTCATGTGTTATAAATAATCTTAATTTTAAAGCAGCCTTTTAGTCTTCAGCTTCAAAACTTGTGTTCTCTTTGTTTTCTTGTGTTTGCCAGGATCCTCAGGATCTTGTTCACAAAGCTTATTCCACGCTGAGGTCATTAATTTGAGAGATTCTTAGACAAACCTTAATTTCTGCTAAGTAATCCAGACCATTAGCAATTGCTGTGGCTTGGAGCTGAAAGAACAGTTCAAATTAGGAGCAGCAGGGGGCTTAAGTTTTCTGTAATTATTTGCTTTTATAAGAAATTTACTCAAGCCCCCTGTCTGGGATATAAACAGAAGGATGCAGAGCATCATCCTTGTGCAACAATTTATTTGAGCTGGGCTTCAAAAACACATTGGGGCAGTGTTATAAGCTGTCAGAAATGGATAATAGTGGTTTATTAATGTGTTTTTCTGTTCATGGTGGAGTCACAGAATGATGAAGGTTGTATCTTCTTTGTATCTTGTAGATGTTGGGGTGAGGAGGGAAAAGAGAAGGTGCTTGAGGGTATTTTTCTGTTTTATTTACACTCTACCCTGAGAGTTGGTTGTTCATTTCTCATGATTTTTCATTTTCTATTTCCTGTGGAGGTACAGGGTTTTTGAATGAAGTGGCCTCTTTCCTGGGAACATTTCAGTAACTAAAGGTACATGACAGCAGATACTAAAAAAACTAAGAACTTCAGATACTGTCAAATGGGATATCCCAGAGCTAAATTCCATGAGTTGATAATGCATTATGGTCAGCAGAGTTAAGAGAAAAAATAAGAAAAACCCAGCAAAACCTGGTTATTTCAGCTTAGTGATGGAGGAATATAGAGTTTGCAAGAATAGCCTCAGTTCACAGTGTCCTCCTGTGTGCTGCAAGTTTTGAACTGTCACATGATGAAGGCCACCAAAAGGTTCTTTAAGGGAAATAAGGAAGAAAAAATGATTTGCTTGGAAAAGGAACTGAACAGGCAGCTACATTCCATCTGTTGATGCAAGGAAGAGCAGACTTGCTGCAGATATTTAGTGCAGAGTGGCACAGCATTATGGAAATGCAGGGAAAAAACCCATAAACAAACTAATCTGTTGTACCAGGACATGTGAAACCTGGCATAAAACCCCAGAATGATTTGAGTTGGATGGGACTTTAAAGCTCATCCAGTTCCACCCCCTGCCATGGGCAGAGACACCTTCAACTATCCCAGGTTGTTCCAAGCCCTGAAATTTCCTCTTTGTGGCTGTAGGAGAGCCCTGAGCAACTCTGGCATGGTCAAAGTGCTCATCAGTGTCAGCTGATGAAGAGAAACCTCTGTGGGGTTCAAGTATTCACAGCAAAACAGGCTGAGGTTGTCCTTTAAAAGAGTCAATGTTCTTTGTGTGTTGTCAGCAAATGTGTCAGTGAAAAGAATCCAGGATGAAATCAGTCACAAAATGAACTTTGCTGTTTGGAAAGAAGGAATCTTGAGCTACAACTTCTTTTTTCCCCCCTCTTCATTTGATCTGGAATCAATGCAATACCTAGAGAAGGGTCATGTTATGTCAGGTGTTAATAACAAAAAATAGCTCATGGCTTCCTGGTGAAATTCCTCTAATTCAGTTATTTTTTTACTGTGATTTCTATTTTTCTTTTTTTTCCTTTTCTTTTTTGGGAGTAATTTTGATCATGTGCCTGAGTTTTGAAAGATGAAGTTGTTCAACATGGCTGAGAAGTATTTCGTAAGGGCCTTTGATTGCTGGCCTGCTTGCAGCATGTGAAATTTTTGACAGCAATCTCGATTGATTCTTCCATGTTCAATAATGTGTTCATTCCAATGGTATTTCCTGAGCAGCTGGGCTTGCTTAGCTTTGGAGCTAAAACAGCAAAAGCAAGGAAGTGAATTTTTCAGCCCCCTCCCCACCCCCCACCTTTTTTTTTAATTTTTTTTTTTTTTGGCATGTTAGAAAATTATGTTAATTTTTTTTTATCCTGTTAATGAAATGACATGGAAACCATTGGAATAACAGGGGGAAGGGCAGGAGCAGAAGTGGAGGACCAGGAGGAAATGGCACATTTTATAGCCCTGTGCATGGTGAAAGGGCTGGCTTCAGGAATTAGCTTCTCCTTTCAGAGGCAGTCTAATCAAAATTCATATAGAGCTGTGTTTCCTGCTGGTCTCTGCCTTAATGAGTGCTTCTGTTTCAGGCAGATCTTCTGAAGTGCTAAAGGATGGGTTTTCTGCATTAGAACTAATGCTGGGTCTGCACATAACAGGCAGATTGTCCATTGAAATGCTGCTGAGCAGGAATGGGATGTACAGAGTGGCATGTGAGATGCTGAAGGGAGAATCTGTGTGCTCTTGTAGTGCATTGAGACAAATCTGTGTATTAAAAGTTACAGCTAAGAAATGTCTTTCCTCAATGGAAAATGCTGTTCTTCAAGTTTTAGTCTTTTGTTCAAGTGGTATCTTTATCTGTTGATTAGAGGCAGGCTGAATATACAGAAATTCGGAATACAGAAGGAATTACTCCCTGTGAGGGTGGGACACAGGGTGTCCAGGGTAGCTGTGGCTGCCCCTGGATCCCTGGCAGTGCCCAAGGCCAGGCTGGACAGGGCTTGGAGCAGCCTGGGATGGTGGGAGGTGTGGGTGGCACTGGATGGGCTTTAATGTCCCTTCCAACCCAAACCATGCTGGGATGATGGATCAGTTTGGTGTTCCTGTGTTTTCCTGCCCTGGGTGCCTCAGATGGAGGAGACAGCAGCAGTGAGGAGGAAAAAGCTGAGGCTGAGGCAGCTCCAGAGGCTGAGGCAGCTGCAGAGGCTGAGGAAGCTGCAGAGGGTGAGGAAGCTGCAGAAGATGTGGAAGCCACAGCTGAGAGCCCCCATGAGGAGGGCAGTGCTGAGCAGGGAGGAGGGAGCACTCCTGCTCCAGAGGCTGACTCTGAGGAGGACAATGGAGACTCTGAGGAGGAACATCCAGAGCCCAAGAGGGAAGTGAAGGAGGAAGAGGTGAATTATCCAGACACCACCATCGACCTGTCACACCTTCAGCCCCAGAGGTGAGAGAGGCAGCAGCTGGGGCTCCTGAGGGTCTCCTAAAACACTGCCAGGACAAGGCTGGGATGTGTTGCCATCCCTTCCTTCCATGCTCAGCAGTGGGAATGCTGAGAAGCTGAGCCCTGAGCTGCCTCTGCTCTGCTCAGGCTGCGGGATGAGCTCAGCTCCCTGCAGTCCCTGGGACTCCTTGGAGGGTGCAGGGAGCAGGGATTGGGTGGGTGCTCATGGGAGCTGCACCTTGGGGGTCCCTTGATGCCCAGGCTGTTTGTTACTTGTGTGAGAGGGGAGCTGGCAGAGAGCCAAGATTGTTTTCTAAAGTGAATCCCAGTGTCCCTGCATTTTCCAGTCACCAAAGCTGGGGTTGCCAAGCTCTGGAAAGCTAAAAGTTAGAGTCAGGCTGCTGAAGTCTGGGCTGTGGTTGGTGTGCCCACGGTGAGCTGCCCTACATCTGCTGATGAGCTCCTTTTGCATCTCCCCACAGATCCTTGCAGAAAATCAGCCCCAAAGAGGAAGAGCCCAGCTTGGTAAGGTCCCAGCTCCCAAGGGTGGCCCAGAGCAGTGGGAGCTGCTGGGCAGGATCTGCCCTGAACTACCTTTGCTTCCTCAGGGTGACAGCAGGGCCCAGGGCCGGAGGCATCTCTCTGCCAAGGAGAGGAGGTGAGAACCAGTGGCTGTTCCAGGGACTCCCAGCTTGGTTTGGCTTGGAAGGGACCTTAAAGCCCCTCCCATTCCACCCCTGCCATGGCAGGGACACTTCCACTGTCCCAGGCTGCTCCAAGCCCTGTCCAGCCTGGCCCTGGCACTGCCAGCGATGCAGGGGCAGCCCCAGCTGCTCTGGGTGAATGCTGCTTCCCCATTCCCTCCCCCTGTCCTGGGCACATCTGGGCCCACTCCAGTCCCTGCCCATTCTCCATCCTGCATTTCCAGGGGAGCTGCTGCTCCTGGCCTTTGGCAATGCTGGCTGGGAACTGTTTTACTGCTGGGCTGGAGAGGTTTTTCTGAGGACAGGCTGTTTGCAGTGTTGCTCTGGGTCCCTGTGGCAGGGAAGCAGGCTGGGAATGCTGTCAGGAGAGCAGCAGCCTCTCCTCTCTCATCACAACAAATGAGGGTGTTGGGATTGTTCTCCTCAGGGAAATGAAGAAAAAGAAGCAGCAGAACAACTCTGAGAACTCAGAGCTGTCTGAAGAGAAGCAGAAGGAGGCAGAGACAGAGACCCAACCTGTGGCTGCTCCCAACTGCCCCAAGGCAGCTCCAGCCCCTCAGCCCATCAAGAGGGGCCAGAAGGTGGGCAGGGACCAGGGGCATGGAAAGAGGGACAGCAATGCCAGATGTCCCAGACACCCGTGGCTGCCTGGTGCTGCTTTGAGGGGTGTCAGGTGATGGTGCTGGGGATTGGCACAGAGCTCACTGGAACCAGTGCCTTGCTTACTGGTGACCTGCTCTGAAAGTTTGGGATACTGGGAAGGAAGGAGCATCTGTGGTTGCAATACTCTGCTAAGATTTGTCATTTTCTGAAGCTGTTGGTGTTTCCTTCTGCAGAGTAAAATGAAGAAGATGAAGGAGAAGTACAGGGACCAGGACGAGGAGGACAGGGAGCTCATCATGAAGCTGCTGGGGGTGAGGAGGGAGCTCTGCCTTCCCCGGGCTGGGGGGGCTCTGCTCACCAGCCCTGACCCCCTGTGCCACCACAGTCTGCAGGCTCCAACAGGGAGGACAAAGGGAAAAAAGGGAAGAAGGGGAAGACGAAAGAAGAGGCAGCAAAGAAGCAACAGCAGAAACCCAAACCCCAGCGTCGTGCAGCAGGAGGGGGCAAGGAGAGCCTGCCAGCAGGAATTGTGCTGCACGAGGCACAGGAGCCAGGCCTGGATGAACTGCAGGAGGACAAGGTGGGGAGTGGGATGGGAAATGGGATGGTGGAGCAGGAGGATGGGAAGGTGAGGAATGGGGTGAGAAGGTGAGCAGCTCTCTCCTCTCCTCAGCTGCCCATGTGTCTGTCCTGGCTCTGTGTAGCTCTCCCACCCGGGAGGCTGAGCAGCTCCCCTTGCATTTTGGGCACTGTGGAGAGCTCTGTGTCTGCTGCCAGGGCTCAGGGACCCCACTGGATTCCCAGAGCAGCCCAAAGCCCTGCAGCAATCCCTGTGCTCATCCTGTTGCCAGTGCCGAGGCTCGGGTTCACCCAGCACCTCCCCCTCAGCTCCCAGCCCTGCTCTGGGATTTGCTATCTCTGAGCAAATCTCCTCCTCCCAGCTCGGCGTGTGCCGGGCAAATGAGAGGTTGGAAAGAAACCTCCACCCTCCCACCCACGGCAGTGCTGCTCTCACCTTGGTTGTGAAACCAGCTCAGTTCTCTTGGCAGGGACAATGGGGCTTTTTGGGGCTGCTGATTAAAGAATTTCTTGGGGACAGGGGAGGCAGGAGCAGCTCTGTGGTTTCTGCAGGCCTGATGTGTTCTCTGTTTGTGTGTGCAGGAGGAGCAGGACCAGGAGCAGCCAGGACTGGAGGTAAATGCTCAGTTCTGTAAGGGCTGAGGTGGGGCTGTGCTCCTGCTGGGACTGGGACAGGGGGGAGCCCTCCAGGACTGTCTGAACCCACTTTAATGGTATTTTTAAAAATTAACCTCCTTAAAATTAACCTCCATGCCTGCCCTGCTCATCTCCACATCCCCCATAAACCCAGAGCTGACTCCATGGAAGTCTGCCCTTGGTTTTTGCCTTGGTGGCTCTGGGCTGGAGAATCACACAGTGAGCAGTGCAGGTTCTCCTTTAGTTTGAAGTTTATTTACATGTCAAATTGCTTCAAACTTTTCTGTAATTACTTTTGTGTAATTACAGGCTGTGGGTGTTGCCCAGGGCTGGGAATAAGTGAATTCCTTTAAATACCTCTATGGAGGAGGATAACATTGTCTGCTGTGGGAGCTTTGGGTGACCCTTGGCCCAAAACCAAGATCCAGCCAAGGATTTGATTTTAATGATGAAACAGATCAGTCACAAATCCTGGGAATTCTGTGCCAGTTCCATGCTCGTGGAGCCATGGAAGGGTTTGGCTTGGCAGGGCCCTTCAAGGCTGCCTGTCCCCACCCCTGCCCCGAGGGCTGAGCACCGGTCCCAGTGGAGCTCTCTGTGTCCCAGGAGAGCGAGGCCCTGCTGGACTCCCTGACAGGGCAGCCCCACCCCGAGGACATCCTGCTCTTTGCTGTCCCCATCTGTGCTCCCTACACAGCCATGACCAACTACAAGTGAGTGGCAGCCCCTTCCTGGGAGGGCACGTGCTGAGTTTTTGTTTTATTGACAGAACCCTTTCCTTTGGGCAGGTACAAAGTCAAGCTCACTCCGGGCACCCAGAAGAAGGGCAAAGGTACGGTGTGAGAGCCCTGAGTCCCCTGCTGTGCTCTGCCTGCTGCAGGCTGGGTGGGTTCCAGGCTGTTTCACTCTTCCCTGGCTTTTTCCAGCTGCCAAGATTGCCTTGCACAATTTCATGCAGTCCAAAGAGGCCAGTGCCCGAGAGAAGGATCTGTTCCGCAGCGTCAAGGTGAGCCCGGCCCCGCGGGGTCTCCAGCGGCCACAGGAGCCATTCTGGGAGGAAATGCTGCCAAACTGAGGCTGCTGCTGGGGTTTTAGCAGTGGAGTTTGTCTGTACTCCTGGGGAGGGTCAGAGAGTCTTGCAGTGGTTTAGGGTGGAAAGGATCTTAAAAATCCATGGGCAGGGACACTTGCCACTATCCCAGGCTGCTGCAAGCCCCATCCAGCCTGGCCTTGGCTGCCCAGCTCCTCTGGGACAGCTCTGCTGCCCAGGCTGGGAGGGACCATGAGAACCTGAGCCTCAGTGGGAGCACTGGGCCTTCTGTTTCTGCATTGTGTCACTGGCTGACAACAGCAGCACCTCCCAGGGAACCCTCTGGGTATGGGAGGGGGAATTCCTGGAGCAGGGGCAGGAGCTGGCACTGGGAGTTGAGGCTGGAGCTGTCCTGGTGCTCACCAGGGCCAAGGACAGGATCATCCCAGCGCTGCAGAAAGGCTTTCCTGCTGTGCTCACCTTCTCCTCTCCCCTGTGCCCTAGGACACAGATCTGTCAAGAAATATTCCTGGGAAGGTCAAAGTGTCTGCACCTCACCTCCAGAACATGAAGAGGAAGTGAGTCTGGGGCTCTGGCCCCACACCGGACCTGGGGCTGGGACAGACGGACACAGACCCACGGCCAGGACTCAATCCCTGCACCCAGGGCCTGCATTCCTGGTGGTTTAGCTGGACTCTGATACAAATTGCAGATAAATGTGGAA
Source organism: Loriotus luctuosus (assembly GCA_035582745.1). Lineage (NCBI taxonomy): Eukaryota > Metazoa > Chordata > Aves > Passeriformes > Thraupidae > Loriotus > Loriotus luctuosus. The sequence goes on from JAWWEY010000273.1 coordinate 60,416,745, forward strand.
TTAAATTGCTGGCATTTGGTCAGGAATGTCCTCCCCTGCTGCTGCTTCTCTGTTTGAGTGCTGGGCAAAGGCTCTGGAGTGTGGGGCAGGAAAACTCCAGGGGGTTCAGTTCCAGAGCCTCCAGGAGGGCAGTGCCAGTGGAGAACGCTTCCTTTGGGAGGGTGGGATTGTGATCCTCCCCAAACATTCCCTGGCTGTGGAGAGGGGAAGGTGCAGGCCCAGCTTCCCCCAGCCCAGCTGTGCCAGAACTCTGTGGAGGGGAGGAAGAGCAGGGCTGGGAGTCAGGGAAAACCCCCGGGATCTCTCAGGAATTACAGCACAGGAATTGTTCTACAAGTCAACGTTTTTAATTAGTTTTTGAAGACAGCTTAAAACATGATCCCCCCCCTTCCCCACAGCAGCACAACCTGGCCCTGTCCCCCATGTTCCCTCTCCATGTCCCTGCAGCCAGGGGACATCCCTGGGGCTGCTCCAGGGGCAGGGGAGCTCCACAGGGCTGGGAACAGGCACAAACACTCTCAGTTACACTCGCAGGGCAGAATATCTGCTACCTAAGGTTCACAACTGAAGTTCCACAACATAAAAATTCCGAAATAAAAAACCAAAACCGAACTACAGCCAAGCAGAAAGCAGTGGTGCTTTAACATCTCAAGGTTTACGACAGTTTATCGACCGACAGCGGGACAACTTCCAGATCCTGCTCCTGACTTACAGATCCTGCTTCTCTCACCTTAAGCATCTGTGCCAAACGTGAAGCTGTGGGCTAAACACCACTACAGCAACACTCCAGAGCCGTGCTGTGCTCAGCATTCCCAGCTCTGCCCCCATGGACATCCCCCCCGCTCCAGGGGTCAGCCTCACTCCCTCGGGGTGCACAACCCCACACCTGGTCACAGCTGAAGCTCAGGCTCATCTCCTCTGGCATCAAATACATTTATTGGAACATCTCACACAAAAATAGGTTCTCTCTAGGCCATTCACATGCACGGGAGGGCGAGAAGCAACTACCTACACACAGAGGGTGGAGCACACACCGTGCCGGTGCCCGGGCTCAGGAGCCCGAGGTGTTGTTGCTGCCGAAGCGCTGGTTCACGCTGTGCAGCAGGTGCTTGGGCAGGCAGTGCCACGAGCTGGCCAACAGCTCCTTGAAGCAAATCACGGCCTCCAGGCACAGCCTGCAACACAGGGCTCTGTCAGCAGGGAGTGCCTGCACTGGGAGCTCCAGCACGGGGCTCTGTCAGCAGGGACAGGCTGCACTGGGAGCTCCAGCACGGGGCTCTGTCAGCAGGGACAGGCTGCACTGGGAGCTCCAACACAGGGCTCTGTCAGCAGGGAGTGCCTGCACTGGGAGCTCCAGCACGAGGCTCTGTCAGCAGGGACAGGCTGCACTGGGAGCTCGTGCCAGAGGTGCTGAGAGAGGGGAATGCTCCATCCTCAGCCCTGGCTGCTGCTCTGGCAGCGTTTGGTAGAGGCAGAAATGCTTTCCAGTATTTTAGGAACACGAACAGGTCTAATGGTAACCCTGCCCCACTTGTCTTAGAATCCCAGAATGGTTTGGGTTGGCAGGACCTTAAACCCATCCCATTCCATCCTTTTTCCATGGGCAGGGACAGCTTCCACCATCCCAGTGCTCCAAGGCCTGTCCAACCTGGCCTTGGGCACTTCAGGGATCCAGGGGCAGCCACAGCCATTCCCCACCCTCCCAGGAATTTCCCCTGCCAGAGAAGCTGGGACAGACAGTTCCATGCTGAACTCTTGCTCTCTTACCTTACAAGAGATCTTGGCTGGAGGGAGAACACCAGGATTTCATTACTGTGAGCCTGGAGGGGGGCAGAGACAGAGAATTGGTTCTGTGGGATCTCAGCAGGACCCAGAGCAGCCCAGGGAACACAACCAGGGAACCCCAGAATGGTTGGGTTAGAAGGAGCTTAAAAAAGCTCATCCCATTCCAGCCTGCCCTGGGCAGGGACACTGCAGGAAGCCTTCAGGGTTCCCAGCCTTGAGGGACTTTGGGCAGGAGCAGAGCATTTCCCCCTCAGGCTTTGTGTGTGCACCTTCGTGATCCCCACGGGATCAGCACTGCAGATCCCACGGGAAGGGGAAGCTCAAAACCAACTCACAGCTTTGGAATGGGCCAGAAGGTTGTTGGCACAGCCCCCAAAGATGATCACCTCGCCCTCCTCGCTGGCACAGGCCGTGTGCCACAGCCTGGGAACAGAGAACAGCACTGCATTAACCCAAAGCCAGCTCTGGGAAGGTCCCTCCTCATCCCAGCCTGGCCAGAGGCAGAAAACCAGGGAGCAGCAGTGCTTTAACTCCTTAACCTGGCTCAGGGCACTTCCCTAACAGGAGGGAGGAAGACTCGTGTTTCCCATGCCACGCTGGTGCATCACAGAGGCTGTGGGGCTTTAAATTGCAGGTCAGCAACTCCTCACCAACTCCTGTTTCCTCAGCAGGAAGCCAAGAACAGCCCTGGGTGTGCACAGCATGAGCCTCTGGTGACACCAGCCGTGCCTGGCTGGTGGCACAGCAAGGACACTGGTTCCAGTTAGCTCTGCTGCTGGCACTCGCAGCTCGGAGCCCTCTGCAGCCAGATCAAACCCTAAATCCCAGAACCAAACCCTAAATCCCAAGATCAAACCCCAAATTCTGTGCTTCCTGCTGTTTCACAGGCTGCCTACCCCGTGTGGCCCTGCCCTGGAATTCTGGGAGCACACAACCACTGCACCTCTGGGGCATGTGAAAGGAGAGCTGTGAGGAGGAACCAGGCTCCTCTCTCTGACAGCCACCACCAGGTGCTTCCACACCCCTTCTGTGCCCCATTTCCAGGGAACTGTCTGCCATACCTTGGTTTTTCAGAGTAGTTATGCTCAAACTGTACCCACTCGTTCTTGCTGATACAATAAATCCAGGCATCACCTGAAAACAAGCAAAATCCCAGATAAAATCAGGATTCTGTCAGCTCTGTAAGTTGCTGCAATATACAAATACTCTGGTGTAGCACATCCCATTGCTGTTCTCAGATAAATCAAATACTTTAGGAAAAACCTTATAAGACATTGGCTCCTGTTTGACAACAGGTGTTTAATGGAACAGAGATTTATGGGGGTGAAGGTGGAGAATTGTAAAGCTGCCACCAATTGCAATCTGCACTTTTAGATACATTTCTAGAGCAGATCAATTGCTGGAAGTCCTGGTGTCTCCACACCCTCGGCAACTCCTGCTCTGTGGAATGAGGAGTTGGAGGAATTTAGAAGGAATTCAAGGCAATCACGAAAGCTCCTGTGCAGAGCTGTTCCAGAGCACAAAGCCACCACCAAATCCCTCTGGAATGACTTACTCAGGGGCTGCTTGTTCGTGGTGAAGCCTCCAAAGAGGAAGAGGTGATCCGAGGAAATCGGCGTTAAGGAATGCCACGATCGGCCCACCGGGCAGATGCCTTGGGTGAGTCTGGATTGCAAGAAAAACACCCCAAATCACCATCAGGGACAGCAAAATCCCTCTCTTTCCCCTGCCCTGATTATTTCTCAGCTGTCTGCAGGATACTGCAGTGACCCAAGGACAATGTGAATTCCTTTAGACACAAGAATTTCACATGGATTACTCTGAGCACCCACATTTCGCTCCACTCCCACGTGTCCAGGTTCAGGCAGTAGAAGTCGTTCATTCTGGACTCCTGCAAGAGAGCAGAGCGTGGCTCAAATCCCCAATTCCTGCTCAGCTCTGGGTTCCAGCACAGCTGAGGCAGGGCTGGCCTTACCCTGTATCTGCCTCCAAACACGTAGCCCCTGTTCCCGACCGTGGCGCAGGCGTGGGCGGCTCGCGGGGACGGGGTCTTCCCCTGGGAGGGACAGGGACAGCACACATCAGGCACCAGGGGACAGGAGAGCCTCAGCTCAACTCAGATTTAAAGCCAGCAAGGAACAGAGTGAAAAAACACAGCCAGTAAATCACCCTGTGTGCAGTTTTCTGATGGATGGAAGGTCAGAGAACTCATTAAAAATGGGGTTTATTTCTTCCCTCTTGAAGTGTATAAATTTTGTTTTTAGCACAGGGTTCAGCCACAGAAGAGAGACTGCAAATGAGACAGTGACATAATAAATCCTGCAATTCATAAATCATCAAGTGTCCAAGGCTAGGTTGGACTGTCTAGAGTGACCTGGGCTAGTGGAAGGGGTCCCTGCCCATGGCAGGGGTGGGACTGGATGAGTTTTAAGGTCCTTTCCCATCCAAGCCATTCTGGGATTCCATTAAACACCATTTCCATTTTTCTTGAGCTTCTGAACCACTTGAGAGCTGTATGAAGCAATCAGAGCAATTCTTTGGCAATCTGGAGCTCCTTGTCTCACATTTCACTTCCTCCAACCCTGTGGCAGCCCCAGCCCATTTCCCTGTTCCTGCACACTCCAAATGTGTGTATTTGCAATTAGCAGTGTTTAATTGTCTCCTGAGCACAACTCAGCCCCCCAGGGACAGGAACCAAGCATGCCCTGGCACTGAGGGTGACAGCAAACCCCTGCAGCTGCAGCATCAACCAAAGCAAGCGACAGGAAAAAATGGATGAAGACAGATCAAAAGAAAAGGCAAATTTCCTCTTTTTGCAGAGTGGATCTGTCTAAATGAATGGTTTAAATTCATTTAGACAGATCCACTGTCTAAATGAACACTCCTAAATACCATTACTGAGCTGTGACTTAATTAAATGACAGCAAACCATTAATTACCGTAGTTATGGGCTGGCTCCAAGTGAAAGTTTCAAGGTCCAGAACGTGCACGTGGTCGTTCCACCCTCTAGGAAGACCTGAATTCTTAGAAAAAAAGAAAAACACAAAGAAGCAACAAATTTTAACAGCACTGATGGAATATTAAAAGTTGAACCAGAAATGGCTTCCAGGGTTACTTACCCAAAAAGAAGTTTCATCAAATTCAAATGTTCCACGTTGCTTCCCTTCAGGAAAATAGCCATAGCCTCCAAAAAATATCAGCCTGCAGGAAAACATGGAGCAAGAGCTGTGAGAAGTTCTGTTATTATAAATATAATATAAATATAAACTATAAATATAAATGCTGTGCTCAGAAAACCAGTGAAGCTCCTTTGGTTTTCCAGAAGAGGGCTCTGTGTGCTGCCCCACTGACCCTCCCACACAGTGAATCCCTCTGGAGCAGTTTCCAGCCTCAGGCTCCCAAGCTCTGCTCCACTTGCTGATCCCTGAGGCTGTCAGATGTGCAGCCTGGTCACTGCACTTTGGCCTCTGCCACGTTGTTCTCCTGGAGTTGAAGTGGGAATTACTCCCAAGGTTTGGTTTTGGGGTTTAGGCTGTGTTAGGAACTGGCAGGGCTTTGCCAGGAATTCCTACAGGATGATGGAGTGCCAGAGAACTGCAGCACCTCATTACCCACCCACAGCTGCAGCCCTGCACTGATTCCCATCTGAGCTGATGCTATCAGCTGTGCTAATGAGGAGCTCACTCCGCACATCAAGGTGCTGAAAAAGCAGCACTGAGGGCAAAGCCACAGAACATGGAGCATCCCCAGCTGAAGGGACACACAAGGGGTTCCCACCTCTCCTGAGACTCTGCAGCAAATCCCACAGCAAATCTCCCAACTGGGAGCACTCTAATGGAGTGGCCAAGGCAGCACAAGAGTTAAACTCCAAAATCCCAGAACAGTTTGGGTTTGAAGGGACCTTAAATCTCACCCAGTGCCACCCCTGCCATGGCAGGGACACCTCCCACTATCCCAGGGTGCCCCAATGTCCAGCCTGGCCTTGGGCACTGCCAGGGATCCAGCGGCAGCCACAGCAAATCTGGGAATTCCCAATTCCCAATCTCCCATCCATCCCTGCCCTCTGGCACTGAGAGCCATTCCCTGTGTCCTCTCCCTCCATCCCTTGTCCCCAGTCCCTCTGCAGCTCTCCTGGAGCCCCTTCAGG
>JAWWEY010000273.1:60422776-60445627 GCA_035582745.1 Loriotus luctuosus
TGGAGCCCCTTCAGGCCCTGCCAGGGGCTCTGAGCTCTCCCTGGAGCCTTCTCCTCTCCAGGGGAACATTCCCAGCCAGCCCCAGGGTGAGGGAGGAGGAGGAAGGAGAAGCCAAGAGAGCAGGGCCTCTCTGGGGCCTCACCTGTTCTTGTGCACCCACACCCCCAGCTTGTCCTTGGACGAGGGGGGCACCCCCTGGCACTCCACTCTCACCCACTGCAGCACTTTGTCCGTGGATCTGGCATTTAACATGTAGAACTGGGAAAATAAAGAGATTTTTTAAACTCACATCATCAGCTGAAAGCTTAAATCTGCTGTTAAAATAGCAGCTTTAAATTAACATGTGTTGGTATAGACATAGTAATAAATGAAAAGTTCTTTTCCTAGCTGAAAAGTAGAGCACTGAAAATATTTGCAACAAAAGATGGATTCTCAAATCAAAAAGTTCTGACCTTTTTCAGACTCAAACACCTTTTACAGCACTAACAGGGTTCTGGGCACTGAGCTCCAGCATCCAAGAGCTGATACAATTGTGGGATACAGGTGTGTACAGAGCACAATCGTCTTACAACTAAAAAATGGTTGAGAAGTTTGCAAAGTGACATTTTTTACAGGATTACCCCTCCTCTGCATTTATATAATTGTACAGGAAGAGAACCAGCTGCTACACTTACATACAGGAACTGAAATGAAAGAATGCCACAGCAGGAAGGGAAGAAATCAACCTTACAAATGAGGTTTGTTTCAAACTGTCTGCAAAAACTCCTTCCAACTCCTTCTAGTTTATATTTACATAAGAAATATATGATCTCATATTTAAATAGATAAACTACATATTTATATAGACCAAAACCATTTAATTTAAACCACTTTGCCAGACTATCAGAAAAGACCATGAATTAATTCTGGTTGAAGGGGTGGTGATGGCTCAGTGATCTTGGAGGACTTTTCCCACCTCAATGATTTGGGGATTCTGGGATTGCCACAGACTCCAGGGAACAGAAACACTTCAAGCCACCCCACACCAGTTCCAGATCAGTTCCTGATATTATTCAGGCAACTCTGGCAACTCCCATCTTTTAAAATCAGCAAACTCAGAGGCAGGGACACAATCCAGCTGCTGAGGGGAATTGCACAAGGACAGAACTGGTGCCAGCTCGGGGTGTTCCTGCAGTGCTGTGAAGCTTCCAGGGCACAAGCCAACAGGAAAGGATTCTATTTTATTATTTTATTATTCTATTATTCTATGAGAAAGGCATTGCTGACCTTGTTGGTGTTGCCCCGGGCGTGGTGCCCCCCGAAGAGGTAAAGCACTCTGTCCACACACACGGCACAGCTGCCAGACATGGAGGGGGGAACATCTCCCTCAGTCTTGCTCTTCTTCCTGCAAAACCAGGCTGGGATCTTTCACCTGCCCCCAGCCAGCAGGGATGGCCTTATCTGGAGGGGTTGGATCTCCACAGTTCCCTGTGGATATTCAAGTCTATTCTTCCCACCTTTTCAGATGTAACAATTCACAAAATGACTCTGTTATGATGGAGGGGTGGGGAAGAGGCACTTTAGTTAATACATGGGGTTTTTAGGGGGAGGAATCCCATCTGTCCAGCTCAGGAGTTTGGAATGCTCAGAATCCTCAGGCAGAGAGGATTCACCTGTGTAAACTGCAGGTTCCCACTTTGCTCCTGGATTTTTCCTGTTTGTAAACATCATCAGCACAGAGAGGAGATTGCAGCCCGTGCCCCAGGCTGTGCCTGACCCCAGGGAGGGCTGGGAGCACCTGACATCCCATTTCCTGCACAGCACTGAGCAGCTCCTTTGGCTGCATCAGCCTTGAAAAACAACTCCTGACAAGGCCAAGAACTCAACAGGGATTCCCCAAGCACCACTGGCATTAAAAGTGGTACAAGCACAAATTCCAGCTGCTCTATCCTGTCCCAGGAATCCCAAAACACCTCACACTGCTGGTCACACACTCCTATCCAGGCTGCCTGTCCCAGCTGCCTCTCTCACTTCATCCTGGAAAAACATTTTGGACGCTTTCACAGGAAAAAAAACCCAAACCTGAAATATTTGACCCACTTTTGCAAGAGTTTGATAGGTTGGAACAAAGAGATCAAGGAATTCTCTCCCTGCTCAGTCCCTTTCCACACCAATTCAATGACTTATCAGATTTCCCCCCAAATTAATGATTTACCATCTTCCAGTTTCCATGTTGTAGATCCATATTTCATCCCTAGGCAGGTAGAAGTCATAAAACCCCCGGACCTGGGCATTCTGCAGAAGGAAAAGCAAGGTTAGAAGGCTGTTTGACACAGGAATTTCAGACTCCTGGGAATGTGTTCACCCCCTCTGGGACCTAATCCCAGCACAGATCACAGCAGGAGCAGTGCCTGTACTGCCCCCACTCCTGTGCCTCCCACCTGCACAGAGAGCAGCCGCCAGCCCAATTTAGCACCTGCTGGGGACAAGCAGCTCCCAGCAGAGCCAGACAGGGCTAAATGGAAGTTAAACCTCTGGTTTACAGCCTGAGCCAGGGAGCAGAAATGAGCCAAGAGCTCCTTTTCCTTCCCCCACCCCCTCCATGACAGGAGTTTATTTACTGAGTTCACTAGCAATGGCTTTGTCACTGAAATGATTTTGTGGTGTTGCACCCCCCCAGTGTGACAACAACAAACCTGGCATCCTTACCACCCCAAAAAACTATTACCACCCAAAATTACAAACTACAATTACAAAACATAATTACCAATTACAAATTACCACCCAAAAATACAGTTGTGCAAATAAAACCACCACTCCCAGGGTGCACAACTCCAATCAGACAATACTACCTCCACCTCTTGCCAAAGGCAAACGACACCCCAAAAATCTGTGTTATCTGCCAAGCTTTTAACACCCGTGATTTATCCCAGCGTTGCAAAACACCCCTGAGGGCCGTGTTACAAATTTGCTCGCTGGAGCTGCTGCGTTCCGGGGGAGGAATGATTCCCCAGAGTCCTGCCCGGGTGGATGGATGGCACACGGTTCCCAGGCCGGGGCAGCTGTACCTTGTATCCTCCCCAGACGTACATGCAGCGCCCGTCGGTGACGGCCACGTGCCCGCTGCGCTCGGCGGGGCTGTCGTTCTCCAGCTGCTCAAAGCCCTCCTCGGCCGGCGCCGGCAGCTCCTCGTCCGCCGGCAGCTCCTCGTTCTCATCGGCCATGTCGGGACGTGCTGCGGGCACAGGGACACGCGATTCCCTCAGCGGGATCGGCCAGGGCCCGGCACAGACCCCTCCCAAAAATCCCACCCTGCGCATCCCTGGCAGCCTCGGGCTGTGCCCATTCCCCGGGGAGCCTGGGCAGTGCCAGCACCCTCTGGAATAGTGGGACCTTTCCCTGATATCCCGACCCTCCCCTGACACAGTGTGGGGTTTGGAAAAGCCAGGATGAGCTACACACGGCTGGAGTCAGAAATGTTCCAGGTAGGGACTCCTCAGCGGTGCACGGTTTGTAATGGTTACAGTTGCCAACGTGACTCAATGTGTCCGTTTGTAAAAATATTTAAAATCTTATCTATAAATACTTTGATTGGTTTGCCCAGAGAAGCTGTGGCTACCCCTGGATCCCTGGAAGTGTCCAAGGCCAGGTTGGAGCAGCCTGGGACAGTGGAAGGTGTCCCTGCCCATGAACAAGATGAGCATTAAGGTCCCTTCCAACCCACACTATGTCAAAAAACCTCAAGATGTCAAAAAAAAAATCCAAAGGGGAATAAATTTGACAGCTTTGCCCACAACAGCAGAAAATCCTGGAGCTTTTCAATGTCTTCCCACAGGACAATGTCACCCATCCTACACAAAATCCCACAGAGCCAAAGTCCCTGCTCCAAACCCCTGACGCTGTTGGGAAAACACAGATCCAAAGCTCAGGGACGCCAAAGAGCCCAAATTTGTGCACCCAAATCCAGGGAAAAGGACCTCAGTGGGACAATCACACCCTGCACTCCAGGCTGGATACTCTGCCGTTCCCACACACCGCTCCTGAGGGGTTTTTGCTGTTTAATTTTAATCGCTCCCGCCACGGAGACGCTGCACCACCTCCGGGGGGTTATCTGTGAGCTTTAATTACGATTTCTAATTTAGATTAGCAAGCCTTGCCCACAGCCCCATGAAACCTGCCTGCTTCGAGCTAGCGGCGTCTTCACCGCCTCGGAGAAATAACACCGATATAATATTTATCTATAATAGATATGTACAATATTCTGTTATTCATTTTGCCCCTCAGACACGCCGGGCCGTGTCCCTTCAGCCATTTCCCCCTCAGCTCCCCGCAGCCCTGCGCGCTCTGCTCACCCCCCTCATACACCGCAGCCGGGGGCTCCTCACGACACCTTCTCCTGTCGCGACATGCCTGAGCGCAGGGTGGGCCCGGCGGGCTCCTCACGACACACTCAACTGTCGCGACATCGCGGCCACCCGAGCGCCGCCCGCCGCCGTTACCGGCCCGGCCCGAGCCCGCCCCGCGTCCCTCAGAGCCCCCCGAGCCCCCGGGCCCGTCCCGCTCCTACCGCGGCCCCGCCGCTGCCGCTCCGCCGGCCCGGCCTCCCTCTCTCCCTTAGCCGCGGCCGCGCCGCAACATCCGCCGGGCGGGCGGCACCTTCCGGCGGCAGCGCGCAGGCTCCGGCAGCCCGGGATTAACACTGCGAGCGTCTGAACTGCCCCAGAATTCACCCTGAGATCATATGAAATACCCCAGAATTCACCCTGAGGGCACCGGGCACCCCGGGATTAACACTGCGAGTGCCTGAGGTGCCCCACAATTCACCCTGAGGGCACCGGGCACCCCAAAATGAACCCCGACGGCACCTGAACTACTCCAAAAATCACGCCGAGGGCACCTGAACCGCCCCGAAATTAACACTGGGAGCATCTGAACCGCCCCAGAATTCACCCTGAGGGTACCGCACCCCCAAATTCACCCTGGGGGCACCGGACACCCCAAATTTAACACTGTGAGCTTCTGAATCGCCCCAAAATTAACACTGGAGCACCAGAGCACCCCAAAAATCACCTTGGGAGCACCTGAACGACCCCAAAATTAATATTGGGAGCGACTGAACTGCCCCAAAATTGACACTGGGGCACCCAGGCCTCCCTAAATTCACCCTGGTGGCACCTGGACACCCCCAAGATTAACCCTGGGGGCTCCTGAACTACCCCAAATTTACACTGGGGGCACCTGAATAACCCCAAAATTAACATCAGGACACCTGAACCACCCCAAATTTACACTGGGGACATCTGAACCTCCCAAAATCAACGCTGGGAGCAAAACCAACCATGAGGGCAGCTGAACAACCCCAAAAATTTACCTTGGGGCATCAGAACCACCCCAAAATTAACTTCAGGGGCACCTGAACCCAACAAAATTCCCACTGGGGGCATCTGAAACTCCCAAATTAACCACGGGGGGCACCTCAGCCCTCCCAAAATTAACCCTGGGAGCACTTGAAGCCAACAAAATGAACCCTGGAGGCACCTGAGCCCCCCAAAATAAATTCTTGGGGTTCAGGGGGGCATCTGAACTCCCCCTGCCTCAAAAAGGAGGGGAGGGAGTTCAGCACGTAAAATGAGGCTGTTAAAATAACAAATCACAAAACTTCCTTTTTGAAACAAATTTGCTCCCTCCAAAGCTCTTTTCCCCAAATAAATAATTTTCCAGACTTTAAAACCATCAAAGATGTGTCCAAATGCCTCTTGCTTCAACTCTCTATAAAATTTTAATGACTGTGCTCCTGTTAAGTAAATATTTGAAACAGAAAAATAACCAGTACTACATTTGCTTTTTTTTTAAACAATAAATAAACAACTTTGTTGTTGTTGTTTTTTAACAAGAATGAAATACAAACTTTGCACATCCAAAATACAATATACAACTTATTTCCAAAAGGATTTCCTGATGACAGAAACAGTAAAACCAGGTGATGAACTGAAGTTGTCCTATAAAGACCAGGTGATGTTGCAGCTTTTTCTTCCAAGTTCCACAATTCCCAGGTGGATTTTCCTACTTGGAGTGTGAGGTGTGAGACTCCAGGGTTGGATTTTGGTCAGAGCCTGGTGGAACCAACATTTGGGGGTGGTAATTTTGTTACCTTCAAGACTGACAAAGTGTGAACGTCCCCAAGACACCGAGGTGAATTTATCTTTTTGGGAAGGCTGATGGGGGTAAGGCCAAAGAGGGTTTTTAAACTCAAACCATATTTTATCCAGCTGAAATGGATCCTTCCAAAAGAACAGAATGTCCCCTTCCAAAAGAACAAAAGGTTGTGAGGGCTGTGTGGTCAAAACCACGAGAGCAGAGGTGAACAATTATCTAGAAATGAAGTTGGATCAGTTTTCCATAACGCAGGAAACGAGAGATTCCCATCAAAAGGATTTGTTGTCAAACTTCCCTCAGGAATCCAGCAGAGCTGCAGGGCAGAGCACAGAGCTCTGAACAGCCCCTGGGAGGTGTCCCACAGCTCCCTGCCCTGCCTCATGTGCACTGCAGTTGGCTTTGTCTCTCAGTCTCAGCTTTCCTCTCCTGCCTGTGGGTCGTGGCAGCCCAAAATGTGATTTTTTTCAGCACTTCCTGCACAAGTTTGGGTGGCAAACAGGGAATTTGCTTCTCCAAGAGAGCTGCGTTCTTCCCAATGCAGTCAAGACACAGCCTGAGGAAGAGGAATAGGAAAAAAAAGAAAACAACATGAAGTAAATGGTTTATATTCTAATAAATGATACCTAGCAAAAGCTGATGTGCATTAATTACAGGTGTTAATTACAGGTGCAGGGAATTACACAGCACCAGTGATTCAACTGCTGTGCAGCATCACACACTGAAGGGTTCAGGTATTTCCTGAGCAGGAAATTGGGAATTTCACCCAATTTCTGCAGGAGCAGGTGGCTGAAACAACACCTGGGGTAGGGGGAGGTGTCCTGCCCATGGAACACGATGGGATTTCAGCCCAGCCTAAACCATTCTGGGATTCTGTAACTCCAACTCACCTGAGCAGGGAGTAAGGCTGAGTCTGAAATATCAACAAGTCGCTGCAGTGACCCTGAGCAAGAGAAGAAAAGAACCATTAGAATGGCAAACAACTTATCCCCCTCAGCAGTTCTCTACACTAATGTCACATTTATTATCATGAGCATGATTTAGAAATATTCTCCTTGACCCACAATTTATAAGGAACCTGAATTACAAATTCCTTTTTATTCTGTCAGGCAAGAAAGCCTCAGGTGGGGATTCCTCAGTAGTGTGTAAATTATAATTAATTTATAATCTGAGGTGTGTAAATTACAATAATTTCCTCAGTGGTGTGTAATTTGTAATGGTTTCAGTTACCAATTTGAGCAAATTGTTGAGCCAAACTCAATCTGATTTGTTTTGTTTTTTGTTGTTTTTTTTTTTAAATTAAAATCCTATATGGATTTTAAGTGAAAAATTAAAACAAATCAATTAACATTTATATACTGAAGTTTTCCTATAGTGACCAGGTGATGTTGCAGCTTTTTCTTCCAAGTTCAACTAATTTTCTTTAATTAATATATTTATTAATATACTTTATTTATTTATTTATTTGCTCAGAGGTTTTGGACTCCCCATCTGTGGCAGTGTCCAAGGCCAGGCTGGGGTGGATTAAATGGACTTTAAGGCCCCTCCCAACTGAAACCACTCCATTATTTGGTATTAATTATAATTATCCCAGTGATGGGATTTACTGTTCAGTTTACTGACCGTGTCCATAAAAAGCAAATCATCTTTGCTGCCCCCAAACACCATCACTTCTCCCTCCTGCCCCAGGCAGGCTGTGTGCCACAACCTGCAAATCAAACACAAACACAGTGAGTGCCCAAGGAGCAAGGACTTGGCTGTTAGCAGCAAGACAAAACCATTATTTCAGAGGTAAAAAAGAACACCTTAAAATTTACTACTTGTTTGTTTAATAATATAAAATAAGAGAGCAATGTAACTCCCCAGCTCATGAAAGTTATTTTCATACAGACCAATATATTTTGTCATTATTTGACTTTTCTGTATTCTGGGCATATCAACTTTGTCTTATTTATCACCACAGTGGAAAATTTTTTTGGCAACTCTACAAACCAAGCTTTTGCCAAGTTTTTCCTTTTGCAATTTTCTACTTTCTTTGGCTCAGAAGTACAATTTTCTCGTGGCTTTCAGCCTGGGGGGGTTCTCAGTGCTGACATTTGGATTTCCAGTTCTCCTGTTCCAGTCTTACCCTTCCCCCAGAGACTCCTGGGGTCACTTGCTGTGAGTCTGTAACTTCCAGCACACCAAGGAAGTTTGATCATAAAAACCCCACAAAAGCAAAGCCTGACTTTAGAACTTTCAGAAAGATCCTGCCCCTTCAGCAGCCACCCCTGGTGGGGATTTTATTTTTCATGATTAGATTTTTCTGCTCTATCACCACTGCTGATGGATTTTAGAGCCACTGAAGCAAAATCAAACACACCACTGCAGTTTTATGCAAAAAACAACGTTCCCACTTTCTCTCATCAGTCCTAAGCAGGTTCCTCACCTTTTCCCTTCCTCATACCTGTGCCAGATCTGTCTCTGCCTGCTCTGCATTAGGGAAATCTGGGCTTGGTCACGGAGAACACGGGGAAGCCTTTCCTGCCTGGGCTCTGCTGACATCCTAGCTCGAAACCTGAGGCTTTTCCTACTGCCTGAGAGCTCCTGGCCTCCCATGGGCTGCTCTAACTTATCACCTAAACATTCTAACAAAGCACGTTATTCAATCACACAGGGCTCTTCCAGCACAGCAACAGCATCACATGGCAATGAGAACATTGGGAACCCAGGGGTTAAACACTTGGGGCTCTATTGAACCCAGCATGCAAAACTAAAAGTGATGGACAGAGGGAGGAACAGGATTTTCTACCAATCATGGAAAAGAAAACATTAGGAATCCAGGAGACAAAATTTGTATTTTATTTCAACCCAGCATGCAAAATTAAAATTGATGGGTAAAGAGAGGAATAATATTTTCTATCAATTATGGGAATGAAAACAGGGGCAATCCAAGAGTTAAACACTTTGTTCTCTAGTTCAACTCAGCATGCAAAACTAAACTTGATGGACAGAGAGAGGAACAGTGTTTTCTACCAATCATGGGAATAAAAGCAGGGGGAATCCAGGAGTTAAAATTTCTATTTTATTTCAACCCAGCATGCAAAACGTTGGTTGAATAAAACTGATGGACAGAAAAAGGAACAGTGTTTTCTACCAATTTTGGGAATGAAAACATGGGGAATCCAGGGGTTAAAATTTCTATTTTATTTCAACCCAGCATGCAAAATTAAAATTGATGGATAAGGAAAGGAACAATATTTTCTACCAGTTAAGGGAATGAAAACATTGGGAATCCAGGGGTTAAAATTTGTTCTTTATTTCAACCCAGCACGCAAAACTAAAATTGATGGATAGAGGGAGAAACAGGATTTTCTACCAATCATGGGAATGAAAACATTGGGAATCCAGGGGTTAAAATTTCTATTTTATTTCAACCCAGCATGCAAAATTAAAATTGATGGGTAAAGAGAGGAATAATATTTTCTACCAATTAAGGGAATGAAAATATGGGGAATCCAGGGATTAAACAGTTTGTTCTCTATTTCAACCCAGCATGCAAAACGAAAATTGATGGACAGAGGGAGGAACAGGATTTTCTACCAATTCAGGATCACCTGATAAGGCAATTTTTTAGGAATTGCTGAAAGTGGAGGTTGAAGGAAATTATTCTCTACAGAATTTAGGGAGGGAATCAGAGTAGCAGAAGCATCAGGAAAAGACACTAATGAATTTCATTACAAAGTAAGAGAAATAAATAGAGGTATTACTGCTCTGCATTTGAAGAGCAGCTGAACTGATTTAAAGCTTTTCCAGCTGCAGAAAATAAAATTTTGGTAGAAATACTTGACACTTAAGCAGTTCAGTGTGTGGACAGGCTTTTGGTGTGGTTCCTTTTACCCTCACATCCCAGTGTCACCTGCTGCAGGTGGCCCTGCCCTGGCAGGGGGCTGAACCAGAGGATCTCCAGAGGTCCCTTCCCACCCTAACATTCTGGGAAATGGAAAAATCCATGGTTTCCTGGAAAAATCCAGGAGGTTTTGCTTGAAGGAGGGGAGGTCCTTTAGCTGTAGAAAGATTTAGATCCAGGAAAGCTCCTCAGCCCTAAAACCCAAATCCAAAACTCCCTGTGCTCAGGGGTCCCTGTTTCTCCCAGCACAGAATGGAAAAATATTCCAGCACATCCCAGGGAAAATCCCAGCACAGGGAAGGTTTGGGAGACTCAAGAGCTGAGCCCAGAGCCCTGGCTGCTCCTGCTGTGCTGTGATTAAAGACTCCTCAGTGCTGAAATAGCATCAAAAGATCACTGATCATAAATTGAGTATTTGGTGAGGCTGAGGGCTGAGTTTATTTGGGCTTGGAAGAGTTTGAAGGGTAAAAGGCAGAAAAGTTGGTTTAGTTGTGGTTTAAGAGACAGCCCAGAACAAGATAAAACAGGAAGAAAATTAATTAATTACTTCAGTAACAAGGTAGGGAGCAGAGCAGAACTGGACATTTTTGTATCAGAAAAAAATAATACAGAATTGTGATATGATATAAATACTGTAATAAAAAAACCATTGTGATAGATATTATGATATAAACTTGTGCTGGGAGTTCCTGGCTGAATGCAGGGAATTAATTAAATGAAAATCTGAATATTTACTATCCAGAGCAAATCAGTTCAATAGTTTTAACTCAGAAACACAGATCATGCTTCAAACACTGGGTTAACACTCAATTTTGCTTTTGAACACTGAAAGAGGAATCAAGTTTTTCATGGTCTCTCCTCCCCTGTTTCTAATAATTTATAAATATTAAAGAGCTTTTATTATTCTCCCTTGGTCATTTATTCCTCCAATTTGTATGGTTTGTTTATAGAACAATAATTTGGCTACAGAGCACCAGGTCAGCTGAACACCCAGATTCTTCACCACAAAATAAGAAAATAAGCATCAAATACAGAAATTAAAATGAGGTATAAAGGCAAAAAAGGTGTTAAAGCAAACTATTCAACCACACTGCATTAATATTCTAAAATATTCTTTAAAAATACTGTTCAAGAATTTAAAAACTGGTTCATTTTGAAGAAGGATTCAATTTCAGCACACAAGATTTCTGTTTCTGTACCTGGGCCTGCTCTTGGGCAGATGGGTGAGCTGCTTCCATCCATTTGTTGCAATGCTGTGGATCCAACCATCACCTGCAATGGGAGAATTATTATTATAATTATATCCCTTATATTATTATAAGGCTCATTAATGGGGCTTTTGGGATTAAAAAAATAGCTTTTTATTCACACAAGCAGTTCCAAGAGCATGTTTATTTAGGTAGCAGGAACATCAGCACTTTATGAAGCTGCATCTTTTCACTCTTTGTGATTTAATGTTGTCCCAGAACCCTCCCTGCACTGAAATCTGGAATTAAAACACACCCAATCCCTTTCTTTTGGCTAAATTGAGGAAATCATCTCCTCCCAGTGGATTTATCTGTGAAATTATTATTTATCTTCAAATTATTTTTGCCAATTTCAGGTTTTTTCATGGAAACAAGCTGCCTTTTCTACAAAAGTAACTCCTGTCAACCATCCCACCCCCTGTTTGTGTGATCTGAAATGCACAAGAGAATTAGAATTACTTTTTTACTCTCAATTACTCACTCAAAGGAACATTATCAGAGCTTAGTCCTCCAAAAAGGAAGAGTCTGTCCTCCCCTATGGGGGTCAGCGTGTGCCAGGAGCGATCTCTGGGCTTCTCTCCACTGATATTAATCCTGGGGGAAACAAAGAAACAAAACCTCCAAATCTTCAAACAATGCTGAAATTGTTTAATTCTTTAATTTAAATTTATTTGGCAGAGAATTTCAGTTTGTCCTAGAGCCACCTGGGGTGTTTTCCCAGTGAAAAAAGAGATTAAATACAGAAAAAAATTTCATGTACACGTAGGGGAACAGTTAAGTGAGATCAAATTGAGAATCCTGAGGGGCTCCAGGCTCTCCACTCCAAGAAAATGATTTTAAATGACAGAAGATTGTGGTTTTACCTCTGATCCAAAAATTACCACCTCTTCAAGCTGGGCTCACCCAGACTTGGAAATAAATATGAGTAAAGAGGGGATTTCCTAAGTACAGAACAGATGGAGGTTTATTATCGATAAAATCTCACTTGAAATCTATTTCAGCTGAGCTGTATTAAAATTTATTTTAGTTTAGTTGGGTTTGCTTGAGAATGTGAACAGTAAAGATCCTGATATGCCAAAAACCAGTTAATCAGAGATAATTAAACAGGGATTGCAGAAGTGCCCTGCTCAATCTGGCACTCAGGGCCAAGCTGCAATATTTGTTTGAATCCAAGTGAAGAAAAAAGGCTTCTAAAATTGGCCAAGGGGCAGCCTGGGCTTTGATGCTTAAAAAAGTATATCAAGCAGATACTGATAATTGATAAAATTTCAATTTTTATGCACAAGAAATGATCTCAGTACCAGAAATAATCAAATATTGAATGAGTTTAGTGGAGCTCAAGGCAGGGAAAGCAACTTCTGGGCAGTGGCAGCTGAAATGAATTTTGCAATCTCCTGCTGGATGCTAATCCTGGGTTAGCAGGTTCCTATGATGCAATTCCTTAAGAAAGCTGGGCAGAGTTGAGTTAGAAAAAACACCTTGACTGTTTAGTAAATAAAATCATTATTTATTAATAAATAATTATTAGATCCTTTTGTGATCAGAGGAATAAATAATAATAAATAAATACAAAGGTTTTATCTCCTGTGAGGTGCCAACAGCAGCAAACACTGAAAACTCTTTTTCTCCACCAATATCTTAAGCATTTTTTCAGTCTTAAATCTTTTTTTTTTCAGTTTTTAAAGGACTCTGCAGAGGTGCTGCAAGAGCTGAACAGAAGATTCCTAAATTTACAGCGATCCAATATATAAGTACATAAATATTTATATATAAATTTACAGTGATCCAACATATAAGCATATAAGTATTTATATTTTTAATATATACATTTACAGTGATCCAATATATAAATACTTATATATATATACTATACTAAATAATGGATAAATCTTCTGAGCTTTTCTTGGATCACAATATGGAAATAACTTGAATTTTGGAAAAATCTTCATTTTTTAAGGATTTCGTGGCCTTTTATGGAAGAGGCCTTTTCCCAATTTGTGCTGTAACTACAGACATTAAACCCAGCATTCAAAAAGCCCTAAAACCTGGAATTCCATCTGGATAAATGGAGCCAGGCTGAAAATGAGGGTGTTAAATCACTCCATGCTGTGCTTTAAACAGCACCATCAAAGCTCTGGTGCAGAGAGGAAAAGCTCAGTAACCACTATCAAAATTCAATTCCATTGAAATCACAAGCCAGCAGCTGTGAGGAGTCCCCAAACCCTCATTCTCCTCCTGGAAAAGCTGCAGGAATAGCTCTGGAACTATTTAACAATATGTTTCCATCTTCTAAATTCAGTTTGAAGTGTTACAAAAGCAAACTTACCTTCCAGACCAAGTCCAAGTGTCTAAATTCAGGCAGTGCAAATCATTCATTCTGGTTTGCTAAAACAAAGAAATAAAATCCCACTTGGGTTATTTTAAGCAAACAATAAACAAAATATTTCAGTGAGGCCTTCCTGGGACAGAATATTCCAAGCACCAATAGTTTGAAGAAATCTGTACCCACTTGCCTTAACGTAAATCTGAATTATGTGGCAGATGAAAAGCTTTTCTCCTCACAAAAAACCATGCAACACTCAGGAAAGTGCCTGGCAGAAATATTTCCAGTCATGCAACAGCACTATGGGGCCAATTTTAGCTTCTAAGAGTGAAGAATTTTGTGGGATTTTATCCAGTTCCTGCAAATGTTTTTAATTTCCATCCACAGAACTCCTGGCAGGGCAGTGCAGAAGGTGTTTTACTCTCCTATTGTTGCCTGCTGTTATTTTCCTTGGCTTTGTGATCAGAAGTTTGGATCCTGCTGTCTGGTCACTACTCCTTGGAGTATCCTGGTAGTGCAGTACTCTGGCTATTCCCAGAAATGTCCATCATTTGTGCTTTTCCCTCTTTTCCTTTCACAAAGTGACCACCAGCAAGGTTTTATTTAGGACCCTTTAGCATTTGCCATCAAATCAAATGGGAAATCTTTCCTCTTGCTCATCTGCCTGGGGTTTGAGATGGAGAAGTCTCTGCCTGCCTGGGGGGGTGGGGAAGGTGATAAAAGGATTTCTCTGCTTGCCTGGGAGCTGTGATTCCCCTGGGAACTACAAAAACCAGCTGAGAAGTAGGGAAATGTTTCTTGCCTTACCTTCCAACTCCTTTTCTCCCTGGGCAGTCCATAGATCTATTAGAAAAAGAGGATTTTTCTCCAGGTGGCAGATCCTGAGGCAGAACTAGGCTGAAAGGAGGGCTGGTACCCCAGCAGGGAGGCTGAGGGACCCCCAGAGCTGCCCAGCACAGCTCTGGGAAGTCTCTCAGGGATTTCAGGAATGCCACAACCTCCTCTGCCAAGCACTGCTAACCCTGCTGGGCTGGGAGGGGAATGGGAAGAGCCTTTTGGGGAGGGACACAGGATAAACACAAGCAATTGTAAGGGTTTGGGCCATTGCCTAAAAACAACCTAAAAACAACCAAGAGTGGTCCAGCTGCCAGCCAGGGGAACAGATCTGTCTTCCATGACTCCTCTCTCCAGTTTCCTACTCCTTCCTTTGAAATCGTGAGGGGATCAAATCATCCAAGCTGGAAGCAAAGTGCAGTTGGGATCTTCTGTACATTTGGGGCAAACCCAACATCCTGGCCTCTACAACTGGAAATAATCATGTTGGAGTAATACAATTTCAAATAAAGGATATCTATCAGAGAAAGTTGCTGTTATGGTAAAAATTAAGATTTCAAGAGGATCCTGTTCAAGACCTCCTCGCTGACTTTCCTTTCCTGGGCATTAGGCAGAAGATGGAGAAATTCTCTTTCCTGCTCCCTGGGAAATCAAAAAATCTTTGCATTCTCATGGTTCAACAGCTGGGCAGATGCAGAATTACAGCAACCTCATTTTGAATTCAAAACACCACCAACTGTCCAAGACTGAGGCCTTTAACAAATAAAAGCCCCTCTGTGCCCAAGGCCTCTCTGGGAAGCTGGAAGCACTCAGCTTCACAGGAGCATCACTTGCCACAGCTCTCCTGCAGCTTCTATGGATTTCTCTGTCCTGCTCCATTTCATCATTCTGCTGCCAATCCTACAATGATTTTTAATTGGCTAGAAAGCACCAAGCCTCCTAAGAGGGCTGGAATTTCCCTTGGAGCTCCAAGGGCTCCTGAGACACCCTGCTTATCTCTGGCATGTTGATTTCTTTGAGCCCAGTGCAGGTTAGGCAGGAGCTGCTTGGTCTCAGGATTAGCACCAAGAGAGGCTTTAAGGGTGACATTATTCCCAGGAATTCTGCAGCTCTCCCTCCTGGATTTACAACCAAAAGCTATTCCAGCTCCAAGCTTTGCCAAGAGAAGGATTGCAGCTCCATGGATCTTCTGAGCTTAGCTGACAGGAAATACAAACATGCTTACATTAAGGCACCAGATGTGTGAAGAGCTGCTGCAAAGACTTTGGTTTATTTACTTCATTCTCAACATGAAACTTTTCCACTTAAATCAAACATAAGACTCACATCAACTTCTGGACTAACTCTCCTTCCTTCCCACTTTCTCCCATTTCTGTTTTTCCAGGGGCTTACCTGAAGGAACTGAGTCCACATAACACTTCTGAGCCTGTTTTCAAATGATTCCTGGTACAACTGATTCTCATCATCATCATCATCACCATCATCTTCTTTTACCAGTTCTAGCTCCAAGTTTGGAAAAAGGTGCCCTTTCCTCCCAGAAAGATGAATAGGAGAAGCCTCATGACACTTCCTGGCCCTTTCTGGTTCCTTGCAGAGCCTTTTCCCTGGGAAGATTTGTATTATGGTGAACTAGAAGGAGAAGGAGGAGCAGAGCAACCCCGTGTTTGCTCCTCAATTTCTGGAGAAAAGCAAAACTTTATCCTTTGGGGAGGAATTATTCCTGGTGTCAGGAAATTGAGTGGTTTTTTCTGCTGTCTTTAACTTTTTCTTTTCACGACTTACATTAATTGCTCAAGCCCCACTGAATGTTCCCTCACCTTTTTTATGTTTCCTTCCATTTATTTCTAGGACAGAAAATGGATCAATAATGAAAATTACACTTGCTGCTCTCCTACAGAATTAAACACAGCTTTCCACAACTTCACTCTTCTCTGACACGGCTTCCCAAGTGGTTTCACTGAAATTTAGCATGTTTTTAAGGAAGCTGAAGAGAAAAAACCTTTAAGATCAGAATGCTGTAGTCAAACAGAGTTAAACAGAAGCCTGAGGGTAAATCCTCTGAGGGCAGTGGAGAATGACAGGTGAGCTGCAGCTAAATGAGAATTTCAGTGGCTGCGTGGGACCCCAGCTGGGGTTGGAGAGCAGCTCAGGAGTGCAGCAAGGCCAGGGTGGGCACAGAGCCCAGGGGAAGGAGCTCTGTGTGCTCAGGAGGAGCTGCCAGGGCAGCACCAAACCATCCAAGGGACATTTACATTCCCACATTTGGGGTTTTTCCCTCTCAGCTCCCTGAGGGAGGAGCAGGACTTGGCTGTGGTCAGCTGTGAGCACACAGGACAGGGCACAGGGCTCACTCAATCCTGATTTTTCACTCTCCTCAAATCTCTTGATTTCCTTCAGTTATCTGCAAACCCACTTTGGCCAACCCCACAGCTCTGGGAGGTGCTGCGTGCAGCTCTCTCAGGCTTGAGGAACAATTCCAGAGATCCTGAATCAAAGGTCACATCATGGCAGGAACAAACAGGATCCATTGGAATTCTTTTCTTTTCTGTTTGCTCTGGAAAGGCACTTAAATAAAAACTTCCTGCGGGTGGGGAAGTGGCTGGACATGGTGTGGTCACTTTACACTGCTTTGTTTGCCAGGATTTGGGAATACAGGGCTGAGACTGTGGCAGCTTTCCAAGGTGGAGCTGGAATATGTTCATTCCCAAACTAATTCCTTCTCATTTTTAGACCACAACTACAGGAACAGAGCACTGGGGGCTCTCAGAAGCTTCTTCACTGTCAATTTTGGAGATAGAAAACATCCAGGCTCATCCTCTAGCTGAGTAGGATTAAAGGATCTAAATCAGCTGTAGTGAAAAGAGCTAAAAACTTCAATTAAAATAAAACACAAGAGTGCACAGTCACTGAAATTGGGAGGGTTTTTAACTTGCCTTACAGGATCTGTTTCTCACATCAATGCTTCAGTAGAGAGGAACTGAGTAGAAAATCTCCTTTAATTAGCCCTGGAGAAATTCCAAGTGTTGCTGAGAGGTTTGAGTATCTCCCTGCTTTAATCAGGGGGGTGGTGCCTATGGCTTTTTTCAGTTCAAAAGAGTCAGGAAGAGTAAAAATTACACAGCCACAACCCAACCCTAAGTTATTTACGCACAGATTGCATCATTTTATCTATGACCTCTTCCAGACATCTGTATTTCAGTCCCTTATGTGCAAAAAGTGGCAAAATTCAATTAGAAAGCCAACTCAAATCTGCTATTTACCACACAGTCATCTGTGTTTTACCTTTTTTGGGACAATCATTAATATTACAGACAGAAATATTCTTCTTTTTGTAGAGGGTGATGACAAGCAGCATCCTGGATACAGAGCCCTGAACATCCAAGTTAGGCCAAAAACAGTTGGGATTTTTTTTTTCTTACTACAAAATGATAAAAAAAAAGAAAAAAAACTGCCAAGAGAATAATATGACTGCTAAGAAAATATTGAATTACCAGCACTCGTCCTCCAAAGATGTAACCTTTATTTCCCAGCACAGCACACGTGTGAGCTGCTCGAGGCTGAGGTGGATCTCCACCCTGAAAGAACCAAAATAATCCTTCAGAACACCAGAAAACCTCTTGGACAGTTTTATTTTCTGATCTATAAACCATCAGGAACTGCTACTGAAACCCCTGGAACTCACATTTTAACATTTGATGTTACATCCATGTGCCAGAAAGTCCTCCCTGTGTAAATCAGAACTGAAGGTGGCAAAAGTGGCATTTACTTTGCAATGGGAATTTTACATTTTGCATTTATTGGGATTTTAGAACATCTTGTAAAGACCATAAAAAGCTGCCAGACACTCTTTAAAATATACAGCTTCTGCTGAGTTCTTGCAGAAACTCACGTGGATTTTATGAACTTTAGAGAATATTTTCATCTCAATAAGGCAGAGCTCTCCTGTGAGAGGTTTTCCATGGGAATTATGCACGGATGCAGATTTACAGATTTCCCTCTGCTGGGAAAACTGGGAATGTTCAGCTGGAGAGGAGAAGGCTCCATGGAGAGCTCAGAGCCCCTGGCAGGGCCTGAAGGGGCTCCAGGAGAGCTGGAGAGGGACTGGGGACAAGGGATGGAGGGACAGGAGCCAGGGAATGGCTCCCAGTGGCAGAGGGCAGGGATGGGTGGGAGATTGGGAATTGGGAATTCCCAGATTTGCTGTGGCTGCCCCTGGATCCCTGGCAGTGCCCAAGGTCAGGCTGGACAGGGATTGGGGCACCCTGGGACAGTGGGAGGTGTCCCCAGTTTCTAGAGCACAATCATGATTTAAAAGTCAGTAAAATCCCAACTGTGTCAAGATGTGAGATTTAAAACCACTCACTCGAATTGTTGGCTGAGACCAAGTCTGTGTGGTTGTATCAAAAACATGAACATCATTGTGCCATCCCCAGAATATCTGTCCTTCCTAAGAAAAAAAGAAGAAATTTAAAAAAAATATATTTTATTTTAAAATCTTGCTGCTTAGTGAAGGACACAAACCTGGAAGGGATTTATCCAAACAGACAATACACTAAAACAGACAATTTCATGAAAATGTGTGGTGATATTTTTAAGAATGCTGCAGCAGCTCAGATTCACTTGAAGGTCAGCAGCATCCAGGGATGTTCAGGCTGTGCCACCTGAAAATTGGCTTTGGGCCCCAACATCAGACACTGCAGCAAATTGCACCTTCTACATTTCATTGTAACACACTGAGAAATTAAGAGATTGCAAAAAAACCAATTCTTGGGTGTCAGTCTTTAACATTTGATGTCAGGAGCTTCCTGTCAATGCTCTGCTCAGTCATCTTTGTATTAATTATAAGAAATTACTGTAGGGGAGTTGATAATCCAGGCATCTTTCTGGAAAATAAACTCAATAAATTAACTCAGAGTATTTGTCAGCTAGACCTGGGAAGATATAAATTCCCTTATGTTACTTCAAAGAAATAAATTATAAAAATTATTACATTTAATTATAAAGATTTTTTAAATTTTCTGGGATTTTCAGCTTTAAAATATGCCTTCAGATTAAAATCCAGCATTTTCCTGCTTTGACAGCATTTAATTCAGCACCACTCCCAACGTGCAGCATCTGGAATTTCAAACCTAAATTTCAAATTTCAAACGGAATTTCAAATCTAAAAAAGATTCCAAATGTGCATTTCTGCTGATGCTATAAATAAAAGAAAAATCTGATTTTTATGCTCATCAAGGATGATAAAAAGGATTTTTTTTTCCCAGTCAGAAATCAGTGGGAATGAGGGAAATCTCTTACCCAAAATGCATCGTGGACATCGAAACAGTCACTGAGCTCATTGTGCTTCCTGCAGCCATAACCTCCAAAATAAATCAGCCTGAAACAACAAAACCAGCTCATTCTTTTGTAAACAAGATGAAAATGAATAAGATGTAATAATCAATATTTTGGGTTATGCTGCACTGGCAGTGATACAAACAATGAGAATATTTTGTGCTGCACCTGATGGTGCAAACCCAAACAAGGTCACAGCCCTCAGCAAACCTGACTGAAACCCTCACAAGGAAATGATTCAAGACACCTCCAAGTCTCTGTTCCTCTCCCCCAAAAGTTTATTTCCAGTGCTGTTCTCAGGTAAAAATGGGAAATAGAACCCAGGACAGTGAAATGCCTCCTTCTCTGCCTTTTCCTAGTGAAGCTCCTGCTGCATTTTTTGTTTTCTGTGTCCAATTTTTGGCAAGAAACGTTCCCAAACTTTGTCCCACAGGACACAAGAATTCTCTTTTTGGCTTAAAATGAAATTTTTCAACCAAGCACTACTGAAGGATGCTCGCACACCTCCCAGCCCAATATTCCACCCAGGAAAGGGCCATTCATAAAGAATCTTTTTTTACACCCAAAGGTTCCTTCTATCATCTAAACCAGGTGATTTTCTCAGCATGCAGGTGACACAATACTTTGAATAAATGTATTTAGTTTTGAATAATCTTGTGTTAACAGCTAGGGAGTTGTTCAAATATCTGTATTTTCCCATCTCTTGCAGTTAAATTAGAATTACAAAGCCAAGATCTGGCACCCAGGGGCATTGCCCAGCTCATGCAAAACCTCTTTAGATGTGGAGTCCAGAAAGAAATAAATCATTTCCATCTGATAATGTGCACTATAAATCACATTCTGACCTGTTTGTAACACATTTAATAATAAATCACTGACAGGGCACCTGCTTGTGATCACTTCTGCCTCATTATCCAGACATTTTCCACAACAAACAGAAAATCTGGAGTATTTGTGTTTTCTAAACACACTCAGTCACTTTCTCAACACAAATGTCCAGGCTGACTCAGTCCTTTCCAGATAAAGATAATCCCTGAAATGCCTCTGCAACTGCCAACTGTTAAAATCTTGGGAATCCACTAAATGGATTTATTGCAGGTAAATTTAATGCTTCAAATAATGAATATTGCAGAGAAAGTAATTTTATACTTTTTTTTTCAAATATACTTTTTAATATACTTTTTAATGTGTTAAAATCATCTAATAGATGCAAGATTGCCTTCTAAAGTGTAAAACATTCCCCAAATTTACCCTAAATCTCGAAATCCTCTCCTAAAGTGGGGTTTTATTTACCATTAGTTCAGTTCACCATTTATTTACCATTAGTTCAGTTCACCATTTATTTACCATTGGTTCATGTGAGGAAACTCTGGTACAAAGTTGTTACAAAATCCCCCAGCAAGTCAAGCTAAAAATCAGAGTTTCCTCCATCCCAAGCCTGAGTTCTCTTCACTTTTTAACCCTTTCTCTCTGCAATTAACACAAATGAAATCTTTTTAATATTTTCAATATTTTTGTACCTGTTTTTGTACACCCAGCAGGAAAGTTTGTCCCGAGGTGTGGGAGGTTGACCTTTAAAATTTGTGATTTTTTTCCACCTGTATGTTCCGGTTTTTGTTCTCAAATTGACATAATACAGCTGGAAAGGAAAGAAAAATGGCAATGTTTTCAGAAAAAAACCACAAATCAGCACCAGAAAAAACAACCCATCAGAAGCCTGGAAGTAAAAGAGGAACTGGTAGTGAGTTTAAAATGGCAAATACACCACAAAAAATAAAGTTAAAGTGGAGAATGGGCAGAAATTCACCAGAGGCTCCATTTCACTGATTTTTTTAGTCCGGAGTCCACTCTGATTTTATTTATATTCAATGATAAAACAGCTGATTTCATCTGTTTTGTTAATTCAGTTTTCAGGTACAAGGAAAGCTCGTAGCTCTATTTTAACCTTAATTATTACCTGATCATTTAAAGCAGTGAATTGCTACCAAAGAGCAAAAAGAAAAGTGATATTCAGAGATTAGGCTCAATTAAGGTTGTCAGAATATTTTTAAAAACCCAATTGGGAAAGCAGTGGCATAAATATAGAAGGTTTAAATAAATAGAAATTTCTCTTTAATTCAAATACAAATACACCAGATAAACAGTATTAGTACTTATTAAAATACAATGTTATGGGGGAAAAAAGACTACAATACCCTATTGCTGTATCCTTTATCATCAAATCCCCCAAAAATGTACAGCTTCCCATTGATGCTGGCCCCACAGCTGCCTGACATGGAGGTGGGTAACTCCCCTTCCATCAGGTGCATTGTCCTGCAATTAAAAAAAAATACATTAAACCCCTTCCAATCTGCCAAAATATAACAATCCCAAAGAGATTTATTCAGAATTTTTAGACTTAAAGGTGAAAATACAGTTTGGGCCATAAGTAGGAGCTGCAGGTGAAGTTGGGCTCCTGTGGAGGAAGAGAACTCCCAGGTGGATATTGTGTGTTTCTAAAGTATCCTGATTTTTCTGGAGGTGAGATTCACATTAGGAGAGCTGCAGTAGAGCTGAAATATTAATTATTCACAATCTGGAAATATTATTAATTTCAGGAACTCCTGAAATGAGAATCTGGCAGCGCTGGGATGTCAGAAACAGAAAACTGAGGAGAGCTCAGGCAGGCCAGGAGCAGATCCTGGTTAAACAGAACCTGGAAAATTCTGTTTAACCCTGACCCCTCTCCTGGTCCCTGGGAGCACAGAAAGGAAAACCAAGGGAGTGTGAAAGGTTTTGGGCAGCCCTTCCCACAAAAAGGAACAGCAAACTGTGGTCATAGGGGGAAAGAAATGGGGGGGAAAGGGCAAGAGAGAGAAAGGGGAAAAAATGGGGCAAGAGAGAGAAAGGGGAAAAAATGGGGCAAGAGAATAGGGGGGGGAAAGGCAGGAGAGGAAAGGGGCAAAAGGAGAGAGAAGATGAAGAGAAGAGGGAAAAGGGGAAGAGAAGAGGGAAACAAACAGAAGAAGGAAACAGACAGAAGAAGGAAACAGACAGAAGAAGGAAACAGACAGAAGAAGGAAACAGACAGAAGAAGGAAACAGACAGAAGAA
>JAWWEY010000273.1:60456519-60476869 GCA_035582745.1 Loriotus luctuosus
TCCATGGAGGAGATGCTTTGAATCAATCCCTGCTTTATTCTGGAACTCCATCCAGCCTCTGCTCTAGGGCAGCCTGCTCAAGGCATCACCAGGTTCCTCCTTGGAGCCTTTGTTCTCATGGCTGGGCCTCCAGGGGGCCCTGAACAGAACCTGGAATTCTGGAATTCAGTTCCTGGGGTTGTGTGTTGGGTGTGCTGCAGGTGGAATATTAACCAACACTTCTGGCCATGCTTTATTTGCTTTGCTCTAGATGAAAGTTATCTCAAGTTGCTTTTGTTCCTTTCTTTTCTGAAAGCACTTTGGAGAAGTTTTCCTCTGGGGTGCCTCTTCCTACTTTTTTGTTTAGTTTTTTGAAGCCCTGATTGATTTCCCTTCTGTGATAACAAAGTGTGGAGCAATTACTGGAGTTTCTGAGAACTTTGTGATGCTGATGGATGTGTTTCCTTTCATGTTCACATCATGATGCAAAGCATGAAAAGAGATGGTTTGCTGGGCATGTCAATTAGATCCTGTCATCCCCCAGCCTCTCAGGATGGAGAAAATTTGGTTTTAACTTTGCTCCTTGCCATTGGAATCTTTATGATGCAGATGGTGTGAGGGTGACTCTTCTTTGTGGTGCTTTTTTATACTTAATGTAGGTTTTTTGTGCTCCTGAAGAGAAATCCATATGTACAGATTCTCAGTGCAGAGTCCTGAAGGGAAAAACTCTACAGATCACAGGGATAAGTCTTTTTCATTATTTAACTAAAAGATTAAGGAGAAAATAGACTAGAAAATAGAATATAAAATAGAAAGAGAAGTGGTGATGATAGTGAACAAAAAAATGTCATTTTAGCCAACATACTTGTCACTTTGTTTCACCCACTTCATGGAATCTCAGAATGGCTTTGCTTGGAAGGTAACATTCAGTTAATGCTGTCACTGTTCTTATTTCAGAGAAAATGTTTTCAACATCATTGGAGCCTTTGACATTCCACGTTTTATTTATAATTCAGAAAGAAAGAAGTTTCTGCCGTAAGTCTCCCATATTTTAAATTTCAAGCACTTCCTGTTTTAAGAACAAAACCTCTATAAGATAAGTCTGGTTTTAATCTTTCCCTCTTGGCTCTGTTCAGCTGGAGCCTGAGTGAGAAAAGTAATAAATGTTTAAGACCATAAAGCAAGTTTATTCCACCTAATGAATAAAAAAGACAGTAAGGCTAAGGTCATACATCACTAAAGGTAGTTTGGGGTTATTTTTTTCCTCACATTGGGCTGTTTAAATTTATTTTTTTTAATAAATTTGATCTGTCTGTTGCCTTTATTTATTTCTTAGTCTGTATCTTGCAGCTCCCTGGAGCCCTGGGGGGTTTCTAAGGAGAGCTCCAAAGGGTAAAAAAGAAAAATTAGGAGCAGCTGGTGAGAAGCTGGAGGAATAATGCTTTTGTTCACAACTGCTTAAAGGCATAACTGCTTTTTTTAAAATGAAATTCTGCAGAGGTCTCTTTGGGTGGAAGGATAAATCTCAAGGCCTGTGAGTTAGAGGGGAATGAAATGGAGGCAGAAATGCAGAAACTCAGGATCCTGAGCGGGAATGTACCTAAACCATGGTGCAGCTTTTGCAGCCTCCCAGACCTTTCAGATCAATAACTCACCTTGATGTGGGGAATATCCCTTTTTGACCCTGGGATTGTGTTAATTCCCTGCAGCCTGTCCATGACTGACCTGCCCAGGCCGAGTTTGTTTGGGACTGCCCGGGACAAGGCGGAGCTGTTCCGGGAGCGCTACTCCATCCTGCAGCAGGTCAGAGTCCTCAGGGATGGATCCCACTTCTCCTTCCAGAAATACACCCTGCTCTCTGCCTCATGAACCCTCTGCCTCCCAGCTTGTCACAAATAACTTCTTCAGCAGCCTTACAGATGCTTTCATGACACTTTTTTTAGGCTTAGTTTTATTACCCGCTGCGTTTTTTAGGCTTAGTTTTATTATCTGGTGTTATTGATCGTTGGTTTCTTGGAAGTAAATTCTTGTCCGAAGGACTGAATTATTAAAAATTGTTGGATGGAGTAGAGTAAGAACTTTCTGAAGTGTTTTGCATAGTGCTTGTAGCAAACTGGCTTTTTGGCAGTGCTCATTTCTTTTGAAACTGAATCGCTTCAATTTTGGTTTGTGCAGAGGACTCACAGACATGAGCTGTTCACTCCTTCACCAGTTGATGCTCATCCTGATGATAGCAAGAACAAATTCCAGGTAAAAAAATGGAGTTCTTTCCAGTTTTAATCCAAATAATCACAGCAGTTCTTTATGCTACCAGCCATTACTGGGAATCTTCTCCTAAGGCACATTCAGAAATAAGGCTCTGATTTTGGTGATGAGCCTGTATCCTCTGGCTCAGCTGGGTGTTCATGTACAGCCATGTCCTGTCTGGGGCTTTGGGGGGAAAAGCAAGCAAGGGAGTTTGAGTTTGGAGGGTTTGATTTGACTCTGATTGGATTCTTTGCCTTTGACTCCAGCTAAAGACAGTGGAGACTCTCTTGGGCAGTCCAGCTAAGGTGGGAGAAGTGATTGTGCTTGGGATGATCACTCAGCTCAAGGAGGTGAGTTCCCTTTTGTTGGGGTCTCTGATCACTGCTCCCTCAGTGCTGGAATACATTAAAAAATGAGAAAACTTAAATATCTCACACTTACCCATTCTGAGAGACTTTTCCACAAGCATTCAGAGCCAGTGTGTGTGGAAAATGTCTTTATTTGCCTTCCCACTATAAAATTTTTATGTCAGCAACCAGAAGCAGTTAGGATTTTTTGGCATGTCCCTTTGAGGGGCTGGAGCTTCCAGTGCCTGAGTTTGGACTTGCCAATGCCCTGGACTGTGATTTCAGGGAGGGGAGCACCAGCAATCCCAACTGCAGCAGCTCCCAGGGAAGCTACTGAGATACATTTACTACAAATGATATTATTTTCAGTTCTTGCCAGCTTAAAACATTAAACCAACCAAATTATTTCTAAATGTTGACTGATAGGTGTTTCTGATTGAAGCATTTGTGTGTTTGGTATGTTTTGCTTTATTAATGAATCCTGTTTTGTAGGGGAAATTTTTCCTAGAAGACCCCACGGGAGTGGTCCAGCTAGACCTTAGTAAAGCAATATCCTTTTGTTGTGATGGAGGAGCTGGAGGAATTTCCTGTAGACCTGCAGGGTTTGAAATTGAACAGTAAATCAATGCTGACCATTCAGAATTCCATATTGAGAGCTGCAGCTCTGTCTTTCTCCTTTGTTTGCAATTCCTTGTGCTGCCTTTCCCTTGGACATTGGACTTTCCCTCCCCGTGGAAGCAGAGCCTGTTCCAGTTCCTGGGCTCTCTCTGGACTTACCTGCTCAGGTACCAGGGAATTTCCAGGCTCTTCAGGCACAGCCTGTGAACTTTCAATGCTGTCCAAATCTATTACACCAGCTGGAAAGCAAATTTTGGTTCAAAAACCAACTTTAAATCTAAGAAAAATACATTCCTTAACCTTGCTGCACCAGTTCCACAGTGGGTTGTACACTGAATCCTCCTTTGTTCTGGCAGAAGGTAAAGCAGTCTGGGTTTATGTTTTAGCTTGTCATAAATTATTCTGTTCAAGCTGTGGCTGAGCAGAGAAGTCTCATTTTGGTGACCATCAGTGAGTTTGGCACTGAGAATTTTGGCCTTCAGCTTTTGCTGTGACTCTGGAGGCAGAGAGGAGGAATTTGGGGGTTTTGGGGAATGTGAGCAGCTTTGAGGATTGGCCCCAGCATGCTTGGAGAAGTTATGACTGGATTAGGAAGACAGCCTGGAATAACCAGAGGAATGATTTAATGATCTGAAAATACTGCTCTGTGCTGGCAAAGCTTTTTAATGAGGCTTCTCATTAGGATGATGTAAGAGCTTGCAGTTTTGGAGCCTTGTTTTAGCAAAAAAAAAAAAAAAAAAGAGAAAGAAAAAAAGGCTATTTCTGTCTGTGGAATGTTCCTCTGTGCAAGATCCATGGTCTCAGTCTGTTTTCTGGGGTGTTTTATGCTTGTAAGAAGAAATTGGGAGCAGAAATGAGAGTGGGGATAAATAAATAAATCAATCAATCACCAAGTTCCTTCTGTTCTCAACAGTGGGGTGTGAGACAAGGAGCACTTGGATGGGGCCAGCAAAATCAGGCAATCCTTGTGTGCTTGAGGGGTTGTTCTGTGGCTGTGCAGAAAATCCACTCACAGGAGTGCCTGGGGTTTAAAAAAAAAACTTGATTTCCTTCTCAGCCCTTTTCCCACCCAGCTCATTCCCTGCTCTGGTTGTGTGGAGCTGCCACAAGAGGGGGATTGATGGAGGCTGGGGCTGGCAGTGCAGCACGGCTGCCAACTCTGACTAATGTCTAGGACATGATGCTCTCAGAAAAACTGAAGGGTTCTTTTGCTGTTTTGCTCTTCCAAAACCTCCTAGGTTGGTATGAAGATGAAGTTTTCCATGTGAACGCTTTTGGATTTCCTCCCACTGAGCCTTCTGCTACCACGAGGTACAAGTGACTTTTGGCAGCCTCACTCCATGTTTTCCTAGGGCTTTCTAAGTAAGATCATTGTTATTTTGTAATTTCTCTGACATTCAAGTATGTTATTCTTCCTCCTCCCCAAATGCTTTAAAATAAATACCATTTTAAGGAAGCACTTCTGGGCTTAGAGGCACTGTAATGTTGGCAGAAAAACCCTTCCAAAGGCCTTTGGGTTGTGCTTATTAATGGAAATTGGGATGTAAACCCTTCTCAGTGGCCAAGCCAGGTAACTGTTCCATGGGAATCATAAATTCCTTGCTGCTGAGAGAGTGGATCCCTGGGACAGTGGAAGTGGAGTGGATCCCATCCCACTGGAATGGGATGAGCTTTAAAGTCCCTTTGAACCCAAACCTTGCTGGGATCCTGACTGGAGCATTTTAATGCTGCAGAGCCTTCTATGGGAACATCAACTTCTTTGGAGGCCCTTCCTCAACATCAGTGAAGGCTTCTGCAAAGCTGAAGCAGCTGGAGGAAGAGAATGAGGATGCCATGTTTGTGTTTGTGTCTGATGTGTGGCTGGACCAAGCAGAAGTGCTGGAAAAGCTTCACATGATGTTTTCAGGTAGGTGAGAATTGCTTTCACTCTAAACCTTGTCTGCATTATTTGTTTCCATAAATTCTTAGTACAGATAGGGTTTTGACCATTTTCTGGGCTGTGATAAGAATGTTCCCCTTGCTCCTGAAAGTTCTGCCTTGGCTTAGCCTGAAACTAATTCCTTAGTTCAGAGAGATGAGCATTGCTACCCACTGCCAGATGGGATATTGGGAATTGGGAATTCCTGGCTGAGCTGGAATTCCCAGAGCAGCTGTGCCTGCCCCTGGATCCCTGGCAGTGCCCAAGGCCAGGCTGGATGGGTTTGGAGCAGCCTGGGACAGTGGGAGGTGTCCCTGCCATGGAAAAGGGGTGGGATAGAATGGGATTTAAAGTCCCTTCCAACCCAAACCATTCCAGGATTCTGGGATCAGTAATGGGGACAGCACTGGATAAAACATTTATGCAACATAAGGAGCATTTATGAATTGCTCCTTTGTATTGCAGCAGGTTGGGAACAGCTTGTCCCTCCTGCCTGGGGCACAAGGGAAGTGTGAGTTTAAAAACAGCCCAGAATTCAGGGTGGGAAGCTGCTCCTCACCAAAAGGGAGCTGGACACAAATGAGCAGAGTCATGCAGGAGTTACAAAACCAGTTCAGTGTCTGGATCAGAGCTGGGCAAACTGGGCTTGAGCCAGGCCTGCAGGTGCTGAGGGCAGAATGGACTTTGCTCACTGAGCTTTGTGTGCTGGACTCACCTGGCAGAGATGCACACCTTGCTTTTGCTATTTTGAGACTTTACCAGGCAAGTAATAACCTTCTTAATTATCAACTAAATGAGCAGCTGTGGGGGAGAGCAAGGGAAAATATTGATGAGCCATTTCTCTGGGATAAGCAGTTCTGTTCTATTTACCAGCCCTTTGAAAAGCAGTGAAGTAAATCCAAGTGTGATTCTATGTGTCAGGAAAATGGAGAGGAACTGGGATGTGAGATGAATGCCTGAGTAGCTGTTTCTATTTTTATTTCAGGGATGGGAATCGGGTTTCTTTTTTCCCCCTCCCTTTGCTTTGAAGCAGTTAATGGGTGAGGTTGTGAGCACTCATCAGATCCTCCAATGCTCAGGCAATTCCAGTTACTGTTGCTTTATAATGCCAAAGGGGGAATTGGATGTTGGGAGAGCCCTTAAATTGGACTGATCAGGGAGGTTAACAGCAACCCAGTGCTGCCTGCTTGCTGTTTTCCTCTTGAAGGCAATAATGCATTTTAAAATGGCAATATTTATTGTAATTGCACGTGGTATGATTCTGTGGCTGGGCCAGGAGCTGGATACACACAAACACTGCTGGAGCTCAGCCTGAAATGCCACAGGGCTCCTTCAAAGTGACATTTGTACATTGCCATCCCCTTTCTGAGCTAAAAACAGCCTGGATCAAGAAAATCAGTCAGGTGTATTAATAGCAGCAGAGCCTGAAGTGCTGTTTGAGTTCCTGCTTTTCCTGGGATGGGCTGAGTGCTGGAAGGTGCTGGAGTGGATGGATGCACTCACAGATCCTCTCTTTTCCCAGGTTATTCCTCTGCACCTCCCACCTGCTTTTTCTTCTGTGGAAATTTTTCATCTGCACCATATGGCAAAAATCAAATCCAGTCCCTGAAAGGTGAGGTCCTTGTAAACAGCCAGACATGTGCACTGAATTAAAATCATGATGGCAAACAAATGAAGAGAGCAGAAAACAAACCCTTTTAGCAGAAGGGGGGATTCACCCAAGTGTGTTTATTTCTAACCAGGTGTTGTGCCCTGTTTTTCCCAGGTTCTTTGAAGGCTCTGGCAGATATTATATGTGAATATCCCAGCATCCACAAAAGGTACAGAGCAAGGGGAAAGCTGTTTATTTTCTGAAGCCTTTAATTACTTGCAGAAGCTGAGAGTTACCCTATTTTCTGTGTCTTGTGAGGCAGCTGTGATCAGATAAAAAGCTGCTTTTGTAACAGGCCTGCAGGTTTGTTTGGGAGCAGGGTAAGTTTGATTTTATCTAAAATAGCTTGGGTATGGAAAGTGCTAATGAGGGAGCCAAGCTCTCACCCTGGGATACTTCCCTGGCTCCTGCTCTCTGAATTCAAAACATCAGACCCAGTTTTTAGGATCAGTTTATACAAAAGAGATTTGTTAAACTTCTTTTTTTTTGGTTTTGTTTTTTTTTTTTTTTTTGCAGTAGTCGATTTGTGTTTGTCCCTGGTCCTGAAGATCCCGGGCCTGGTTCCATTTTACCAAGGTCAGTTTGCTTCCCTTCCTGACATCTTAGAATTTTGAGTGAAATTTGAGTTAAAGAGTCTTTGTTGATACCCCTGTTATTTATTTTAGACCTCCCCTGGCTGAAAATATCACTCAGGAATTCAGACAGCTGGTGCCATTTTCAGTTTTCACCACAAATCCCTGCAGGTAACCATGTAACTGCTATTTTTTAAATAATATTTTTAAACTACGTTATGTGCAAATACAATTTTCAAAGCCTATAAATTTTGGGGAAAATTTGCCTTAAATTTTTCAAATTTATACAATTCTTCACTTGCATGAATTGTAACTAGTTTTAAATACAGTAAGACATAAGAAATCAGTGAAGAAAGGAAGTAGTGCTAAAAAAATAATTAATATAAAAATCCTGCTCAAAAGCATCAGAAGGGAAAGTATTATTTTCATTCAGTTGTCTGTATTAGAGGGAGATCAACTTTCTAATGCATCTTCCTCATTTTTAGGTTAACTTTAATTAATTTCACTGCTGTTTTCACTCAGGGTTCAGTACTGCACCCAAGAAATCATTATTTTTCGGGAAGATTTGGTCAACAAAATGTGCAGGAACTGTGTTCGCTTCCCAAGCAGCACCATGGACATTCCCAACCATGTGAGTGAGTGGGGTTCACCAATTTTTGCCAAGATTTTTGGTTTTATTGATCAGCAGGGGTGGATTTTGGGGGCTCTGATCCTCATTCTTGTGCCACATTGCATGAGTAACCCAGAGGGGTTATAAGAAGGATTTATACATTTAGTATTCTTATTTTTCTTGACATTTTAACAGCAAAATAAATCATGATAGTTTAAGGTGGGATTGAATCATTCTGTCACACTGGAGCTGCCCTTGAACACAGAACTTCAGAGCAGCATCCAACCCTCAATGTCCAGCCAAGAATTACTGATTCCTAAAGGCAAATTTGAATAGAAATTACCATTTTTTAAAGATTTGATTGGTTACCCAGTGCCATTGCAGTAAAGCAGCAGGTCACTTCCTCTAAAATTCATCTGCTTGCTTTGTCTCCTCAGCTGAAATTGAAATTCTGCTTCTCACCCATCAGTGAGCTCTGGGGTGTGGTTGCACTTGATGAATCCACAGCAGGAGCTGATGTGATTTATGAAATAATGGGATGAGAACCATCCAGGTAGTCCTGGCTCATGGCAGTGATGGATGGAGTCTGGTTTTATTTATTTTACAGGAGTTTTTGTGTTTGCTTGCCTCAGAAAGGAGTTTTAGCTCAGTGTCTCTGTGAACACCCCATGGACCCTGAGGTACCTTGGTTTTTGTGGGCACATTTGCATTCCTGACTCTTCCCTGTCCTCATCCAGGGCTTTCCAGGAAGGAATTGTGGAATTGCAGCACTTTCTGCAGGATGTTTTTTGTATACTCCACTCTTCCTCTGCCTTTTTTGCCTATTTTAATTCAGCCATCAGTGTAAAAAAAAAAAAACAAGAGAGAGGGGAATTTTGTCACAAAGAAAGGAAAATCATCTGGGAATCAAAGGATTTCTTCAGTTCAGGGGAAAGACTTTTAAGTGTGGTTGACTGGAAAGCAGTAAGGAAAATAAAAACAAAAAAATGAGAGTTGTGGCACTGTTGGTACTTTCTGGGCTGGAGGAACAGGAAAGTGGATACTCCTGGAGAGTCTGATTGATGACATAATTGTGACATCTTCAAATGCTGGCCTTTAAAAAGGCTTTTGTGTATTAAAACCCCCACAACTGAAGAAAGGAAGGAGCAGCTCACTGCTTTACTCTAGAAATCATTCATAATCAGCAGGAATGAGATAGAGAAAAACCCCAAACATTTCCAGGTTCAAAAAGGTTCTTTATTAACCCACGCTGACACAGGGATGAACTGAGCTTGCAGCAAATGCTTCAAACCAAGAGTTTGTGGGGTTTTATTTGCAGTTTGTGAAGACCATTTTATCCCAGGTATAATGCTGAAAACCAAGCATTTGTGGGGTTTTTTGTTGCAGTTTGTTAAGACGATTTTATCCCAGGGGATAAGTGTTTTAAATGTTTCAAACCAAGTGTTTGTGTGGTTTTTTTTTTCAGTTTGTGAAGACCATTTTATCTCAGGGGAAATGCTTAAAACCAAGTGTTTATGGGGTTTTTTGTTTTAATTTTTTGTGTTTATTTGTTTGGGTTGTTTTGGTTTTTGGTTGCAGTTTGTGAAGACCATTTTACCTCAGGTATAATGCTCAAAACCAAATGTTTTTCTGGGTTTTTTATTGCAGTTTATGAAGACCATTTTATCCTAGGGGTAATGCTTAAAACCAAGTGTTTATGGTTTTTTAAAGTTTTGTTCGTTTGGTTTGTTTTTTGGTTGCAGTTTGTGAAGACCATTTTATCCCAGGAGATAAATGCTTAAAAGCAAATGTTTGTAGGGTTTTTTTTTGTTGCAGTTTGTGAAAACCATTCTATCCCAGATGTGATGCTTAAAACCAAGTGTTTGTGGGGTTGGTTTTTTTTGTTTTGTGTTTTTTTAAAATTTGTTTGGTTTTGGTTTTGTTTTTTTTTTTTTGTTGCAGTTTGTGAAGACCATTTTATCCCAGGTGTAATGCTTAGAACCAAGTGTTTGTGGTTGTGGTTTTTTTGTGTGTTTTTTTGTTCCTGTTTTTGTTTGGGTTTTTTTGCTTTTGTTTTTGGATTTTTTTTTTGGTTGCAGTTTGTGAAGACCATTTTATCCCAGGAGATAAATACTTAAAACCAAGTGTTTGTGGGTTTGGTTTTTGTTGTTGTTGCAGTTTGTGAAGACCATTTTGTCCCAGGGGATAAATGCTTCATATATTTCAATCCAAGTGTTTGTGGGTTTTTTTTTGTTGCAGTTTCTTAAGACCATTTTATCTCAGGAGATAAATGCTTAAAACCAAGTGTTTGTGGGTTTGGGTTTTTTTGTTTGTTTGTTTCCTTTTTTTTGTTTTGTTTTTGTTTTTTGATTGCAGTTTGTGAAGACCATTTTATCCCAGGGGATAAATGCTTCAACCATTTAAAACCAAGTGTTTGTGGGTTTTTTGTTGCAGTTTGGGAAGACCATTTTATCCCAGGGGATAAATGCTTCAACCATATAAAACCAAGTGTTTGTGGGTTTTTTGTTGCAGTTTGGGAAGACCATTTTACCTCAGGAGATACATACTTCAAACCAAGCGTTTGTGGGTTTGTTTTTTGTCATTGCAGTTTGTGAAGACCATTTTATCCCAGGGGTAATACTTAAAACCAAATGTTTGTGGGCTTGTTTTTTTTCTTTGTTTTTTTTTTTGTTTGTTTTGTTTGTTTTTGGGCTTTTTTTTTTGGTTGTAGTTTGTGAAGACCATTTTATCCCAGGAGATAAATACTTAAAACCAACTGTTTGTGGGTTTGGTTTTTTTTTTTTGTTGCAATTTGTGAAGACCATTTTATCCCAGGGGATAAATGCTTCATATATTTCAATCCAAGCGTTTGTGTGTTTGTTTTTTTTTGTCGTTGCAGTTTGTGAAGACCATTCTGTCGCAGGGCCACCTGAGCCCGCTGCCGCTCTACGTCAGCCCCGTGTTCTGGGCCTACGATTATTCCCTGCGGGTTTATCCCCTGCCGGACCTGCTGGTCACTGCTGACAAACACGACCCCTTCAGTGTCACCAGCAGCGACTGCCTCTGCATCAACCCCGTGAGCGCCCTCCCCTGCCACCCTCCTCAGCCCTGCACTGCCGCTCCCCTCACACTAATCAGGATTTTTTTCCCGCTTTTTCCTTCACAGGGTTCGTTTCCCAGAAGTGGATTTTGCTTCAAGGTGTTCTACCCCTCCAACAAGACAGTTGAAGACAGGTAAATAGGTTTTTCTTATTTCTTTTTCTTTTGCTGAGTTTCTGATTATCATAAAAATAAGATAAATTATATAAAACCCACATAAAAATTGTAATATTTGAATGCCCCAGCAGCTTAACTCACACTTCATACTTACGCAGTGTAACAAATCCAAATGCCCAGAACTAAAGCAATAAATGTAGAAATTACAAATATCAGTGATGGGAAGCACAATTCAAAAGTAAATGAAGATGATTGCACTGCCTGATTTTCAGTGATAGAGAATTGGGAAGGAGATTTGTTTCTGGGGATGATGGTTGTTACATAAATTATTTAAATTTAGGACCAATTTTTGCTTCATTTTGTGATAATCATCAAACCCAGAAGCCACTTTCAGGCTTTGATTTCACATATTTTTAAATCTGCACTTTTTAATACCACTGACTGGAGAAAAGCCAGCTGCAACACCAAAAAAGTATTAAAATGTATCAAAGGGCTTAAAATGGATGAAAATTTACCTGTTTGAAATAATGATGGTATAATCCATTAGGAAAAGAATAAATTTATATTCTCCTTGTTAGAGAAGCCTTCTCAGGGAATTAATAATGGGTCAACCCATTTAACTTCTACTTTAATATAAAAAACATCACACCATGTCATACTTTAGGTCTTTAAATAGTTGAAAACATTATCAAGTCTTTCCTAGATAAAGAAATAGAGGAACATTATGAACTATTTTTAAAATAAATCTTTTAAATACTGTTTTTCTTTGTTATTTTCAGCAAGCTTCAAGGACTCTGAATTTCTGTGGCACTGAAAAAGGGCAGTGAACCCATGGGAAGCCAACTGTAATTTTTTTTTTATTTACATGCCTTGGTTTGTGATGTATTATGGACTTTTTATAAAAAATGTCAAAGTCAAAACTTGATTTGTTTTGTACACAAATAAACTTTTACAGGAAAAGACACTGGTGTCAGTTTAGATAAATTGTAAAGTCAGAGTGAAAAATAATTGGCAAAGCATAAAAAAAGGTTAAGTAGAGGAACCAGCTGTATCAAACAGGAAAGGAGCATTAAAAAAAAAGAATTAAAGATAAGGAGAACTTGGATAGCTAGTTGTCTGCAAGGAGCCTGGAAATGGGGTTTTTTTGGGGTTTTTTTCTTTGGGAAACACCCAGGAAAGATCTGTGAGGTGTTTTATGATAGCAGCAGCCATTTCTGCTATTAACTAAACTTAGACATGGTGGTGAAATAGCTGATCCAGTTATGCTTGTGATAATTGAACTTGCTTCTTAGTTGGGATAACACCCAGTGAATGTGTGATGAAGACTACTACTGCTATCAACACTTGTCTGTAAAAATTATAGACCAAAATATAGACTGAGGTGATCATAAGAATGGACTAAAACCACAGCCAAGAAATGTGCATGCTCTGAAAAGGTGGAGCTGATGCTGAACAGTTCTTAGAACATGTAAACTAGTTTGGAGGAAAAGTTTAAATATGCATAATGATGAATATGCAGTAGGCTGATGCAATAGGAAAGGTATATAGTGAAAATATAATAGTAAAGGGTGTCTCTGAAACAGCAGGAGTGCTCTTGGCTGAAGGCCAAGCACCCAGCTGTTACCTTTGCTTTATTTTTGTATCCTACCGACCTTTATGAAACTTAAATTTTACCAGGAAAGTGAAGCTGGTTTTTCACAGCTGGAAGGAGGAGGGACAGTGGGATAGGGGCTCTGAGGGGACAGCAGGGCTGGGAGGGAAGCTGAGCCTGCTGAGGAGTTAAAAGTGCTCTGTGAGGGGATGGCAGTGGAGCTCGGAGCTCCGGCACGGGGAGGGAACATGCACTTTGCAGAAAGATGAGGAGATAACGGTGGGAAAGCAGCCCTGCTGATGCCAGGGGTGCTGCCTGGAAGCCGCTGAGGGGAGGTGAAAGGCGAGGCCGGGACGGCGAGGCCTCGTCCCTGAGGGACCACCCGCCATGTTTGTCGTCTCCATAGCAACCACCGCGCCGCCGCCGCCATCTTGTTTACCGTCACCACGGCAACGCCCGCCATCTTGTTCGGCGTCCCCACAGCAGCGCTCCCGGCCGGGCCGAGCCGTGCCGGGGCCATGGCGAGCGCGGAGCGGCTGCACGACCTGAACCTCAGCGCCGAGGAGGCGGAGAGGCTCCGGCGCGCCTTCCGCGACGAGCAGTTCCGCGCTCTGTTCGCGGAGTTCGCGGCCGAGCTCACCGACCCCGAGCAGCGGCGGCTGTACGAGGAGGAGGTGGCGGCGCTGGAGCGGGAGCGCGGCGTGGAGGTGCGCTTCGTGCACCCGACGCCGGGTTTCGTGCTGCGGACCAGCCAGGAGGGCTCCCGCCGCTGCTACATCAATGTCTGCAGCAACCCTCTGATGGGGGAGCCGCGGGCCCGCGCCGAGCGCGGCGGGCAGCGCTGGGAGCTGCCCTACAGCCTGGCCCCGGGCCGCGAGGAGCTGCGCCCCGCCGGCCGCCGCCGCCTCGTGTACGACGTGGTGTTCCACCCCGCGGCGCTGCGCCTGGCCGCCCGCAGCGCCCGCTTCCGCCGCCTGCTCCGCGACACGGCGTTGGAAGCCGTGGAGAGCCAGTGCGGGGTGCGGCTGGACCGCAACAACGCCGCCGTCCTGCGAGGAGTCTCCTACAAGGGCATCCCGCAGGCGCCCGTCATCCGCTCCCCGCTGCCCGGCGGCGCCCCGAAGCCGTCCGACGACGGCGAGTCCCCGCTGCCGCCCTTCCCCTTCCCGCCCGCCGCAGCCCCGCCGCCCGCCGCCACCGCCCGAGGCTCCGCGCCCGCCGCGCCCCCGCCGCCCTCCGGCCCCACCACGCCGCGCTGGAGCATCCGCCACCGCTCCTACGTGGACCTGCAGGACTACCGGCACTGCCGCGACTCAGCGCCCAGCCCGGTGCCGCGGGAGCTGGTGGTGACGGTGGAGCTGCCGCTGCTGCGCTCCGCCGAGCAGGCGGAGCTGGAGATCCGCGGGCGGGAGCTGCGGCTGGACTCGCAGTGTCCCGCCTACCGCCTGCGCCTCCGCCTCCCTTACGACGTAGACGAGAGCGGCGGCCGGGCGGCCTTCAACCGGGCCCAGCGGCAGCTGCAGGTCACGCTGCCCGTGGTGCTGCCGCCCGGCCCGCGGGAACCGCCGGGTGCGGCCGGGGAGCGGCTGGAGGGGGCCGGGGGGCCGGCAGAGGCAGGGCCGGCAGAGGCGGGCGGCGGAGCGGCTCCTCCCCCGGAACTCGGGCCTGGTGGCGCGGTCTGGGGCACGTGTGGCGGCGGGGAGCCCGGTGATCCGCTCACCGAACCCCCGGCTGACCCTGACCCACTTTGTGATCCTCCCGCTGGTCCGTCTGCCGAGCCCCTCGCTGAACCGCCCCTAGAACCACTCTGTGATTCCCTCATTGAACCCTCGGGTGAACCTCCCGTTGATCCAACCTCTGAACCCTTTGCTGATTCCCCTGCTGAACCCTCCGCTGAACCTGCTACTGATCCAACCTCTGAACCTGACCCTGATCCAGCCTCTGAAACCTCTGCTGAACCTGCCACTGATCCAACCTCTGAACCCCCTGCTGAACCTCCCACTGATCTAACCCCTGAACCTTCCACTGAACCTGCCCCTGAACCTGCCACCGATCCAGCCTCTGAACCCCGCGCTGGTCCAAGCACTGACCCCCGCTCTGATCCCCTCACCGCCGCT
Organism: Loriotus luctuosus; assembly: GCA_035582745.1. Lineage (NCBI taxonomy): Eukaryota > Metazoa > Chordata > Aves > Passeriformes > Thraupidae > Loriotus > Loriotus luctuosus. Next base: position 60,471,365 of record JAWWEY010000273.1, read on the forward strand.
GATCCCACCGCCGAACCCCCCACCGAGCCCCCGGCCCTGCCCTGCTCCGGTGCCGCCTCCCCCATCGCCGTCCCCGCTCCAGCCATGCCCACCGGGGACACCCCACCGCCGGCCCCCGAGGACCCCCCCAATGAGACGGCCACATGCCCTCCGTTCCGTGCCCGGCAGGACGAGGTGTCCCTCACGCTGCTCGTGCTGGTGCCCGGCATTCAGCCCCAGAGCCTCCGCGGGGCTGTGGGCACGCACCACTACGGCCTCCGCTTCCGCACCGCCAGCGCTGCCTTCGCCCTGTTCCTGCGCTTCCCTCCCTCCGCAGCGCTGCTGAGCCCCGAGAGCAGCGTCAGCGTCTCTGCCCACAACGCCGTGGTGGGGCTGGCCAAGGCCCCCGGCAGCACCGGGCTCTGGGACAGCTTCAGCTTCGGCCCCGGGCCCTCCGCTCTGCAGGTAACGCTGCTGGCACGCTCGGGGTGTCACCGGTGTTATAAATGCGAAGCTTCAGTAGGCCAATATTCAAGCAGCGATCAATTTATTAATAATTATGAGCAATAAGCTCATATTATATATAATTATATATATATATAATTGAGGCAGGAAGAAGTTCGTTTCTTCTGATAAGAGGGCAATAAATTCTCTTTCTCTGAAAGATTTAGGTATCCTGTGGCTGCTGTCTTGCCGCAAGTCCTTTCTTTAAAAAAAAGTATCCTACACAGCATAGTTTCTATTTTAACATTATGTTATAACCTAAAACTATATTTAACACACTACTTAAGAGAATTAACACAGCATCACTTTCTAACACAACACATATAATATTCATTTGAATATTTGCAAAAAGCCACATATAAAATACGCATTTTCCCCATGCCTGACACGAAGCACAGCTCGGTGTTTCACACCTGCCCGATGCCGGGTGTGGCCGCTGTTTGTGCGCTGTTGGCCGGCGCTGCCTCCGGGAGGTGCGAGGGGCAGCTGGAAGCTGCTGCTTCCTCCCAGAGCTGCTCCCGGATGCCAGTGCCGTGACCTGATTTGTGCGAGTCTTGTTCAAGGTCACACCGTGGAGCTGACACCTCCATCCTTGGAATTGGAATGACTTCTGCCTCGCATGCAAATTTTTTTCTAAGGGAAATTCTGGTGATGAATGAAAACAGTGCCAATGTCTTCCATGTCCTTAGTGCTCACTTTTAAAGCCCTGTAAATTGCTCATGCAGCCTGTTCACACAAAGAAAGCTCTTTATGATCCACCAGGCTTACACACACCGTCATGAAGTGTAGGGGAGTGTCCCTGTGTCTGTGTTTTGGGATAGAATTCCCATTTACAGCCACAGGAACCTCCAGCAGTTCAACCAGAGCAGAGCAGCAAGCAGCAGCTGTGAGCTATCCTGATTTACTGGGGTAAATCTTCACCACCTCTGTCTGAGTGTGATTCTAATTCAGTATTTTCTGATTTTATGGGTTGTTTGGCAGTGATGCTCCCATGGTGGGACACTACATCCAGTGTCCCCAAAGGGATGCCCACCTTCTGACACTGTTTGGCCAGAGCCACTCACACAAGTTCTGTGGAGAGCCACGTTCCTCTGAGCTCAGACTTGCAGACAGTTTCTCATGAGCAGGGATTAAAGCTGCACAGTTCTTGTGCAACCTTCTAGCCATGGGATTTGGAGTTTGGCTGGAGTTGAGAGCAGTAAAATGCTCTGCAGTGTGGATCACGTGCAGTGGGATTGCACGTCCAGGAAGCTGGCAGGCTTCAGGCACATCCACTGGGATGGACTTGGCTTGGAGCAGCTTAATTGCTCCATCCCTCCAACTAGAAATGACTTGTGCATGGTTTTGAAAGATATTTATCCAATTAGTGTTTGTGCAGCTGAAACCACGTCGAGTTTGCCATTTAGCAGCCACACACCTTTTACAGCAGCAATTGCTGTGAAGGAGGAGCTGATCATTTCGGGGAAGTATCAAAGATGATGAATTTATGGAGAGCCACCCACGCTGAGCTGTTTGCAGAGCATTTCCTTTGCTTTTACCGGAGCAGGAGCCTGCAAGTCTGTGCAAGTGGGGCCACAGAACACTCAGTGCTGCTGTTCACTGCTGTGATCTGGCACTGCCTGCTGCTGCCACGTCAAAAAAAGCCACTGTGTAAACTCCTGCCTGTTCTCTGTGCAGGTCCTGAGGCTGCCCAGGGCACTGGTGGAGTCCCCATCCCTGGGAATGCTCAGAAAACCTGTGGATGTGGCACTTGAGAGCATGGGATAGTGGTGAACATGGTGGAGGCTGCGCTAAAGTTTGGGATATGGATTTGTTACTGCAATTGGAGGAACATTTTTGTGACTGAAAGGTTTTAAAAGGCCACCCAGTAATGAGATTTTTGGCTTTGTGAGTTACAAAAACCCTTTGGATGTGCTGATTTTATTATATATTGCAAAATGTTTTGGGTGGAGTAGGAGAAAGAGATGGGGCATTAGTCATCAGCTTCCTGGCCATTCATTCACTGCAGAGTCCAGGAGATTCTCCTGGTCCCCAGTCCTGTTGGACACTGGGCCTGCAAATTGAGGCAGGAGAAATAAACTGAAGTCATTTGTCCTGTTTGCTTTTTTTCTAAATCTGTGCTGTTTCCCCAAAGTGCCTGAGAGCTGCTCAGAGTGAAGGGAGAAAAATGAATATTTAATTAGAGCCACTATTACTTGCTGCCTTCTGGCCATTAACCATTTGTTCCTGGTTGCTTTTCTCCTACTTAATGTTGATTCCCTCAATTTGTCTGATGCCACCTTGGGGGTTTTCCTGCCTTGAGTCTCATTCTATAAATCAGAGCTGTGGCTCTTGCACTGAGACCTGTGAGGAGCCACATCAGTCACTGCAGAGTGCAGAGCAGGGCAGGGCCTGAAGGGAGCTCTGGGCTGAGGTGAGCAGGAATCTTATTCTGGGGCAGGAATTTATCCTGGAACAGGAATTTTATCCTGGAGCAGGAATTTATCCTGGAGCAGGAATCTTATCCTGGAGCAGGAATTTATCCTGGAGCAGGAATCTTATCCTGGAACAGGAATTTTATCCTGGAGCAGGACTCTTATCCTGAGCAGGAATCTTATCCTGGAACAGGATTTTATCCTGGAGCAGGAATCTTATCCTGGGGCAGGAATTTATCCTGGAGCAGGAATCTTATTCTGGAGCAGGAATCTTATCCCAGGGCAGGAATCTTATCCTGGAGCAGGAATTCATCCTGGAGCAGGAATTTATCCTGGATCCTGGAACAGGAATCTTATCCTGGAGCAAGAATTTATCCTGGAACAGGAATTTTATCCTGGAGCAGGAATCTTGTCCTGGAGCAGGAATCTCATCCTGGATCCTGGAGCAGGAATCTTATCCTGGAGCAGGAATCTTATTCCCAGTCTGCTTGTTGGCCATCTCCTCTCTCCAGAGGATGGTGCCTGGCAAAAGTGAATCATTGAATGGTTTGGGTTTGGAGAGATCTTAAAGCTCAACCAATTCCACGGGCAGGGACACCTTTCCCTATCCCAGGTTGCTCCAAATCCTGGCCAATGTTTTTTACAGCTCTGGAATTCCTGCTCTGCTCCATTTTGGGAAAGCCAAGGGTTGCTGTGGTGTTCCATGGAGCAGATTTCTCCCTGGGTTTGTTCAGAGGCTGCCCCTCCATGCCATGGTGGTTGTTCAGCGCCTGCCCACATCATTCCCATTAAATTTCAATTCCTCCTTGGAATCTGGTCTGATCCACGTGCTGGTAGAAGAATGAGTTGGGCTCATCCATGCTTGAAACAGAACTTCAGGAGCTGCTTTTCCTTTTGTAGTCAGCAGTGGCTGAACCCCTGTGCTGGAAGAGGATCTGTTTAGAGCTCAGTTTCCAGAGATGCTGAGCACTTGGAATTCCCATCCCAGAGATTTTCTTTCCAGGAAATCTCTGCAGTGCCCTGCTCCTCCCTGGGCTTCACCTGGGAGCAGTTTCCCTCCTTGGCCAAACCAGAATGTCCACACTGCAGTTGGACTTGATGATCTCAGAGATCTTTTCCATCCTGCTGGTTCTATGACTGGTTATGGTGCCCAGAAATCCTGTAAAAATAAAGATTCCATAACTTTGAGCATTGTGAGCTTAGGGTCACACATTTCAGGGGTTTAAATGCCACCTTTTGTCACTGCCCTGCTGCTCAGTCACTGCAGCAGAGACCACAGTGCTGATCCTCCTTCAGGCCTTGCTCCAGGCCCTGGTTTTCCAGGGAATGATTTCCTGACCTGAGGAAGCTGCCTGATTTCCCCACTGCCAAAATCTCTGCTCTTTGCCTCAAAATTCCAGCCATGGGCTGTGCTCTCCCCAGTTCACCCTCCATAACCTTCTACACCTTCTGCTTAAATCCTGGGAATTCAGGCAGGGAAACTCCTGCATCAGAGAATTCCCTTTCATTCCCAGACAACACAGCCTGGGGAGAAAATGATGAAGGAGAAGGGTTGGGAGTTAAATAACCATGAGTACAATTTGTGAGCCTGCCAGGCAGGGATTCTGAGAACATGTCCCAGTGTGTCCTGGTTTATGGCAGTGCTGGAGCTGGGCAATTATGGAAATTGTGCCTTTGGAAATCATTTGGAATGTCTGGGAATGTTTGGCCTGCTGGGATTAAATGCTCCATATTCCTACCAGAAACAAAAAGCAGTTTTCTGGCGTGTATTGAGCTGCTCGGACTTGGGGACTCAGTTCTTGGAGCATGTGAAACACAATTGGCAAGGAATGAATTCTGCAGTTTTGGGGTCGTGTCTGCTCATTTTCATGGATTAGAAAAGCCTGGTTCATGCAGGAATTCCCGTTTGGGCTGATCCCCACCCTTCCTGCCCCTCTCAGGGGCCTGCAGTGGGTTTGTGCAGAGGATGTGTGCTCATTCCTCTGGCCATTCCCCCTGGGTACCCCTTGCTGGGCAGGCAATTGCAGCCAGCCCATCCCTTTCCTAAAAGCCCCTGTCAGATCTTGTGGAGAATATTCAGATTTAATCACATAAACCCCCCCGGGGCTCCAGAGAGCAGCAGGGAGCAGAGGAAAACAGAGGAAATATTTCCTCTGCTTCCCTATGCATTGCTTTTCTTTTTTTTTTTTCACATTTACAGGCTGAAAAAGATTATATTGAACATTCCTGAGGAGTTCATGGCTGGAGCTGGGTCTGAGTTAGGCTGTGTGTGAGGGATCCAAATGGGAATTGCTCAGAGATAGGGAAGTTTTGTTTCACTTTTCTGGGAGTGTTGAGGCCTCCATGCAGGGTGTTCTACATGGGTGTGATTTTTCTGCTTGGCACAGCCACCAGAGCCTTGTGAAGGAGACCCTTGGAAGCTCCTGGTGCTTTTTCCTTCAGAAAGGAGCTGGTAAAAAAAATGTGGAGCTGTTGGAGCAAGTCCAGAGAGGCCATGGAGCTTCTCCAAGGGCTGGAGCCAGGCTGGGAGAGCTGGGAATGTTCCCTGGAGAGGAGAAGGCTCCAGGGAGAGCTCAGAGCCCCTGGCAGGGCCTGAAGGGGCTCCAGG
>JAWWEY010000273.1:60477221-60487403 GCA_035582745.1 Loriotus luctuosus
CCTTGGGCACTGCCAGGGATCCAGGGGCAGCCACAGCTGCTCTGGGCACCTGTGCCAGGGCCTGCCCACCCTCCCAGCCAGGAATTCCCAATTCCCAATCTCCCATCTGCATTTCCCTGCATCAGTTGTGTGGAGCTGGAGGTGCCAGAGTTCTCTTGCTCCTGGCACTGGGACCATGTGGGAAAGGCCAAGGGCTGGAAGTGTCCCCAAGGGCTGGAAGTGTCCCCAAGGGCTGGAAGGGCCCCCTTGGGCCGTGCTGGGCTGTCCTTATCCTCTCTGAGCTCAGAATTTGGGCTCTTCTGGATAAAAATGTTCCATGGTTGGAGAGTCAGCCAATCATGAAGCCTTGAGAGCCGTGTTGGGACGAGTCAGACATGGATGTTTTAAACCTTTCCCACCTTTCATGGAGAAATCCATCCTGGAGAACTGTTTTGCTCTCATTTCCAAGCTATTTGGAGTTATAATTTTCTATTTCCAGGCTACTATAAAGACTTATTGTAATAGTCAGGGGTTACTTCTAAGAAGATGCTGCTGGAAACTGGGGCTGTTGAATGTAATCCTCCAGCAGTTTATTTTTGGTTCAGTTAATTCTGTGCTCAGCATTTCAAGACTCTTGGCAAGTTTTTTGGGAGGTCAGAGGAGGACAAAGAAGGAGAACACAACAAACTTATTATTTCACATTTTTCAAAGTAATCCCTTTCCCAAGCTACATTAAGGACCATAATTAGTTTGCTTCTGCTATAAAACAAACTAATTTCTGAATAGTCTTTAATTGGTAGCTGCATTTTGGGAATACCATGACTACACAAAACATTTATGTCAGGAAACATTATTCACCTGCTGATGAAGCTCATCAAAGCTTCTTTGGAGCTGGTTCATCTTTGCAGTCACGAGCACCTCAGAAAAGTTTTCATTTCACTACAGGCACCAAAACTTTGATGTTCAAATGCTCAGCTCTCAGAGCTGCTTTGTGCTGGTACCCCACAAATGCAGAGGTGAGGAAATCCAGGTCCTTTCCCATATTGGCATCAGTTGTTGGGTTTGGATGAGAGAGGTTGTGGCTGCCCCATCCCTGGAATTGTCCAGAGCCAGCTTGGATGGGGTTTGGAGCAGCCTGGCACAGTGGAAGGCTTGGAAGTGGATGGGATTTAAATCCCCTCCCAACCCAACCCATTCTGAGATTCCCTGATCCTCTCATTACAGGAACCACCAAAATAACTGAAACCTGAAATCTGTCCTGCTTTTCAGACTTGCAGGCTGTGTGGGAGGTGGCTCTGGATGGAAAGTGTCTTCAGTTTGCAGAAATGGAAGCAGAATGAGCCCATCTGAGAGCTGGGGGCAGCCAGGAGGGGAGCTCCCAGTGCTGGGAGACACAGGGACGGGTTTGAATGATGAATGTTCCAAAAACCAAAGTCATCCCTGCTAAGGTTGATGTTAATTTGCTCTCAGTTTAGTCACAGGGAAAAATGAATGTGTACCAAACAGCAGATGACAGCGTGTGCAGGGAAAAACAAATTAAATTCAAAGTTGCTAAGAGAGCATCATAAATACCAGAAAATAAATGGCTTAAATTGAAGAATTATTTTACAGGGTCATTGAAATCAGCTGCAGATGGTTGTCCTCTGTTTGCTCTGGCTTGGAAGGCAGAGCAGGCTTTAGAATAAATTCCTGGATCATTTTTTCCCAAGGTCTGTGCTCTGATAACATCTGCAGTAATAGAAATGCCTCGGTGTGAATGCAAAGTCTGAGTTCAGTGCCTGGTGGAACAGGCTCATGAGAATCACCTTCCTGACAGCAAACACACCCCAGGGCTGTGATTTATGGCAGGCCACGGGGTGGGGATGGGATAAAATGGCAAATACTTCTGGGAATTCAGAGCTGGGCTGGGTGAAACTTGGTGAGATTGGTTTGTGCAGTGAGTCAGAATGAACAGAGCAACAGCACAAGGGGTCACTTTTAAAGTACTGATTAATCACAGAATTGTGAAATCATTATGGAATCACAGGGATCATCCAGGGCAGCTCCTGCCCTGCCCAGACCCCCCAGCAATCCCACCCTGGGCATCTCTGGCAGCTCCTGCAGCTCTGGGGCTGTGCCCATTCCCTGGGGAGCCTGGGCACTGCCAGCACCCTCTGGAATAGTGGAACCTTTCCTGATAATAGACCTCCCATTCAGTTTTTGTTTTTTAACTTTATTCTCTGTGAAGAAAACAAATTCTTTTGCTTTTAATCAGGAAGAAATTCTCCAGAAAGATTCAGGATGTTTGTGGCCAAATTGCAAAGTCCTGATTGCTCTGAGGAGGAGAGGGTGTCCCTCACACAGCCACGGGTGCCAGAGGCAGGTTCAGAGGGAAAAGAGATTATTTTCCTCATTTTATGGAGGAGAAGTAGGATGGGACTTGGTGCAGTGGAAGGTAATTAAAGGTCCTGAAATATATCCCATGGCAGAGGTAGGAATGAGATGAGCTGTGATTCCCTGACTTCCATTTTTCTGCTGGGAGAAGAATTTGATTTTTCTCCTCTTTCTGAGGAGGGTTGTGCTTTGCTCTCCTTGGGAGTGCAGGCACCAAAATCCCAAATCTCCTCCAGGGAGGCTGAGCTGTGCTCTGTGGGCCAAGAATCCAGGGCAGAGCTGGGAATTCTCCTCCTGAGCTGCCCAAGGATGGAGTTCAGGAGCCTGGGGGGGTTCTGGTGCTGCACAGATTTGGTGTCTGCAGCCCCTGCCTTGCTCTGTGCTCTGACTCCTTCCCCTGCACTCTGCAGAGCATCCCCACAGCCTGAGGCTCTGGCAGGCAGGAGAGGATGCAGCACCAGGGAATAAGAATTTTTAGGCTTTGCATGCAGAAGTGCAAGAAGCAGGGATGTTCTGAGAGGGTTTTCAGTCAGGGCAGCTCTGCTGCACTTTAATCTCTCCCCAAACCATCCCAGCATCCAGTGCTGGCTCCTTGCCTGGATTGTAATCTTGCTGGATAGAAAATGAATCCAATCCCCTGCCTTGGAAAACCAACAGTTCGTGTGTTATGACTTTCCATATTGTGATTTCTAATTTAACTAGTGGAAAAAATAGGACTCTGGCTGATTTTTCCAATCCTGGTTTGTTTTTTTTTTTCCCAGATGACAGTTAAATTTTGTACCTCAGACACAATGTGACATCTGGCTGTGCATAAGGCTCCATCCACAGGGGGCCAAAAATGTGCAGAATTGCCTTTTTGCTTCTTGGTCTGCAAGATGTCAGCAATAATTGAATTTAACTTTCATTGGATTGACAGGAAGGTTGAACTGGACCGAGAAATTTCAAAGTGTGACTTTGATGTGGAAGGTTTGCAACTTGTCCCTGTTATTTCCAATTAAATAAGGAAGGTAATTCCCAGAACCTAAGCTGCCCCTCCAGGTCAGACCATTTTTATTTTGTCTGTCCTTCCCCTCGGCCTGCACAGATGATGTGTGAGTAACACAAGGACAGGGAAGGCTCTGCACTTCCCATCCAACAGCCCCTCCAGGGTATATTTGAGGACCTTTAATTACCTGTAACTGATTTCAATCTCTGAACCCGCAGCAACACGTTTGAGGTTGTTCATGAACAGCCTGGACACACACCCCAGGCTGTGTCTCTGCCTGTGGATACATCTCCTTTTTTATTTTGTTGGGTTTTTTTTTCCACCTGGCTTGTCTGCACGGAGATCAGAGCAGCCTCAGTGGCTGGGTGTGAAATGGATCCAGATCTGATCTGGGATGAGGATCCTGCAGAGCCTCTCCAAGGAGGTGTTGGTGTTTCCCTGCAGGCAGCCAGGGCACAAACCCAGCACAGTCTGACACCTTCCTGGTGCTCACACAGGTGAGGAGGGTGGAACAAGGCTGGGACAAATCATTTCTCAGAGAGAGTGTTCATCTCTGTATTAGTCACCCATCCAGACAGAAATAATATTTCCTTTATATTTGATACCATGCAGATTTGTACTTTCAAGCAAAATTAGCTAAGCACTGGTTTGAATACATTTCACCTCATTCTTTGAATGCCTGGCTCAGAATTCCTCTGTCAAGACTTGAGTGTGCTGTGAAACTTGGGGATTGCTGTCCTGGCTTTCTTTGCAGGGAGTTTTTAGCCCCAGTAGCCCTGAAGTGCAGCACAAAAAGCACATAACCTGCTGTTTTCTCTCTTTTTCTTTAGGAGAGATTGTTTGTCAGTGAGGAGAACATTGATGGATTTCTAGGCACTGCTTTGTGCCCTTCCCCTTGCTCCCAATCAGCACTGGAAAGGCAGCCATTAATTGAAGTGCTGGATGTTTCTGAGGACAGAATTCAAATCAGGGTGGAGGTAAGGACCCAGGAGCAGCACAGGCTGATTTATGTTCTCCTGCAAGATCCTATCAAATCCCACTGAAACAGCTTTGTTCCTGTTTTGTCCTGGGGAAGCAGGGAAAGCCCAGCACTGGGGTTATTTGCAAGTGTAAATGTCAATTTTCAGAAGTAAAACTTGTGTTCGTGCCATTTCATGTCACCAAAGGATTGAAACTTCCTCTGTTTCATTTGGAAGTGCAGAACTATGATCCAGTCATTTAAAAAGTGCTTTTTCCTTGCAGGAATAGCTCACCCACTCAGCCTTGTACAGGTAGAGAAATCCTAGAGGGTTTTGTCTGGGAAGAATCCTGCCTCATCTTTATTCAGTCCATGTATTGGAATACTTGGTGGATTCCTGTTGTGTAGATAATTAAACATGAGGCTATTAATCTTAAACACTGGTCTCAAATTCAATCCTTGTAGTCTGAGGCCTCATTCAGGCTCTCCCTCCTCTGCCTAGAACAAGCCAGGCTGTTCCTGGGATCTGCCACGGGATTCAATTGTCCTCCCTTGGCAAAATAGATGGGCAGATGAAGAAAGCAAAATGTTCATTTTGTGAGGAGGAAAATGTGAAGCAAACCCCCCACGTTCACTGGGATTCCTGGGTAGGCACTGCATCCAAAATTCAGATGAGACTCTTGTTAAAGGGAAGATAAAAAGCAGGAAGAAGCAGGTCCCTGCTGTGGCCATGGGCTGGGGTTAATGTGTAGCTGGGTTATTGGGAGGCAAGTTCAGAGGAAGCACACGACCTCTGGAACTGGGCTGGAGCCTGAGCAGCTTCCCAAAGATTGTGGATGCAGCTCAGCTTTCACAGCTGCTCTGGGCTGGACACAAAAAAATGAAATTCTCAGTGTTGGAGAGCAGATGAGTCCCTTTGGGGACCTCAGGGCAGCTGAGATCCCTTAAATCATCCCTTAAACCATCCCATTCCTGCTCCTGTGTGGGGCCAGGAGCTGGAGTTTGTGGGAAATACAGTAAAGGTAAGGAGGTTTTTAGAAAGTTGTAAAAGCAGGTTTTTAAAATAGAAAGAGGAGAAATTTAGAGTTAGTTGTAAAGTTTGAAAGTAGAAAAGTTATAATAGTGTAGTAAGTAAGGATATGAAATAATAGTTTGAGTTTTAGATTTGGTTAAGGTAGATTTTAAGATTGTAGAAAAATATGTTTAGTATGCTAGGAAGTTTTTAAATGCTCTGTAACAAAAAAATCTTTACTGCTAACAAGATGTAAACTATTAACATCTTTCAATTATCTCAACCATATCATGAGACTAATAGCACAATAAAACTCAAAAACCCAGCAGTCCCATCCCATTGATACAAACTCCAACACAGAGCTGGTGATTCTTGGGGGTCCCTCCAGCTCAGGGCATTCCATGATCCTGTTCCTGTGGGAGAACTGTCCAGTTTGGAAAGGACTCCCTGGTGTTTCCCAAATCTCCTGTGGTTTGGGGGTGTGAGAAAGGGACTCTGGATCCATGAGCCAGCTGCTCTGGGATGGATCCAGCCTGATCCTGACTCTCCACTGACCCAGACCTGTGAATTCCCAGCAGTTTTTTGCCAAAACTCCCAGTAGTGGTGAAATGGTTGGGCAGCAGCTCTCCCAGTTCCTCCTCTCCCAAGGCAAACTGCAATTCCCAGATTAGCCCCACAGGCCAGGAATTTCCCTCATTGCAACGCTCCAACCTTGCAGCAAGAGTTGAGATCCCTTGGCTGATTGTGTGGCCTCTGGGGTTTGGGGATTTGGGGATTTGGGATCAGGCTGGGTGTGGGGAGTGGCTGCTGCTGGAAGGGAAAGCAGGAAACCCTGGGGAAGCAGAACAACCTCCCTGCCCCTCATTCCCACACACCAGACAAGGGCAGGAGAACCTCAGCACTCACTCCCTGGGCTTCTGGAAGGAGAATCATGGAATCACAACCTGATTTGGAACCTGAAGGATCATCTGCTTCCAAAGGGACACTTTCCACTATCCCAGTGGAGCTGAGCTGTTGGACAAACAAACCTCTCCTGTCTTTGTGTGCACAGTTTGTTCCAGCTATGAAATAATTCATTTATTTCCTTGACAGCCACAGGAACGTGATGGACAAGGAACACTTGGCAGCTCGGGGGGAGCCCTGGCTGGACAGACCGACAGCAACTCCCCCAAAACAGAGGCAGAAACAAAGTGTCCTGCAGCCGAGGGAGGTGCTGCAGGACCCGGCCCGGCTCCCAGAGCGGGAACAATGGGAACAGCAGCCGGCTGTGCTTCACCCCATTGTTCGCAGCCTGAACCTCCTGCCTCCAGCTCAGCCATTCCCGGCGGATCTGCGAGAACCGAGCCCGATTTAGAAAGTGCTGCTGCAGCAGGAGGAGACACAGCCCCGGGAAAAGCAGGAGAGCTGCAGGGGGGTGGGGATGGGCAGGGGGCAGGGTGCCCCATCCTGAGGGAGGTGAACCCCCAGGACGGCACTGAGCGCATCCTGCGCGATCACCGCACACACTGCCCTCTGCACTTCCACAGCTCCCTGCTCTATCAGCTGGATTAATTGCATTGTTTTAGCATTTCCTTCCTTGTTTGAAGCTTGTTCTGACTTCCATGTGCTGGGGGGTGACATGGAGGCCCTGGGTTCCCACTGAAACTGGTGCAACACCAAAACTTTCCTTGTTAACAGTTTATCAATTCCCTAACCTGTTACAATAATTTTACTTATAAAGTTGCAGTTGGAGGTGACTCTGAGCTCCTGGAAAAAAAAAAGTATCTTTATTGTTTACATAAATTTTTTATTCTCTTCCCACGTTTCAGGGATTATTTGTATATATCCTCAGTCTAATGGCTCCCTGGGGAATTGAGCAGTAGTCATCATTTTCCAAACCTTTCATTTTGTGATAACTGCAGCATTAGACTCGCAGTGATTCTTAGCAATCAAATGAAATTTCTAATTACCCGGAGAAGTTCTAATTAGTCTCCTAGAAATAATCAGCATTTATACCCTGTATTCCATCCTAGTGCTGTGCTTCAGATCTGCAGCACCCAGATATCCCCCAGCTGAACAAATTCCATTGCACAAGAGCATCCTCTGGGTGCATGTCTGCTCTGAAGTATTTACAACTGGTGAAATGGATTCTCCTTAGCCAGATAAGATTTATTTTTCTCAGTTTCCCTCGAGTGTCAGCATTTCTCACCTCCCTAAAGCAGAATAACCAGGAGAACACATCTAATAATAAACTTCCTGTTCCCCTTTCTCGCTGCTGCTGAACCAACTTCTGTTTTTGTTTGAGAGGTGCTTTAGAGGAGAGTTAATTTTGCCTCGTTTCAGGGCTGCTCTGGCACTGCTGTCACATTTCAGGTTGTGTGTGTGGTTTCAGAGTTCAGCAGGAGCCACAGCTGCCCACAACACGTGCCCTGCCCTCCCTGGTGGCACATCCTGCTGGAGCTTTGCTGGGCTCAGCTGAACCCCCTCAGCTTTTTGGGAGAGCTCTCCCAGGATGAGGCATCAGCACAGCTCCAGCACCAGCCTGACCCACTGGAACAGAACAGAGCAATTACCTTGCAAAATCGTGGTTAAATAACCCCTGGAAAAAGAAAAAAAGCAGCGTTTTCTTTCTCTGACATATTTCTGTGTTCTACAAAAGCTGCTGAGGTGCTTCTGCCACAGCTGAGTTCACAGAGGAGTGGCACTGAAGCTGCTGGAGCATTCACAGATGGCTCTGTGGCCCCAGCTCAGCCCCTTCCCACCACACGGCAGCAGTTTTCATTTTTCACGCAGCTAATTTGAAACAACTTTAAAAAAAAAATCCAAACAAAAGAGGTGTTGTGCCACCAATTTGCTAAACTTGCTACTCTTTTCTGCCTCAATTAATGAGTATCATTAAAAATGTAATGAAGTTAAATGCACACTGCTAGAAGGAGTGATGGCATGTGTCCAGCCCTCGGGATTAAAGAAGAGAAACTCCCCCTTCCTTCCCACCCTGGCTTTTTAGGAACACGAGGTGACATCATCTTTTTGCTGACAATCAAGAACTTCTCTAGGCTTACAAAACAACGGAATTTTTTATTTCGGCAGAACTAAAAAAATCATATATTTATCTACATCGTAGTAAAAACAATGAGATTTATTTTCTTTTCATCCTTCATATATTCATCGACACGGCACAACCGAACCGGGACTCGGGGATCGGGCGTGAGGTGACCCCGGGTGGGACCCCAGGCACCACCAGAGCTTTGAAGCACCAAAAAAGATGCACTTAAAAGTGTTCTCCTCCTCCTCCTCCTCCTCCTCCTCCTCCCAGCAAACACAGCAGCGGGTCACTTTTTGCGTAGGGGCTGCAGCACGTCAGCCATTTCCAAAACGTGGTTGCCAAACATGAGAGATTACTATTTTGGGACACCTTTAACAAGAATGTTTATTCATATTAAAGCAGAAACCAACTGATAAATGCTGTTTATACACGTGTGTGCCTGGAAAGGACACAACGGAACAAGTCAAGGAGAAAAGGCGCTGCGAGGAGGATCCTCACTGGAGTCTGCGGTAGCTCTTACAGAGTTCGTGGTCCCTGATGTCTCCCCACCCTCCGTTCTTGACGTGAGGGGACAGGGGAGCCATGGAGTACCTTTTACTGACACTCATCGCCTCGGGAAACAGGTACTGTTGGTTGCTGTTCAGGAGGGAGTCGATTTTGGCACTCTGGGTGGACGGTCTGCAGGATTTCTTGTGGTGCATGCCACAGTCCCCCGTGTGAAAAATCCTGGGGATTTCGGGAACCAGCACTTTCCAGAACTTTGGAAGACAAGAGACAGTCAAGTGCTGCAGAGTCCAGTCCCAGTTGTAGTCATCGTAGGTGCAGAAGGCATCTGTGCACTCGATGAGCTTCTGGTAGGTGTCTCTGCCGAAGGCCATGCCCATGTTGTGCTCCGTGGACTTCCACGTCTTCATCTCCACCTTGTCGGCGCGGCCGGCGAAGCCGCCCCGCACGGGGCTGTAGGTGCCCAGCGACACGAGCTGGCACTCGGGGCACTCGCGCTGGCGCAGCGCCCAGAGCCGCTTGAGGACGTGGTAGAAGTCGGGCGCCAGGTAATGATCCTCCTCCAGGAAGAGCACGGGCCCCGCGTGCTCCCGCAGCGCCCGCACGCGCTCCCACACGAAGTGCAGCTTCCACCACCAGTGGTGCTTGGTCTGCGCGAAGCGCGCCTCGCGGTAGTGCCCGAACGAGTCCGGGAACTCGGCGTTGATGCAGCCCAGCCGCAGCGCCGCCGCCTTGCCCACGTCGCGGGGGCAGTCGCGGGGGTCGTGGCCCGGGAACTCGCGCGGGTACAGCTGGATGCTGAACGGGAAGAACACCTGCAGCACCGGGCAGAAGTCCACGCGGGCCGCCAGCCGGTTCAGCTCCTCGGCCCACAGGTCGTGGCTCAGCACCAGCAGCACGTTCTCCACGCCCGGCGCCCGCCGCAGCGACTCGAGCAGCAGCCGCAGGTGCTCGGCGCGGTCGTGCACCTGCACCACGAGCACCACGTCGGGCCGCGCCGGGAAGCGCTCGGCGTTCCGCACCGGCTGGTCGAAGTTCAGGCGGTACACGAGCGAGCGGTAACTCAGCGTCGCGTTCTCGGACAGCACCTCCGCCGCCACGGCGACAGACGCGTTAGCGGCGGGGCGGCGCGGTACCGCCGGCGGGGGCTCGCTGACCCGCGGCGGCTCCCCGGTGCTACCGGGACCGCCCCGCTGCTGCTGCTGCTGCAGCAGCTGCTGCTGCCGCCGCCGCCCGCCGCCGCCGGTGCCCCAGAGCGCCAAGGCGCAGAGCGCCAGCGCCAGCGCCAGCAGCAGCACCTTGCGCTTGTAGACGCGCAGCCGCATCGTCCCGGCGGCGGCGGCCCC
>JAWWEY010000273.1:60499720-60514499 GCA_035582745.1 Loriotus luctuosus
CACTCAGTGGCCATGGACAGCAGAGATCTCCTGGAGGGAGGGTTGGCTGTGGGAGAGATAAAGAAAAAACTGCCCCAGGAACAGCAGAGAACTGCCCCAGCTCTGGCAGATGGTGATGGAGCACACACCCATTTCCAACCTAAGCTGTCCCTCTAGATGGGACAGCCTTTTCTCCTTCAGCAGCTTTTTGGCTTTTTTATTTGGAATGGGCACCATTAAATAATTTTCCAGTCAGATCCAGACATTGGTACTTGAGAAACCAGGGTTATTTCCTACCCTAGATACAGGGAGTATCTCTGGGTACATCTGCTGGGTTCTGTTGGTAAATATTTACCAGTATTTACCTCATAAACTTTTTAATGGGGATGTTAAGACACGTCAGATCATGATGTCCTGAATGCCTAAATTGTGGAATTGCTGCTGTGGGTTCTGGAGCGATGCAGGGAGCAGCTGGCTGGGACAACAGCTCAGGCTGTACATACCTGAGGAAAAAAATATGTAAACACTCAAATAATCAGAAAAATCAGTAATGGGAACTGGGGGTTTTATCCCTTTGCAAGCCTGACTCTCTTGGGGTTAAAATCAGAAGGGGGAGTGATGCTCCAGAGCTCCACTGCTTGGGACAGGGACTGGGATTTCCTCCAGCCTTGGGAGTCTGTAAATGTTGGATTCTGGGGGTGAAACTGGTGGATCCTGCTGCAGAAATTGTGGCATGGGTTCCCACACTGCAAGAAAGAAGCAGCTTTTGACAGGTTGGTAATGCCAAAGGCACAGGGTGGCTGCTCCTGGATCCCTGGAAGTGTCCAAGACCAGGCTGGACAGGGCTTGGAGCAACCTGGGATGGGGGAAAATTAAAAATTATCCCTGAACATGGCAGGGATGGAATGGCACTGACTTGAAATTGTTTCCCACCCCAAACCATTGTGGGATTCTGTGATGGTGGAGCTGGGAAGGCTGAATGAACCTTTCTGGAGAAGAAATCCTGAGGAGAGCACAAACTCTGCTTCCTGAGGGCATTTTGGGCTCATTTGGCTGAATTCTGAGTGCTGGGCCCTGAGGGCTTCTGGAAGGAATTCAGGGACGGTGTCTAGAAATTTCTGTTTTTTCAATATGTCCTTTATGGTGGAAACATGAAAATCCCCCATATCTCTGCATCCACACGTCCAGGAGAAGTTTGTGGGCAAGGCCTCTCTGTCATGTGCAGAAATCTGCTTCCTGAGGGCATTTTGGGTTCATTTGCCTGAATTTTGAGTGCTGGGCCCTGAGGGCTTCTGGAAGGAATTCAGGGATGGTGGTTGGACTGTTCTGTTTGCTCTGAATGTCCTTTATTGTGGGAAACAGGAAAATCCCCCAAATCTCTGCATCCTTATGTCCAGGAGAAGTTTGTGGGCAAGGTCTCTCTGTCTCTTGCATAGAAACCTTGAGGAAAGGACAAACTCTGCTTCCTGAGGGCATTTTGGGCTCGTTAGACTGAATTTTGAGTGCTGGGCCCTGAGGGCTTCTGGAAGGAATTCAGAGATGGTGGCTGGAATATTCTGGGTTTTTTTTCTGAATGTCCTTAATGGTGAAAACATGAAAATCCCCCAGATCTCTGCATCCTTGTGTCCAGGAGAAGTTTGTGGCCAAGGCTCCTCTGTCTCTTGTATAGAAATCCTGAGGAGAGCACAAACTCTGCTTCCTGAGGGCATTTTGGGCTCCTTTGGCTGAATTTTGAGTGCTGGGCCCTGAGGGCTTCTGGAAGGAATTCAGACCAGGTGGCTGGAATATTCTGTTTTTTTCCTGGATGTCTCTTTGTAGCAGAAAGATGAAAATCCCCCAAATCTCTTCATCCACATATCCAGGAGAAGTTTGTGACCAAGGCCCCTCTGTCTCTTGTGTAGAAACCTTGAGGAGAGCACAGAAACCTGAGGGCATTTTGGGCTGAATTGTGAGTGCTGGGCCCTGAGGGCTTCTGGAAAGAATTCAGGGACAGTATCTGGGATATTCTGTTTATTCTGAGTGTCCTTTATGGTGGAAACATGAAAACCCCCAAAATCTCAGCTGTCCAGGAGAAGTTTGTGGGTGAGGCCTCTCTCCAGTGATGTAACAGCTGCAGTCTGCTCCCAGCATTAAATGTTATAAATGGGGCTGATGTAATTCCATTTCCCAAAGCCTCGGAGGCTGGCAATAATAAACAGAGCCTTTTAGGACCGGGTTATTGATGCAAAACAGTTTAGCTAAACTGGGTCGCTGAAGTGCAAATGTTTTATTCATGAGCTCCTTTCTCCCCACAAATCACTGCTCTCCATGGCACAAATGTTCCCCATTCCCGGTGGCTCCACTCCTTGGGAAGTGCTTTGGCAGGAGCCAAAAGTGGGATTGCAGACTCATCCATCAGGGCAGGCAGTTGGTGATGTTGTTGTCTTCCAAATGGAGTTCATAATGGGCAAAGAGATTTAATTAATGCTGCAGAGTAATGGCTCTGTTTATAAAGAAATAATGTCCTATAAAATTAGGCACTGCCTGGTGAAATGTGCCTCCTAATGGCCGGGCTGGCATTCAAAGTGAGCAGTAAATCACTTAAATATTAAGACCTTCTTGAGCAAGGATAATAAAGCAAGAGATTTGGAAATGGGAGATACCAATGCTTACAATTATCCCTTAAATAAAACATTTTTATAGTGATCATAGAGTTAATCACCTCCCGGAGCAGGCAGGTGAGAGGGGCAGTGGAAGATGTGTGGTGTTATCGCCCGCAGATAAAGGAATTTCAATGGAGTTCTTGGAGTCCAGAGTCACCAGGGAGAAAACATCAACTTTTCCTGAGCTCTTTTTTTGATTCTTTTGATGAATAAATGCAAGCAGCTGTTGTTACACAGAAAAGCTCCTGATCAAAAATCCGATAGATCAGGACTATTCCCCAGGCAGTGCTCACGGAGCTGCATGGCAGAACACAGGGATGATCTATGAATATTGTTTTCAAACCCCTGCTCCGAGTATTTGAAAATATTCTCAATTGCCTCCATATTTTTAGCTGCAACTCAGGCAAAAAAAAAAAAAAATTGCTGAATTACTGCTTTACAACTTGAATAGGATCAGGTTTTGCAGCCTTGCTGCAGTTGTGTTCATGGATGGGAAGGAGGCAGGAGGATCCAGGTCTCCTCTGTGAGAAGTTTGGGCAGTTTTGAAGGAAAAAAATGAGATTTTAACAAACTGGATGAGATCCAAATGATGGGGATGCTTTTCAAGTTAAAAATACAGAAATTAATGGTCTACAGGGTACACAAAGCATTTGCAGAGCTCACACAGATTTTTGTCCCAGGATGGGGAATTATCACCAGGATTTTAAGGGATTGTGGAAATGAGCAGTCCCACGTGGTTGAGGGCTCTTTGGAGGTGAAATCCAAACAGGTTTTTGTTTTCACATCCCTCACAGGGATGTGAGATGTGACTTTGAGTGTCTCTGTTATCATGGGTGAATCTTCCCTTTATCAGCACAAATCCATAAAAAGCCCACAACGATCTGCAGTTCATGAAAGAGATTTTTTCTTGGGAATGTTGGGATTTTCTTATTTAAAAGAAAAGCACCAGCAAACACTTCAAAGATTTTTTTAAAATAATTCACCAACAGAAAATAAGGAATTATACCCGTGTCAGAGATTTTGCATCACCCGCTGAATTTGATGAATGAAGATTTGCTCTTGGTTAAGGATTCAGGGAGGTGAAATGGCTCTGAAGGAAAAAAAATAGATCCCCCAATGTTTTTATTGTTGTTTTTTATCATTTCATCAAAAAGATGAGCAGAATGTCAAAGCAACTTGGTAGAAAGAAGATGGAGAGGGATGGGGTGGATTCCATCCCTGGGGGTCAGGCTGGGAATTTCTAGATTTCCCTAAAATTTGGCTGTCAGAGATTAAAAAAACCCAACCAAACAAGCAAAAAAACCACACAAAAAAAAAACCCCAACCCCAAAAAAACCCCCAAAACAAAAATCAAAACCCCAAACCCCCCTCCCCCGCCAAAAAACCCCAAACCAAACCCCCAAAAAAATGAAGGAAAAAAGGAAAAACGAAAGCAAAAATGAGGTGATGAATTCCCAGCAGGCACTTTTCTTCTGGAATATCTTTCTTATTTTGTATGGAAATATTTCCTGTTGGGAATGGCACAGGGTGGGATGGTTTGGATGCCCTGTGTAGGGCCAGGAGTTGGATTTGATGGTCCCTGTGGGTCCCTTCCAGCTCAGGAAATTCCCTGATCCTATAAATCCATACAGGGACATTGTAGGAGCAGCTGTGTTTGACTGCAGAGTCTTAATTTGAGATACATTTATGGAACGAAAATTAATTTAAAAATAAATTCCTCCATCAGTTCCCACTTGGAAATGCTTCTAAAATGAAGGAAAATGGGGTTTCCAAAGGCTGTTGTAAGGAGTGTTCCTGAAAGTTGACAATTTCACAAGAAACAGCTTTTTTTTTTTCCTATAAAAAGAGGTTCAAGAAAACAATTTTGGACTTCTTGGGATTGAGCCTTGTGCCTGTTGCATGGAACCCCTGAGTTCTGGGATGGGAACTGGCTCATATCTCCCCTCAATTCTGTTTCTGGAATTAAAATCCAAGGTAAAATAGGAACTGACCCTTAGCAAAGCAGAAAATAATCCCTTGAGATGAGAGGGAAGAATTTATTCTGATGCAGCCGAACTATTCCCATCTCCTACCCCACAAGGTCAAAGATTTTGACTTTAACTCCTCCAGGATTCCCCCAAAATCACCAGGAATGAGCTTTTTGTAGGAGCAGGGACTCGAGGAAGGTTTATTTTGTGGTCTCCTGGGTAATTTGCAGCTTTCCCTTTTGACCTCTTTTCCTATCATTATTTACAACAAGGAAATTCCCCTGGGATCATTTAATCCTGGAGAAGCTGCCAGGTGTTGTTGGAAACACCTTGGGATGTGTTTTCTCTGCAAACAAATTCAGTTTGGGGTGAATATTCCATATTTTTGACTTTTTCTCCTTGACAATCAGAGGACAGGGGAGCTGTAGCCTGCAGTTCCAGGGAAAATCCCACTGGGATTGGCATTTTCCACCATGTGGTGCCTCCTGACACTTTGCATGAGGAATACTTTTAAAAACAATTTTTTTTCTCCCTTCAGGGTGGGAACACTGGGATGGAGAAGCTCCACTTGGGAAAATCCTCCAAAACCTCAGCAGCATTCAGAGGGCTAAATAAAGGGAAAATCCTGGGAGGTCTTAACAAGGGAAAACAAAATTTTAATATTTTTATCAAAGTTTTGATTTTGTTCTGCCCTGAAATGAGGAATTTGTCCCTCTCTGCCCTGTCCTGCAGCCAGGAAAGGAATCCTGAGTGAGAATTCCTCACGGGACAGAGCTCAGGTGTGTTGATGGGATGGGATCAGCTGGAATTTAATTCACACTTGGATGACGAGCAGAGAACTCAATCCCAAGAAGTTTTGCTCCAACCATTTCCTTTCTGAAACAAAAAAAGCAATTAAAGCTTCATTTCCTAATAATTCTAAATCCCAGAAAACCTCTTTGCTTTAGGAGGACCCGACAACTTTATGTAAAATTCAATTTTTTTTTTCCCTTAGGAAATGTATTTAATTTTTAAAAAATTGCAGGACACACCAAATAATTTCAGAAATGGAACAGGAGACATCAAAGTTATTGAAGAGCTTTTGCCTAAATAAAATATTCCTGCTATTAAATGAGGTTTGGAAAACGTTCTTGGGTGGAAATGCTCATTGTCCAACACCAGCTCTTTGGGAATTTTCCAGGCAGAGAAAATTTGAGTGGAAACTCCCAAAATCCCACGAAACTTTCCAACAGCAAACGTTTTTCTCAGAAAATGATTGGAAATAAGGAAATTTTTAGGGTGGGAATATTTAGGGTGGCTCAGCTGCACGAGCTGTGTCCACCACCATCCATCAAATATTGGATTTTGGAGAAAAGGGGTGGTGGAGGCTCCTTGAAAACTGCCAGGAGAAAATTATTGATGGGACAATTATTTATGGGATGTTGCTCTCTGGGAGTTTTGGAACAAGGGACAGGCCAGGGCCACTTTGGGGTAGAAAAATTGGTCTGAATCTCATCTTGAGCAGATGTTTTTGCAGCTGAGATGGGAGAAAATGTGTCCAAAAGGAGATTTATTTCAATACCTTTTTACACTCATTTCATAATAGCAGCATTTTATCTTTTTTACATTGATTTATGGGCACTGAGGCAGAACAGAGGAGTCAGAAAAAAGGCAATTAATGAATCAAGAAAAAACCCCCTGCGCGCATGCTTCAAGATAAAATAAAAATGGAAAAAAAAAAAAAGAGAGAAAAAGCTGAAGGAAGGGGTGGGGGGGGGATAATTGATGGTTCCATTTTAACATAATGTTATTTCTGGATTTTTTTTCTTTTTTTTCTCCCCCTTTTTTTTAAAATTCTCTAATGTGTTATTTACTGCCTGCTTTGGAGCTGACAGCAAATAAACAGCATTTGCAATGTAACGTCGTTAGCGCCCTGATGCACTTGCTCATCCCACTCTGCTGTCAAATTCCAGCTGCACCCAACATCCGTCTCCGTCGGCGCGGATGGAGCCGGGCGTTCATCAGAGCCCGGCTTTAATTACCTGATGGCAAAGTTAAACCCCAGTGACATCTCCTGCAGGGACAGCAAAGCCACCAAAGAGTTTGGGCAACAACTACCGGGATTTGGGGTTGGTTTTGAGGAATTTGGGGTTGGTTTTGAAAGATTTGGGCACCAACTGCCGGGATTTGGGGTTGGTTTTGAAGGATTTGGGCACCAGCACTGCTGGGATTTGGGGTTGGTTTTGAAGGATTTGGGCACCAGCACTGCTGGGATTTGGGGTTGGTTTTGGAGGATTTGGGCACCAACTGCCGGGATTTGGGGTTGGTTTTGGAGGATTTGGGCACCAGAACTGCTGGGATTTGGGGTTGGTTTTGAAAGATTTCGGCACCAACTGCTGGGATTTGGGTCTGGTTTTGAGGGATTTGGGCACCAGCACTGCTGGATTTGGGGCTGGTTTTGGAGGATTTGGGCACCAGAACTGCTGGGATTTGGGGTTGGTTTTGAGGATTTGGGAACCAGCTGCTGGGATTTGGGGTTGGTTGTGAAGGATTTGGGCACCAACTGCTGAGATTTGGGGTTGGTTGTGAAGGATTTGGGCACCAACTGCTGGGATTTGGGGTTGGTTTTGAGGGATTTGGGGTTGGTTTTGGAGGATTTGGGCACCAGCACTGCTGGGATTTGGGGTTGGTTTTGGA
Organism: Loriotus luctuosus; assembly: GCA_035582745.1. Taxonomy (NCBI): domain Eukaryota; kingdom Metazoa; phylum Chordata; class Aves; order Passeriformes; family Thraupidae; genus Loriotus; species Loriotus luctuosus. Next base: position 60,506,985 of record JAWWEY010000273.1, read on the forward strand.
GGATTTGGGCACCAACTGCTGGGATTTGGGGTTGATTTTGTGGGATTTGGGCACCAGCACTGCTGGGATTTGGGGTTGGTTTTGAAGGAGAGGAATTGGTTTGGGTTGGGCTGAGTGTGGAAGCACCAAGGTTGGAAAAGACCTTTGGGATCATGGAGCTGTGCCTGATCCCCACCTTGTCCCCAGCCCAGAGCACCCAGTGCCACATTCCTTGGACACTTCCAGAGATGGGGACACTGCTCTGGACAGCCCCTTCCAAGGCCTGAGCCCTCTTTCCATGGAGAAATTCCTGCTGATGTCCAACCTGAGCCTCCCCTGGCCCAGCCTGAGGCTGTTCCCTCTTTTCCTGTCCCTGTTGAAAAAACTCTGCTTCCAGTGAAATTCACTGAAAAAGTTGGGAAGGGTTCCCAGCTGCTTTTCCAGCATGAAACTGGAACCACTTGGTGAAAAAACGCTGCCTGCAAGGGGAAAAATAAAAGGACATTTTCCAGGGAACTTTTATAAGAAATTGCCTATTAATTGTAACCACTATAAACTGCGCTGCTTAAATCATCTTCCAGCTGCTCTTTTTTCCCCTCTTCATGAGCTGTTCATGCTCTGGAACTAAAAAGCCTCGATGAGCTGGGTCTTGGGATGGGAATTAAAGCTGGATTTACCCTTTGCCACTGGAGTGTCTGTGGCTCCCTGTCCACCTCTGTCCCTCCCACAGTTATTTATGGACAGCACAGGAGGGAATGGCTGGGAACTGACAGAGGCTGGGGTGAGATTAAAGACTGGGAATTGGGAATTCCTGGCTGGGATGGAATTCCCAGAGAAGCTGTGGCTGCCCTTGGATCCCTGGAAGTGTCCAAGGCCAGGCTGGGTGGGATTGGAGCAGCCTGGGACAGTGGAAGGGGATGAACTTTAAGCTCTTTTCCAACCCAAACCATTCCATGCCAGCTAAAGGGGAGCTGGTGATGACATTTGCAAGCTGACATTACTTAATACACTCTCAGTTCACTTAATATCAGAAATAACCAATTTTTTTCCTCTATTTTTAGTGTATTTAAACAAATCCGGGAGTTTTCATTCCATTGTTGTCTGGGCACTGCTGCAAGTAGGTGGAGCACCCACATCTCCTGCTTTGGGATCTGTGCCTTGTTCCCTCTGCAGCTTTTCCATGCCTGGCATTCCCAAAGATCCCTTTCAGGGGAAGGCAGGAGGCTCCAAGGTTGGTGTTCCCAGCTCCTTTCACACCCCATGACTTTGCAGCAGTTCCTCCAGCTGCTCTGGGAATTTTGTGGAGTGGAAAAAGGGGAATGAGAAGGAGCAGAGCCTCTTCTGTCCCTCCTGGAGCAGGCTCAAGGTGTTTCCCATTGGCTCGGTGCTCACTGTGGGTTTAGGGGTGGTGGAATTCCACTTCCCAGGATTTGGGGTGGATATGAGCTGATGATTCACCCTGTTTTCCACAGCAGCTCCTCAGTGATGGGATCCTTCTCACTGCTGGGGGAAAATTGGACTGGAGAGGGAAAAAAAGGAGGATTTTGGTCATGGTGGGCCTGGTGCAGAGATGTTTTTCACTGGGCTTTTTCCAGTTTGGTTTAATGGGTAATTTCTCTGCCTGAACAAACCTATTGACTCAGCTCTTCAGATAATTACTGGATTTCACGTTGAAAAGCCTTCATACAAATATAGAAAAAAACCCCAAAACCTCCAAAAGAACAAAGACAAAGCAGCCCAGTGTTATTAATCAATGAGAGGAGAAGGGCGGATTGTTATGAAAATACAGCACCCACTCCTCCAGCTTCCCCAGAGCAGCAGATGGTGCAACATTTGTGGAGACAGATCTTCCCCAAACAGTCTGGATTAACCATTTAGCATTCCCAGCTCCTGCTTTCCCGAGCAGGCCGGGGAAGGCTGGGCAGCAAATGGCTCTTGGACAGGGAGCAGGAACAGCTGAAGGTGTCCTTGGCTTAATGGCAGTGACTTTGTGCTCTGCTCAGATTTATGGGCCCGGCTCCTGGCGTGCCAAGTTTCTTCCAGGAGATGGAGAGGGATGTCCTGGAGCTGCTGGACTGAGCCCAGCATCAATCCCACTCCACTTTCTGGGGGTGTGTTTGCAGTGCAGAACTGGGGGGCTGCTGCTGGCAGTGGGATGGGGAAGGGAAGGAAAAAGGGAAAGCAAATGGGATTTTTTGATTGCTTCATTGCCCTGGCCCAAGGCTGACCCACACTCCTGGGGGATTTACAAGGGCAGGGAGTGACAGGACAAGGGGGAGTGGCTTCAAAGTGACAGAGAGTTGGTTTAAATGGGATTTTGGGAAGGAATTCTTCCCTGTGAGGGTGGGAAGGCCCTGAAATGGAATTGCCAGATTTGCTGTGGCTGCCCCTGGATCCCTGGCAGTGCCCAAGGCCAGGTTGGACATTGGGGCTTGGAGCAGCCTGGGACGATGGAAGGTGTCCCTGCCCATGGCAGGGTGGAATGGGATGGGACTTAAATCCCTTCCAACCCAAACCATTCCAGGATTTTATTCCAAAAGCACAGCTCTCCTCTTAAGCAGCTGCCTGAAGACCTGTGGGACTCCCAGAGGTGCCTTTTTTTCTCCCATGTCCAGTGGGATTTTTGGGTGCAGTGTGGAAGGCTAAACAGCTCCTGCAAAATCAACCCCCTGGGTCCCTCTGCAATCCCTTGATTTGGTGGTTTCGAGGGAAAAGATTCTGGAATGTTCCAGACCCAATCCAGTTCTAGAGTTCTGCATAGTGGAATGAGCACGAGAGCTTTTGCCTGCCAGGTCCTGTGGTGCTCAGGGAGTCCCAGACCCTCAGCACTGACCATCATCCCCTAAAAAAAGTGATAATTTGAAGAGAGAAAGAGCAAAAGAAAGGAAGAGTCCCTCAAACTTGCTGAGCCTGCTCCTGTTGGGTACAGCAGCAACTTTTCTTGAATATTTTAATGTAAACCAAAAATTCCCTAATTTTCATTTACTGTTTTCACTCTCTGTCCCAAAAGCCAGAAATGGGGAGTTAAAACCCCAGCAAAGGCCCCAAAACAAAGCTGACAGGCAGACAAAGAGGCCACCATCCATTTTTCCTCTCCAGCTCTTGAGAGAGTGAAAGGAAAAGTGTATTTATTCTTCCATTTCTCTGGGGGACTTCCTGAAGTTATTAGAATCTGCCTTATTAAATAATTGAGCAGGCTTGTCATAAAGTGACTTCTCCTCCCCATCCATCACAGAGATGTGCAGAAAATGGCCCGACAAGGAACATTTGCTGGGAAAGCTTCAGGGACCATTAACTCTTGTCACCACCAAAGTGATGAAGGGACCAGAACCTGATACTTTTTCCTACCTGGTTTGTAAATATTCAGGTGACAGATCTTCCCTCCTCCTCCAGGGCAAGGGCTGGAGGGGGAGTGGTGGGGTGTGAAGAGGATTCAGGTGATTTTCTGTCAGGTTGGAGCTCATCCCAGGAATTCCCCATGGATAGACCATCATGGGAATCTCTGCACCTCCTGCCCGATGGTCCAAATTTTTTGAGCCCACATTTAGGAAAGAGCCCCATCCTCACCATCTCATCAGGAATATCCTGTGCCAGGGGAGGGTTTGGTTGGATCTCAGGGAAAGTTCTTCCCCCAGAGGGTGGAATAAGCTCTGGAACAACTTCCCAGGGAATGGGCATGCCTCCGAGGCTGCCAGAGTTCCAGGAGTGCTGGGTCAGGAGTTGGACTGGGTGATCCTGATGGGTCCCTTCCCACTCAGGATATTCCATGATTCTCTGATTCCTTGGTTTCTGTGGATATTTCGGTTCCACAGAACCCAGTTTTGACCCACCCTGCCCTTACTCCTGAGATTGGAGTGTGAATTTCTCTCCCTCTCTCCCACAAAAAATCCTCCAGCTCCGATACCCTGCCATCCACCCCGAGAGCTCCTCATCCATGGGGAATTTCCTGTGCAGAGCCAGAGCAAGATCTCCACCTTTTCCACCCTGATGCTCCACAGGCAGCTCCCCCAGGACAGGAGGATGTTGAAGCTGCCACTGCCCCGACCAGTTTCAAATCCATTTAAAATCCATTCTGGGAATTCTCCAACAGACATAAAGATCCAGTGGTGGGATATGTGAGTCCCACCCCTAAGGAGGCTGCTTTAAAACCCTTTTCTTCCTTCCTACCAGGACAACCCTGTAGGGAAGTGTCCTTGAGCCAGCCAGGATCACATTTTTGTTCCAGCTTCCAAAGTCCAGTGCAGATGGAGCCCAGCCATGGGTGCTCAGGTGTTTCCTCCAGTGAAATCCGTGGATTTGAGACATTCCTTGTGTCCCAAACCATCTCAGCCAGGGGGAATCTCTAGAATTCAATCTGAAAGAACTCCTAGGTGGGATTTGTGACTTCCTCACCCCGAGGTTCTCCCCTGGTGCCATTGGACTGAAATTGTAGCTTGATGTGCTTCGCTTTGCCTCAGCCACGTCCAGGACTGGTTCATTCCAGGTTATTCCACAGCTGGGAATAAACCAAAAGAAAAATCTGGTTAATACAATAAGTTGGCACAAAACCATGAAGTAATTACAACCTTAATGCCCTCATGGGAGTCTTGTCCCCAGGATTATCCCAGGAAAGTCTGATTTCTCTTTTGGGCTCCCACCAGCTCCAGGCTAATGGCACAGCCACAGCTTGGAGGAGATCTCAGTGAATTTGGGCTCTGAATAATAGTAATAATAATAATAATAATAATAATTTTTTTTCCTCCCTTTTTCTTCAGGAATACATCATTGAGGTGGGAATATTCAACCTATCTTTATTCAACGGGCTCATCCAAGGGGGAAGCACGTCTGGAGCAGCCTGGTGTTTAATCTCCTGTCATCCTGGGTGAATATTCCAGGTCAAGGTGAACCCTGAACACCTAAATGGGTGTTTGGGAATGCAGGCTCGGTGCTCTTCAATCTTCCCACCTGAGTTTCCTCCCAGTGAATTATGAGGCCGGAGATAAGATCGTGGGTGCTTTATATCCAAACAAATGGACAAACCTCAGCCTTTTTGTTTTTTAAAAGCCTCAACCCAGAAACAATTTTAGCCTCTGAAGGGGAAGGTCACTGCCTATCTCTTCCACTTATAAAATATTGCAATTGGCTGAGGAGTGGAGCTGAATCCCAGGATTTCAGCCCTGCTGGCACAGCTCCAGCTCTCTCCCCAAATAGGCCTCGCTCTCCATAAATCACAGCGCTGTCAGCTCTGCTTTCACCTCTCCAAGTGAGATGCTGACACTTTGTTCCCTCTTTCCGGCCACTTTTTCCACCCCTGCTCAGGGGAAAGTGTCCTTTGGAGGCAATTTCTGTGATGGATTCCCCAGGAGTGAATTATCCAGCGGGACACTTGGATATTTTGACACCGGCGCTCGCTCATTCTGCTGTGATGAGGAACGTGGTGAAGGCACCAATGTCAGGCAATTCTGAGCCAGCACTTTGGGCTGTAAGTGATGATCCCACAGAGCTGTCAGCAGTGATGAGGTGCCCAGAAATTCACAGGTGGGATGGAACTCCCATCAGAAGGTCTGAAGGAATGGCTGTGTCTCAGGAATCTTTCCCTAAATGTGAGTTTGTGCTGTTTTTAGGGATGTGATTGATGGGAATATTTTGCCACCAGGCTGCCCAGCTTTTTCCAGCTTTATGGGACTGATCAGGAGGGTGAAAATCCTATTTCATCCTTGCCCTGTGGAAAAAGCATTTTTGGGGTTGTCCAGAGGAATGTGAGTCCAATTCCCCTCTCAGCTCCCCATGGCTGGTACAATCCTTGTTATCCAATTATTTTTAATGGAAAAAAGAAATCTCTTCCTTTGCCTTCTCATTTCTGGAAGTGGGAGAGAACAGCTAAATACGGCCTCGTTACTGTGCAGGCCTTGCCTCTCAGCACTAATTGGCTGGGAAGGGATTTCCCACTCAGCTAATTAGCCTTAATTGTGTCACTTTCCTTATTTTGCTGTTTTGCTTCTTGCCACAAATAATCCTGGATGCAGCTGAGGAGAAGAGGCTGAGTTGGGCTCCATCCGTGGGTGCAGCCAGGATGCTCCTTTGCCCTTCAGGACCACAAAGAAAGGACTCACCAGGGCTCTTGGTGACCTCAGGTCAGGTTATCCCATCCAAACCCAGGTAAAATGGGAATTGTGATGACTGGGATGTTTTTTCTGGGAGGTATTTTCCCTTGGGCCTATTTTATCTCCTTCATCCCTGCTTGATTTGCAGTGTAATCATTAGGGAAGCACAGAAGACAAATTCCAGGTGATTGCTGGAGAGTTCCTGGTGGAAGATCAGCTTTTGGAGGAGCAGACACTGGGCTGGGAAGCGGCTGCAGTGGTGCCTTATCTCAGAATGCAGCAGGGAGGTGGAATAAGACAAACTTTAGGTCCCTTCCAACACAAACCATTCCAGGATTCTGTGGTAAGAAGTGGGGTTCTGACCCCAAGCCAACCTCCCTGTGAATTCCTCTTGGAATGATCTGGGTCTGGTCTTCAGGAATGTTTTTTTTGGATCCCACCTGCTCATGGACTGATCTGTAGGTGTTTCCTTGTCCGAGTATCTCCATTTCTTCTGCCATCACTGTCCCTTTCTGGCCTTGCCTCTTTTGTGGGGTCTTCCCTTTCTTCCAAGTTGGGATCTTCTCTCTCTTGGGTGGGTTTGGTGGGAATTGTGGCTTCTCTGGGCCCCAGCTGGAGCTGCTGGAGGAGTTATGGCTGGCACAGGAGCTGCTGTGACCTCAGTCCTCCAGTTCCCAACCTGACCTGGCCTCCTTGGGGCTGTTTTTCCAGCACCAGACTCTGGAATTCTTTTGGCTCTGTCTGGACCAGGGTTTGTTTGTTCATATCCCTCAAGTGAGGGCTTCCCTCTTGCTCACCCAGGATATTGGTGCACAATAAAATGAGGAAGAGCAGGAATGGGTCATGCAGGTCCTTTTCTGTGGGTGAGGATGTTCCTTTTCTAACATTCCATAGCTGTGTAAGAGAGGAGCAAGAGAGATTTAACATGGAAAAGCTCTGGAGAGTTTTATTTAATTCCTCTGTCTCCTGGAGTGCAACAGGATCACAAATTCTTGTAACAGGACGAGGTTTTAAAGCTCTGAGCAAGTGTCTCTCTCATGGAAACCCCTCCTGTGAAACACAAATGGAATTTTTGTCATGGCAGTGCCTCGGGAGCAGCTGACAGCTGCTGCTTTGTCCTGATCTGTTCTGCACTTTTCTCTTTATTGAGTGGAACCAGAGAGCTCTGGGGTGGGGAGAGGGCCCTGCTCTGATTTTATGGGAGTGTTTTCCCAGTTGGTGCTGTATTGGTTTCTCTGGGTTTGCATTGAAGGCACTTGAGACAGTAGTTCATGTTGGGATTCTGGTGTTTATTATATCAGTAAAACAATCTCACAACCATGAGTTCAGCAGCTTTTCATTAGAAGGCACAAAATGGCCAACAATCTCTTGGTACCAGGTCTTTTAAGACTAAACTATCCAATTAAGAGCTGACACCTGGATTATTTTCCCTTTTAACCCAATAACTGATCCC
>JAWWEY010000273.1:60553707-60569600 GCA_035582745.1 Loriotus luctuosus
CTCCAGCTCTCCTGGAGCCCCTTCAGGCCCTGCCAGGGGCTCTGAGCTCTCCCTGGAGCCTTCTCCTCTCCAGGTGAATATTCCCAGCTCTCCCAGCCCCTCAGGCACAGGGATTCAGGCAGATCGAGGCAATATCAGTCCATGAACTGATCTGTGCCAGGCTTTGAGGGTGTTTTTAATCTCATGTAAAGCAGACAAGAGGCCCATGAGGAGCAGAAGGGAGCTCAATGGGATAATTGGATCAGGAATCCGGGGCCAGCCCGGCTCCAGCTCACAGGGATCACACACAAAGAATTCACACTGAGCCAAGACAAAAGCTCAGCCTCCCACAGTTAATGAGGAAGGAGACACAAAGGGGTGAATTTTTAAGTGCATCCATTAAAAAATTTCAAAGGAGAGCGGCACAGTCGGGTGGAAGAGTTGGAGCCACGTGGAGCCTTTGTGACACAAGCACGGAGTTCAGATCTTTGGGAAAAGTTTGGAAGGGTCTCCTGTCAGGAAAGGCAGTGCCTGGGAATGGAAACTCCTCTGAGAGCTCTCCAAGACTGCCAAAGGACCCCTCTTCACTCCCAAAATGTCGGAATGGTTTGGGTTTGGAGCTGGTGATATCACTGTTTGCCTCCATCCCAAATCTGAGGCAATTCCTCGGGCTCTGGGGGCACTGGAGCTCTCTGGGTTTCTGGGAGGCTGGAGCAAATGAGGTGGTGGAGTCTCCATCTCTGGAAATGTTCAAAAAACGTAGGGATATGGCACTGGAGAGCCTGGAGAACACGTGGGGCTGGGATAATGCTGGACTTGATCCGAGATGTCTTTTCCAATCTTGAGGATTCTGTGGCTCCCTGAAATGGCAAATCAGCCCAAAAAGCAGAATTTTCATCCTTTCGAGCACTCACTGTTCATCACATCCACCCCACCAGCTCTGCCTGGATCCACCCCTTTCCCTCACAGGGAGCTCAGACAGGGAGAGCAGGAATTGCCTGGATCCCCCTGCTGCCAATCCAAGGATCCCTTGAGTTTCCTTTATCAGCTTCATGATCCAGGTCCCTGTTTGCTGTCCAGGGTTCCACTCTGAGTCACATCCCTGTGATCCCAGGGATGCCACGGGAGCACAGCCTGGCTGGGAAGGCTCTGCCTGTGCTTGGGAAGCACCAGGGATTGCCCAGTTGATTTATTAAAAAATATGGATATTGATCTAGTACCAATATCCAGCTGTGAGGGACAAAAACTCTCTAACAGTTTAGAGTTAGAAAGTGTGTGTTTGTTGTGGGATAACTCCCAAATACACACTGCAATTTACAGGTGATTACAGAGTCCTTTTATCTATAAGTATATAAGAGTAGACAACAGTATCTATAAGTATACAGGAGTATTGAATACCCAAAATACAAATCCATATTCATCACTTTGGTACATCCCATTCCCCACTCTGTATGCTAATTAGTTCAAAAGCCATTAGGCGTGGTAATTAGTTCAAAAGCCATTAAGCATGTGCAGTTTGTTCCTTGAGATGGGTGGGTGGCCCCTTTCATGGGGAGGGCTCCCAAAATGAGGAAGTAAATGAAGTCTTCCTCGTTCTGACCTTGCTACCTTTTCAATGCAAATCTGACAAATGAACCCATTGGTAGAACTCCCATTCCTGTCCTCAGTTGGTTTCAGAACAGAGGAGGCCACAATTGTCTCATGTTCCCAAAAGCTATTGATCAGTTTCTATATTCTTTGTTATAAACCCAGCTCACCAAACATTGTGCTGACAAGCAATCAGTTATTAGTTAACTCCTAACTCTTAACTTCATCAAGGCCTACCCATTTATTTTAATTAACTCCAATAAAGTTATCTCTAACTAAAATCTTAGCTCCTCTAAAATCTCTAAACTTCTTAAAGTTTATGTCTCAATGGTAGAAGGTGGTGCTGCCCATGGAGGGGGTGGAATGGGAAGACCTTTGAGCTCCTCCCATCCCAAACCATTCCATGATTCCATGATTTTGGTTTCAAAGCTCATCCAGGCTCTGGACAGGGCAGAGTCAGGGGGTGTGAAATGAAATAAATCCATGTCACCTCTATCATCACCAGAGCATCCTTCATCCCTGGAAAAAAAGCCCCTCAGCGTGTAAAACCCCTCTGGGGCACTTGCAGAGATGCATAAAAGCATTAATGCAATAAAACCAAAAAAACCCCAATAATGTCCCCAAGACCTGGCTGCTCTTCAAACTGAACTGGATGAAAAAAATGAAAAACCAACTACCAGCAAATGGCAAAGGTCTGCAGGAAATATCTGTGGTGTTCTCCAGGATGGAAGTGTCATCCCAAGGTGGTGGAGCTCCTGATGGGCTCAGGTCGCTGATTGCTGATGGAGGTGACACCACACAACGATCAAATGACGGCTCAAAGAGGAGAAATTGGAATTTACAAAAGCAAAGCAGCTTTCAGATATCTCTGATGTGTGAACTGTCAGCATCAGGGCCTGAAAAAGCTGAGATTGGATTGTAATGTAATAAAGGAGATCAGGTTTTAATTGAATGTTGGGGTTGTTGCCTTGACTGGGAACATTGCAGCTCTTTAATTATGTTTTGTTTAGGAGGAGAACAAATAAAATCCATTTATTTCCTGCCAGTGGAAGGGGAGCTTGTATTTCTCAGCAACCCCCTGCACTTCGAGCCAATCTGTTAAAATAATGTGCTCAAAGCACATTTTTAATTAAAACTGCTGCTTTTTTTAATATATCAAGGAATCCTGCAAACCCTCACTGCCTGCTGTGTTTTAGGCAAGGCCAGATCTACAAATTGTGGGGAGAAAAAGCTGATTTTGGGGTCCCTTTTTTGCACAAAGTTTTATTTCCTGCTGGAAATTTCCTCCTTGGCAGGTTCTATCCCAGAATTATCCAAGCCCAGGATCTCTGTGTGTGTCCAAACCACCCAAGTTCAGCCACCTGACCCCACAAATGGGAAAAATATCCCTGGAGTTTTCCATGTTGACCCTGCTTTGTGAATAATGACAGCACCTCCCTAAAAATCCCTTTCCCCCCCCCCATTTTTGCTGTTCCACCTCCTTTCCCTGTGGTTTGCTGCCTTGATCCAAATTCCAGGATGAAATTCTGGAGCTGTCCTCAGCTGGAATAAAGGAATAAATCCCCTTTAGTGAGGAATTTTCATGCCAGCCTTTCTTCAACACCCGAATCCTCTGAAATCCTGAAAGTTTTTCTCTTTTTCAGGCCTTGTTGAGCAAAACATTCAATGCTGGGCTTGTTTTGATCTCCTTTGTAAAGTTGGGAATGGGAACACCAGAGATAAACTGGGAATTATCTTCCCTTGCATTGTTTCCCTTTGAAAAGTGATGATGTTTCTGGTTTCTTTGGCTTTTTGCTCCTTTTTTAAAACTTGTTCTGCTTGCTCTGGGCTGGATTTTGGCATCAGAACAAAAGGAAGGTGTTAAAAAATTCCCTTATCCCTGTCAGGGAGAGAGCAGGGAAATGACAAAGGCAGTAATTCCTCCTTTCCATCACATTTTTCTGCTTTTTCCCTGCTTTTTTTTTTATTTTCTCCACTGGCAAGATTAAAAGGGGAATCAAGGAGAGCAGGTCCTGCTTTATTCCTTTACTGCTGCTGACAGACTTCCCTGGAAATCCTGGATTTCTGTTTAATGGGAATTTTGATTTTTTTTTCCCCTGCACTTTCTGCAATCTCTGCTGTTCCTGTTGACTTTGGGACACAAAGCCTGGAAAAAGCTCTGGAATTCTGCTGGAAACTGGGTTAACTGGGCAAACTGGTCCCTCAGACCTTCCAGGAGGTCTCTGGGTGGATCCCACTGTGCCTGGGATATCAATTTTCTCCTAGAAACCTGGAAGGAGAGAATTTGTATGGAATAACTAATTCAAATTTCAGCTCTGTTTGCAGGGAAAATGCCCCAAATTCCCATTTAATTCCAGGGTTGGAACATCCTTAGGGACAAATCCTAGGCTGGATTTCTTGGAATATCAAAGGACAGCTCCAAGTTATTTAAGCTGGGAGAGTTTCAGGAATTTTGTCTGCACAGAAGAAAAAATCCAGGAATTCTGGAAAAAAGAATTGGAAACCACTGGATTTCATTTTTTACTATATTTTCTGTCAGCTCTTATCAGAGGGAGAGGCCATGGTTGCTGTCTGTGTTGGAAATTAAGGAATTTTCATCCCAAAACTGCCACTGAGCTCCTGCTTTCCTACAACCACCATTTAAAGGTCTTTTTCCTAATAATAATAATCTTATTTCCCTTCTCTCCCTTTACTTAAAGCCCATTTACTTAAATGCATTTCATCTAAAAAAAATGAAATTAAATTTAAATAAATTGTTTGGACAGAGAAAAAATTTCCTTGGCTGATTTCAATCTGAACTCCCTGATGAATTTGACCTCAAAATAGCTCCAGTTTCACCCAAAAGTGACTCCTTGGTAAATATTCAAAAAGAAACCTTAGATTTGAATTTATTGCCTCCTTTCTCTCACAGGAATCTGCTGGATAAACCCAGGAGGAAAAAAATGCCATCAATTCTGCTGAACCTAAGGTAAATGTGGAAAGAAAATCAGGATTATCCTGCATTTATAGGGAAAAATCCAGTTCAAATTTACTTAGGTGTAGAGCAAAATAATTGTGGATTTGGGAGACTCCTGGAGCCAACGGAATCTTCTGGAGATCACCAGAAGATTTAATCCCATTTAGTGAGGAATTTTCATGAATTTTTAGGAATTCAATTAAATGGGGAAAGGCCTCGTTATGCTAATTAAAGCTAAAAAAGAAGACTGAGGAATAATTGAATTTAAGAAATAAGCCATTAATTAAAGAACATGGACTCAAATCTCTCTGATGTGCTCCCTGCTTGCCAAGAAAATCCAGAATATTCCCGGCTCTCCCAAACTGGCTGTGGAAAAGAGGGAGCACCCAAATCCTGGCTTCCCCTTTTCCAAACCTCTGGATTTCTCTCCTCAGCAGTGTTTTAGTGATAAACCTTTGATTTTTTTCTGGAATCACAGGAAATTCATGGGAATTTCTCTGGAGAACGATTATCCCCAAAAAAGATCGACAAAGGAAAATAAATGAGGCAGAGCCAGCTGTGAGGAAAACTGCTGGGACAACAAGGATGGGAAAAGTTCAGGAAGGGCAGGAAAGTTCAGGAAAGGCAGGAAAATTCAGGCAGGGCAGGAAAATTCAGGAAGGGCAGGAAAATTCAGGAAGGGCAGGAAAAGGTCAGGAAGGGGAGGAAAAGACCAGGAAGAGCAGGAAAATTCAGTTGGGACAGGAAGAGTTCAGGAGGGCAGGAAAATTCAGGAAGGGCAAGAAAAATCAGGCAGGGCAGGAAAAGACCAGGAAGAGCAGGAAAAGGTCAGGAAGGGGAGTAAAAGACCAGAAAGGGCAGGAAAGTTCAGCGAGGGCGGGAAAATTCAGTCGGACAGGAAGAGTTCAGGAAGGGCAGGAGAATTCAGGAGGAGCAGGAAAATTCAGGAAGGGCAGGAAAGTTCAGGAAGGGGATGGGATCATTGGGGTGTCTGGGCAGGAGCTGGGATGATCCCTCTGGATCCCCTCCAACTCAGGATATTCCATGATTCCAAGCCTTGGCTCTCAAAGAAACCGAGGAAAACCATCCAGAGCCACCATTTCAGAGGCAGAAGGAGCTGTGGTAGAACCTCCCCATGGATGTTCCAGGTTCTCCAAGGGGTGAGGAGCCCATTCCTGCTCCTGCAGAGAAACTCCAGCTCAGACACAGAGTTTGGAAACTCTTTTGGAATTTAGGACATCCCAAACTGCTGAGGCTGTCGGTGCTGTTTGGGCTTTGGTGCTTTTCCCAAGGGTGCAATGCCTTGGAATTCTTTGCTGTTCATTAAACCGGAGAATTTAAAATTTTAATTCCATAATGATCGTAATTACTCTGCTCATAAGGACCAAGCTTTGCTAAATCCAATGGATTCAAAGCCCACATGAGAATATTTTATCACTGATGCCATAAAGATTTCCCTATAAGATCTAAATTTTTACATTCTGCAAACAGCTTTAGGAATTACCAGAAAAACGCCATAAAAATTCTCCTTAAATTAAAGATTGCATGGGCTTGGTTTCCTTCTTCCCCTAAACATTCCAACAATAAATCCACGCTGATGTTTACAAGGTTTCCATCCCATAAACCACTCATTTTTCATTATTTCCCCAATCTCAGGATGTGAAGTTGTGTTTATCTATAACTCACGACATTTTAACAAAAGGCTTGACATTTATGGGAGCGCTGATAGGAAACAAGCACAGAGAACGGTTTATAAACAAATTAACGGTGTTACTGCAGGGAAAATTAATTGGAAATAAAAATGGGATCTATCACAGGGCCACACTGACAGGTGCTTGGAACCTGTGGTGCATTTTTCCAGGAGTTTTTAAAAGGAAAATTAATCTAGGGCTTGATCAGCACTGAAAATAAAAATTATTTGGACACCAAAGTAACCTCTGGCATTTCCTCTTGTTCCTTTAATTCTGGCTGAATTTTTCCCCAAATAATATTGCATCTCCTGGATCTGCCATGGATTATTGCAAAAAGCAGGAGGTCTGAAAAATAAACTTTATTTTTATTTATTATTTACTGTGGCTATTTTTTTTTGCTGTGACAACGAAGTGACCTGAAATTGTTTAAACAATTTTGAACAGAACCAGAGGAATTCTGGATCTCCGCGGGACAGCAGGCCTTGACATCCTCAGCTGGGAGCAGATAAATCCAAATAAAACATGATATCAAAATGGGAAAGACCATTTTGATTGAAGATGGAATGAAAATATAAAATGATAATGAAGATATTGATCCATCCTTGGAATGGAAATATCTGGGAAAAGTTTCAGCCAAGGGAACCAGATGAGTTGTGCAAGAAGCAAAACTGAACACAGACATTCCTGAAGCTATTTTTTACTTGGATTTTGCTTTTTTCAATTTTTATGGAAATAAAGTTGCCCAGAGCAGCTGTGGCTGCCCCTGGATCCCTGGAATGTCCCAGGCCAGGCTGGACAGGGCTTGGAGCAGCCTGGGACAGTGGAAGGTGTCCCTGTCATCCCAGGGGTGGAATGGGATGAGATTTAATCTCCCTCCCAACCCAACCCATTCCATAATTCCATGATTTTACTACTCAAAACCAGCTCTGTTTCCCTTCCCTCATCCCAAATATATTTTGCAGCAGAATTAAAGCTGTTAAAAACCCCGGAGCTTTTACTCTGAGCACTAAAAAAATTCAGCTGAGGTGGTAAAATCTGTCTCGCCTCCAATAAAAGCCATTTTTGAGGATGTGGGGAATGGGAGCGATGTCACTCAGGCTTAGCAGTGAACAATATCTGCCAGTTTATCCAACGGTTTGGGAAACTAACCCATGAAATGTTCTGGATTTATACATTTACATCTAGGAAATTCAAAGGGAAAGTCCCTTTCAGCTGCCCACGCTCGGCTTTGCTGAGCCCCATCAGGAATAAAGATAATTTCAGCTGAGCCTCCAAAAAACCTGGAAAATATTGGGGAAAAAATGTTCAGGTGTTTGGGAAATATGAGAGTTTTTTATGAGTGCTTTTTGTGGAGGTAAAGCTGAGTTTAAAGCACAAAACCACCTCAGTTCTTTCCCTGTATCCCAAAGCTCAGCCCAGCTCCTCCTGGGAAGTTTTCCTGTGGAATTTCTCCTGGAGCATTCCCAGGTAAGGCATCCCACATATCCAAGCTGGATTTTTCCTAAATATTCTGTGGGAAGAGTTGATTTATTTTCCTTCTGTCCACACTCCTTTCTCCACCTCTTGGCCATAAAAAAAAAAAGCTGTTCCCATTCTGCCTTTTGCCTCCTAAAGCTGAGCTTGGAAAATCAACAAAAATCCTTCTACTTTTAGCATTAAAATCCCAATTTAAGTGGCAAAAAAAAAAAGTCCTACACTCTTCAAATATCCATGGCTGTT
This sequence comes from Loriotus luctuosus, assembly GCA_035582745.1. Lineage (NCBI taxonomy): Eukaryota > Metazoa > Chordata > Aves > Passeriformes > Thraupidae > Loriotus > Loriotus luctuosus. Next base: position 60,561,640 of record JAWWEY010000273.1, read on the forward strand.
TTGTGGGGTAATATGGGAGAATCCTGCTGGCATTTTGGAGCTGTTTTTTAGAATTAAAAATTTGCTTCTTGTTTTCTAGGAAGGGATTAAAGAGTTTTTAGATCTTCTGGAATAAATAAATCCAGCCTGACCCTCTTAATTCTTGGGATAATTGCAAAGAGATTTGAAATCCTTCAAGGATTTTCAGTTTTCCCAAGGCTGCGTCAACATTACAGAATTTGGAATCCATTTTAATTTCTTTAATTATTATCTTAATTCAGAGTTTAATTATCTTAATTCAAGAGGTTTCTTCAGAACAATAAGAAGCCAATGAGGAATTTGGGGAAAAAAGGAAATTTTGTGTTCCATTTCTCCTAAGGAAACAAAGCTTGGAATGTTTGTGTCTTTCTTTTGCTTTTCCTAAATCCAAACAGGTTTTAACACAGCGACACATTTTATTTAAATATCGAGGAATGAAAAATTCTGCTGCTAATTCTCATTATTTTTCCACCTGGGAGTGATTGGTGCCACCACAAAAGTTGGATTTTTAATGCTGGGATATTGATTATGGATTAATTAGCAAGAAAACAAAGAACTTAATAACCAATAGATAGAGGGTGGAATATTAATTAAAGAGAATGATGTCATTTAGAAGCAATGAACATTCTTTTTTTTTTTGCTAAAAATATAGAAATAAGTGAAAAAGTTTTGTGTTGGTCGCACACAAACCCTGGCCAGGAATAAACTCATGACCCTAAAAACACTTAAAGGGTTGGATTTATCCTGAGGAATTTGGAGGATTTGGGAAAAATCCGTAATCAAGGAGCTCAAGGAGATGAACCTGTGGTGGGAAATGTGGGGAAATTTCATCTGCCACAGCTGCTGGAAATGAGGAATTCTTGGGACAGGGAATGGGTGATGGGGATGAATCTTTGGGATCCCAAATGGAAAAAGGGCAGGAATGCAGTGCTGGGAGATCATTCCCAAAGATTGGAGAACTGGACTTTTAAAAGTGGGGTTTTTTTTACCTTGGAAAGAGGAGGAAGTTGTGGTTCATGGTGATAAAAATAAGAAATATTTGGTGCACGTGGAGCCCAAAAATATTGAGGAGCTTGGGAACTGAGGGAATTGGGAATTTGATTGGATAGAAAGTCTAGTTTGGTAATTGGACTGTGGAGCTCTGGGTTTTCACCTTTGGAATGTTCCCATTTTATCCAGGGTTGTGCCTGATCCAAGAGAGATCAAAGACAACCTTTGGATGCTTTCGAATCAGTCCTGGTGGTTGTTGCATGTACAAAAATCCACCTTTTTTTTGGAAAAAAAAACAGTAAAAAGGGTAAAACTCTTGGAGATTGAATGGAATTTTTAAAGATTTCATGGTAGAGACACACAGGAAATGCATCCAATGGACTTGAAAGGGTTTTGGAGGTTAAAGGTTGATTTTTTGGGCTTCCTTTCTAGTGAGAAAAAGGAGAGAGACAAAAAGCCCTGAACTTCTCAAGCTTCAGACAGGAAGGCAATATTAAATTCCATAGACACTTACCAAAAATCCCCAAATGCTTCCAGAATTTAAATCTGGTTAAAGCCAAGCAGAATTCAAAATAAATTTGGGGGGTGGTGGGATTGTGCTGCCACAGAAAATCCAACTTCCTTTTCTGTATCATCCTCAAATCCTGGAATTTAAAAATTTCATTTAGGATGGAAAATTGTTGCAATATGTGGTGTTAATTAAAATATTTAGAGGGAACTGATAAAGTTCCAGACTCTGGGAGCTGCCATCCACTCAAACCCTCAATTATTTCATCATTAAATGGATTATTCTTGTTTAGGCTGTGACATTTGGGGACACAGGGCAGTGCTGGGGAATGGTTGGACTCCCATCTTGGAGCTTTTCCATCCTTAATTCCAGGATTCAGCTTGGAAAAGCATTAGGAAATAATGAGGGAATTTGGATTTAAACAGAACATGGGCCTGGCTGGGATTTTGGGACAAAACCCCAGAAAATTAAAATAAAAACCAACCACAAAATTAAAATAAAAAATGGCGGAGTCGTTCCCCAAGAAACAACCCAGGATTCCTTTTCCATGTTTTTCCTGGAGTGAGGAGGGCCCAACAATCCAACACCTGAGGAGGTGCTGCTGCAATCAGGGAATAAATGGCATTTTAATCATCTCCCTCATCAAAACCCCATTATGCTCCGAGTTAACGAGCTGCTCCAATTAATCCCAGGCGTTTTGTAACAATCCCGTGTTTTATTAATTAATTAAACACCAATCACCATCAGCTGGAGCTGCAGCACTTGATAAAAGGAGGATTTAGGCAGAGTTGGAACTGGATGTTCAATAAAAAACCATCCCAGAATTCCTTGGAAAGATAAAAATGTTGGGATTCTTGACTCATGTGAGGTTGATCTTTAAATTAATGCTAAGACCAAACTTTAGGCTGAGCTCTGAGTTTAATTAAGCTGCAAGTATTGATGTGAACACCTCAGGGTGTTTGCACTGCTGAAGGGGGGTGTTAGAGCTGGGAAATACAAAATTTACCATTTTTCCATTCCTAACAACATAAAGGAAAGGAGCTCTCAAATCTGCTGGACTTCTGCATTTTGCAGGAATACTCAAGGCTTCTTTGGAAAAATCCTCCATTTCAGCAAGGTCTGGAGTTGTTATTCCAAGATATTTCTATTTAAAATTGGTATTTTTTGGTGATTTCAGTTTCATGGTTTCGGTGCTGCAATCAGGAACTTGTGGGTAAATCCAGGTTTTTGTGTGGGTGCAGGAACACAGCTTGGCATTTTGGGGAATAAATCAGGAGAATCCAGAATTCCAGAATGGATTGGCTGGGAAGGATCTTAAATCTCATCCTATTCCAGCCCTGCCATGGGCAAGGACACCTCCAGTTATCCCAGATTCCTCCCCAAAATCTGGCATTTGTCTTTCCAGAGAATTTCTGCTCCTGGTGCTCCCCCAAACTCCCAGCACAGAAATCCGCTCCCGATTTTTCTGGATTTTCCAAGACTGACACTTTCCTTGTTAAGGAAACAAATTTTGTTTCCTTCCTACGAATTTTTCCACTTGGGACTTCCCAATCAATACAAATCCAAGTCCATTGATTCCAACTCCATCCAAAAAACCCCGAATATCCAAACTTTGACAGGTAGAGTCTGAGCTTTAAATATTAAACCTCAAAGCTGGGCAGAAACTTCCTTTTCTCCTTTTTTTAATCTGCTTTTGCTCTCAGTTGCTGAAAAGAAAACGGAGCTGTTTATCTGCTCAAAAAAAATGATGGTTTTGACACGGGAATTCAGGGGATTTTTGGGCTGGAGCTTTATTTGGAAGAAATGTCTAAATGTAGGCTGGGATTAGCAGCGTAAGACTGAGTGAAAGGCAGGTTTTTTCCCCAGGTTTTTTCTTTCCTGGTTGACATAAACCTCTCCTGAAAATCCCTTTTCACCCTCAGAGCTCTGCATGTGAAATTTTTAGGTCCTCTCCATTTCACATCAAAGAAATTTGGGGATTTTATTTTCATACCAGGAGCTGCTTGATGTTAATTTGGATGTTAATTCCAACAAATCCAAATGCCTGATGTTTTTTTCCTTCTGGAATTCATTTTTTCACCCAAATAATAAACTTTATACTCGGTGCTTCTTCCTCACCCTTAGGAAAATCTACACTGAGGGATTGCACAGGGACAGGATTGATGGATTTGGGAATGCTGCAGCTTTTCTAGTTGGTTTAAAACCACAAAACCCCACCTTAAATGTTTTCCAGGCAGGAGAAATCCCAAAATGGAATTGGGTATCTATTTCTGGAGCGTGAAATGAAAGTATCCCTTGGAAAATAGTTAAATATTATTAGTTAATTTAATATTAGCTAATTTATTATTATTTTAATTAATAATATAATTCAATACAATAGAATATAAATTATTATATTATTATTAATGTTTATTTAATATTAGTTACTTTATTATTAGTAATGTTAATATTATTAGTTAAATATTGACCATATGAAAATATTTTAATTTATTTATTATTTATTTATATATAGAGTTAGTTTAATATACATTTAAAATATATAGAAATATATTTAGTTAAATATTGACTTTAAAGGTGATCTTTAAGTTTTCCAGGAGGTTGTGCTGTTGACTGATGGTCACAAATCTCCCAATTTTTAGTTGAAAACTAAATGGATTTGTTTTCTAGGAATATCCAGGATAATCCAGTAAGGAATCCTGCAGTGGGATCTGCAGGAAAAATTGAAATCCATAGGAAAGGGGAATTAATGGGATGTGGGATGAGGAATCAGAGCTGCTCTGTTGGGGAACAGATAATTTTCCAGGACTCATTATCCCACTGTTTTAGGAGGAATTTTTGATACTTTGAGGGATATTATTCCCAGATTCCCACATGATTCCCTCTATTTCTGCAATTTTCTCCCAACTCCTGGTGCTCTCTGTTGTTTTAGTCACTGAAATTCAGCCAGCAATGACTTTATTTGAATTTATCCTGCTCCATTTTAATTTGTGTTTATCAGGTGAGACCAAATAGGTTTCAGAAATATTTAGGGATAAGTATTTATATTTTAATGTTAACATTTTAAATATTTTAATAGTTAATAAATATTTAGATTGTAAAACAGATTTTGTGATAAATTTTACAAATTTATAAATGTCAAACTTTTGTCCCCTGAGCTCCTCCATTAACCTGAAAGCAAAGCTATTAAGTCAGGGAACAAAAATATGAGGAAAAAAAAATCTTGATGGATATGGGAAAAAATTCTACTTGCAGGCAAAATTCTTATTAAAAACCACCCCAATTTGTAGAATCCTTTGTCTTTTTCCCTGTGGTTTTTCCAGCCTGGAACAGTTTAAATTTATCCTAAAACTGGAGCTGGGCAATTTGGTTTTTTGGGGGTTCCAATATGAACGGGCCCCAAAATTCCCAGGAATCAGGCAGCTCCCAGCAATCTCATCCTGCTGCATTATTTACCTTCTTTATGCAGTAAAGAATAATAAATAAATTAAAATAAAAAGAATTTATTCTTAATTTTTAAAAGCACCAAAATGCTGCTTTTAATAATGAAATTGTTAAAAACCCACATGGCCTTGACAAGTGAATTATTAATTCTGTCACTCTTCTGCCTCCTGAGCTGAAATCTTCTCCCTTGTAATGTTTGGAGGCCTTTGACTTCACTAATTATGATTTTAAGTAATTAAAATAGAATTAGAGGCTGTTAATTCTGGATTTTAATTCACAACAGGACTGGGGAGCATGGCCCCAACTGGCCTTCCCATAAATCCTCTTGTTGGCAAAACAAATTCAAATTATCTCAGCATGGAGGGGGCTGGGTGCAGAATTTGGGATTTAAGGAAGGATGTGGAAATTTGGGAGGTTCTTCCAGGCAGGAGCTGGTTCATTCAGGGAGTAAAAACTTCCTGGTGAAATTAATGGAAAATTTCATGGAGGTTTTGGGTCTTTCTTTGATTCGCTGTTGATATCTCAGCAAGGGATTCTGGAACCATGGAATAGTTTGGGATGTAAACCCTTAAATCCCAACCCATTCCAGGCATTCCATGGGCAGGGACACCTCCCACTGTCCCAGGTTGTTCCAATCCCACCCAACCTGGCCTTGGGCACTGCCAGGGATCCAGGGGCAGCCACAGCTGCTCTGGCAATTCCAGCCCAGCCAGGAATTCCCAATTCCCAATCTCCCATCCATCCCTGCCCTCTGGCACTGGGAGCCATTCCCTCTTTCCTGTCCCTTATTTTCATTTTTTCCAGGGCTGGACAACCACTCCAGGGAATTCCAATATCCAACCTAGACCTCCTCTGGTGTTATGAGCTCCACCTTTCCCCCCAAGTCCCCCCAAGTCATTCCCTCCCAGTAAGTTCCAGGTTTCTTCCCTGGAAGGGTTATCAGGCATTGGAAGAGGTGGGAATTCCCATCCCTGAGGGATTTAAATCCCTGTGGATGTGGCATTTGGGGACATGGGGCAGTGGTGGCCTTGGCAGTGCTGGGAGTGGTTGGACTCTGATCTCATAGGGCTTTTCCAGCCTCAGCAATTCCATGATTCTGTAGAATTCCACATTTTTTTGCATCATGAAATTTTTCCTTCTGTTTTAAACCCCAGGCTTGTGACCTGCCCTGCAACCCTTTCCTTAACTCTAGTCATTCCAGTGAAATAAATAAAAAACCATTGGAATTTTGTGCCCTTTGGGGTTGAATTTTGGGATCCAGGTCAGAGTTGAGCCATACTCCAAAGTGGGCTCGCATAAATCCCATCAGTATTGACCCTGGAACAGGAATTGCTTCCAAAGGCAGCTGCTTTTAGCAGCCATTGGTAAAATTCCCAGGACTTTAAAGTTTTATTTTGGCTTTTCCAAGTGCAAATGTTCCTTGATCCCATCTTTCTGCTCTGAAAAATAGCAATTATGGAGGCAGGCTCCTTGAATTACCTGAGAGCTTGGGAAGTGCTAGGAAAAAGGAAAAAATGGGATTTTTAGAAGGAAATATCTCTGGAAAGATGGAGCTGTGGGAAGACACCTGTGAGTCTCCAGCTTTGCCCAGGGATTTAGGGGATAAAGATCTCCCACCTTTCCCAGCTCCTTCTCCAGGATCCCAGCTCTGGGATTGGTTCCCATCCTTGTTTTCTGCTCCAGCCTCACTACACCCAGCCCTGCTGCTCTCCCAAATCCCTCCAGGAAAAAGGAATGGAGGAAGAGACAAAAATCAACAAAGAATTCACCAAAATCCTGCCAGGACACCACCTCTCCTGCATTTCCATGGTTCAGGCAGGAATTCTTTTTCTCACCCACCCCAAGGCAGCACATGGCTCAGTCATGAGCTGAAAGCACAAAAATGTGTAAATCCAGAGCTAAAACCGAGAGCAAACCTCACTTAATTAGCCTCAAATACTCAGCTCTTTTCTTGTTTTTTATTTTTTCCCTGTGCATTTTAATGCACGTTGATCCACTGGTAAATTGGAAATGTTAACCCTGGGTCAAAAATGGACTGTCAGGAAAAGCAGAATTGTGGGAACTGAAACTTCACAGAACGATACCCCTTTGGTTTTATATTCTGTTGTTTGGGTAGGTAAAAAATGAATGGGAGAAATTTCCTTTTTGGAGATGGAGTTTGGAGCAGATTCAGAGGGGAATTTTGAGGAGAGAAATGGTTTTAATGAGGCACTTGAGGAAAGTGAGGCCCAAGATTGGTGGTGTTGGAGCCCAACCAGAACTTCATGGCCCAGGTGACCTCCTGTGGTCCCTTCCAGCCTGGCAGGTGACAGGACATGGGGGAACGACTTGGAATTAAAAGAGAATTGGTTTAGATGGGATGTTGGGAAGGAATTCCTGGTTGAGAGGGTGGGAAGCCCTGGGATGGACTTCCCAGAGAAACTGTGGCTGCCCCTGGACCCCTTGGAGTGTCCAAGGCCAGGTTGGAGCAGCCTGGGACAGTGGAAGGTGTGGATTCCAGGGCTGGAACTGGATGATCTTTAACATTTTTTTTCCATTCCAAACTATTTTAAATGGTTTTTTTTATTATTTTCCTTAGGATTAGCAGGAGACACCTTATTATTCTGTGTTTTCCCAGACCTCCATCCACCATTCCAGACCCTTGAACTGCCCTGGAGTGTTGAGCTGTGTTAAAAACATCCAATAAATTCTCCAGGACAGCTTGGAATTCTGCCGAGGCACTGGAACACCGGGAACCTTCTTCAGGAGCCACCTGTCCCAGATTGCCAGGCAAGATGTGTTCTATCACCATCTGTGTGGCAGTTGTCTTCTGTTCATGGGCAGTTTTCCTTATCTCTTCCACATTCACTCCTCCCTCGAGAGGGGACACCTGCTGATAACAGCCATTGAATGTCCCTGCATGGCTGATAAGAACTACAACATCCCATTGGGAGATGTGAGCCCAGAGGGAGGAGCCAAGCATTCCTACCTGGATAGAATCTGGAGATTCTGGAACACCAGCACA
>JAWWEY010000273.1:60715695-60726437 GCA_035582745.1 Loriotus luctuosus
GAATTGCCAGAGCAGCTGTGGCTGCCCCTGGATCCCTGGCAGTGCCCAAGGCCAGGCTGGACACTGGGACACCCTGGGAGAGTGGGAGGTGTCCCTGCCATGGCAGGGGTGGCACTGGGGGTGATTTAAGGTCCTTTCCAACCCAAACCATTCCACGATTCCATGATGATTCAAACTTGTCAGGGATGGATCTTTTCTCATCCCCAGCTATCAGGGGATGGAGGGGTAGAACTCTCCTACCACGAAATGAAAGATACCAGAAATCCCACAAATAATTCATTACTCCCAACAGTGACAAATGGAGTCACACTCCCAAATCCAGGACGTCCCACCCAAGTTTCTCAGGGCCCCACCCAGCCTGGCCTTGGACACTTCCAAGTATGGGGAATTCACCCATCCTCAAGGAAAAGACAGATTTTACACCTTTCCTGACCCTCTCAGCCAGAACTATGCAGAGCAGGGATTTACAGCCTGGAAAAACTCACATAAAACTCACATCTCCTTCCAAAACACAGATGAAAGCCTGACATTTCCTCAAACCCCAGGATTTCACACAGATCGCAGGAACTTACCCTTTGGATAGCCCAGCCACATGCTGATGAGTCAATCTGGAGTGTCAGATGCCTTTGGAGAAGGACAGAGCCCGGCTCCCATTGTCCTGGGAATGTGCCTGGAGAGGAAATGTCAGCCAGTGGCATCTGGGGCTGTGTGGGGACAGACGGACACAGGAATCTGCTTGGGAAGAGGGCACCAGGCAGAGCAGGAGCCTGGCAGATGGTGGGATGGGCTCCATCCTTTCCTTGTGGCTGGGAGACTCTGGAATGGAGCAGCTCAATCCTAGGAATGCTCTGCTCCTTCCACAGTCCTTATTCAGCATTCCAGGCTGGGCTCAAGGCTGGGAATTGCAGGGAATTGTTTCCTTGGGTGACTCTTTGATGCCGCCACATTTCTCCTCACAGAGAAAAGCAAGGCACAGTTCTGCCCAAGAATATTTCCGGGTTTCACATTCTCTGAACCTCAGAGAAAGGAAAAACAATTCTTCTCTCACTTGCTGTGCCCGTGTTTGTGCCACAGCAGAATGCAATGTGGAGATTGGTTACCCACAGTGATGGGCTTTGGTTCATTGGCCTGTCAGGGCCAGATGTGTGTGTGTGTGTCAGGACTGAGGGTGACAGTCATGAGATTCTGGGCAGTGTGAGCAGAGCTGAGTGCTGGGCAGATTCAGTTTAGATGTGATGTAACATACTGTAATATAGTATAGAATAATATAGAATAATCAAGTAATTAATTAGCCTTCTGGTAAGATGGAGTCCTCCTCATCACTCTCTCCCCTCCTCATGGGGCGTTCCCTGCAAATTCTATACTTTGAAGGTCATGGTTTAGCCATGGTTGAGGTAGCTTGTTCATGGAAAACACATTCCAAGGAAAATGTTCAGTTCTGCCCCGTTCCGAGGGAAAAGTGAGAGTTAAAATCACACAAAACCCCCCTCAACAACCCAACAAAGAAAAAAAGCCCCCCAAACAACAACAAACAAATAAATAAACAAAAAAGAAACAAAAAATTGCCCCTCATGAAACCATCAAAACAAATAAAAACCCCTCAGAAAGTCAAAAATATGCTAATTTTTAAAGTTAGTTAATAATGCAGCCATTGGGTCATCCTTGTTTTATCACCCTTTTGAATCCAGTGAAATATTCAGTCATACTAATTTTAGAAATTTGCTGTGATGGAAAATCCAACAAAACTCTTGTGAAATTGGTCCAGGATCAATTAAATCACTGCTTAAAAATTAGGACATATTTCCAAATCTGTTTTACTGGTTTTAGAGATGTTGCAACACAGAGAAATCCAAAAAATATCCAGCATGAGGAGACAACATCTGTGCTTTGTTCCTCCATGCCTGAGAATTTATTGGGACAACATCCATCTTTTGTTCCTGCATTCCTGGGAATTTATTAGGCTGCATTGAAGCATTCCTTGTTTGTTTTCACTTTTCCAACACTCAGCACAATCGCTGCTCATTAGCAGCCTGTTCTCTTTGTTATTTACTCCTAATTAACGGCATCTGCAATCTTAATTAGTGAGAATTTCGGGTTATTGTTCCAAATATTAACAGAGTTAAGATGTGGTATCAGAGGTATCAGCTAAATACCAACATCCAGACAGCTGGAAAGGCTTGAATTCCCTCAGGTACTCCTGGAACAACTCAGGATTGTCCTAGACATGGATTTCGAAGTAAGGGGCCACCAAATGCTTCATGGAATTCTAAGGATACACCAATAGAAGTTGGATGAATGAGGTCAGCTCAGATTTCCAGCAAGGTAAGCACAGGAATTATAAATTTATCAGATCCAATTTTTTATATCTATTTTTTATCTTTAATTTTTATCTCTGAAAATCTCTATTTTTAACAGCGTAGCCACTGTTAAAATGAAGTTGGAAAGGAAAATATTTAATTATTTTGATACCATGTAAGATTAGTTTGTTATTGGTTGGGGATTTTGAAATATCAGAGAAGTAAGGGATTGTTTGGGTTGGGAGAGACCTGGCTGAGGGCTGGGATGGGACAGGGTTGAGGGCAGAGGGAGGTGAGCAAAGAGTGCAAGAACAGCAAATCCTTTACAAGGTGATTTCTTGATATCCTAAATGATGATATCCCAAATTATGTTATCCCAAATGATGGCATCCCAAATGATAATACCTCAAATGATATCCCAAATGATGATGTCCCAGATGTTGACATCTCAAATGATAGCATCCCAAATGATGGCATCCCAAAGGATGATATCCCAAATTATGGTATCCCAAATGATGATGTCCCAAATGATGATTTCCCAAATGTTGACATCCCAAATGATGATACATTAAATGATATCCCAAAGGATGATATCCCAAATGATGGTATCCCAAATGATGATACCTCAAATGATATCCCAGATGATGACTTCCCCATTGATGATATCTCAAATGATGATATCCTAAATTATGGTATCCCAAATGATGATCCCGTTGGTCATGTTTTGATACCCCAAAGGATGATATCCCAGCTGATGATCCCGCTGATCATAATTTGATACCCCAAATGTTGGTCCTGCCCATCTGTCCAACCACTTCACACACTTGTCCAACCAACTCACTGAAAACAAAGAACAGCCTGACTTTTCCAGATGTTTTCAATTCTCCACAGAAATCTGGATATTTGCAATATTTTCTGTTTCAGAAACATCCCCACTTGTCAAATACCTGACCACACCTGTCAGATAATCCCGGTGATTCTCATTGCAAAGCAGAACTCAGTGTGTGGATATTCTCCACGTTTTTGGGTTTTTTTCAGCCCTGTGCCACCACAGGTCAAAGATTTGAAACCCTGACAACTTTCCAGACATCTTGAGGGATGAGGTGTCAAAGGAAATGTGCACCAAAGGTTTTCCAAAACCTTTGACCATGACGAGCCCAAAGCTCAGCCAGTCATGGAACCATGGAATATCCTGAGTGGGAAGGATCTGAAGGTGTCAAAGTCTCTTGTAATTGTGGAGTTTTTGGGATGGGATAAGCCTTCTCTGGGTGTGTGGAATGTACTGAACACAGCTGAGTACTTGCGTCCAGTTGCTATTAATAAACATGATAATAAATAATAATAAATTGTAATAATTTTAAAATACATAATTAATAATAATTTAATCAAGAAATCAATTTTCCTCTAAAAACCACAAGTCTCTCTCTTTCTCTCTTCAGGTTGGAAAACCTACTTAAAATTTTACTAATTTTTTCTCCATTTTTATTTTAACTGCCTGGTTTAATCCTCATTACATTTCTCTCCCAACATCTTGGAGGTATTTATTCCATCTCCCCCCTGCCATGGATGATATTTATCCCCAGGCAAGTCTGAAAACCTCCGGCAGTTCTGGAGAGGAGACGTTGGAATTCCATGCTGGGAGAGAGGCCTTCTGTCCGTGGTTTATTTAGAGACAGTCTTGTTCCCAAGCCTCCCAAAATCAGGATTAATCAATAATTACAGCCCTCATCAGCAAGTGAACCCCTGGGGTTTTATTTATCCTCCAGTCACTCTACTCCGAGAGCTAGAGCAATATCCAGGAGTTTTTCCTGTTGGGAAAATAAATCAAATTACATTTTTTGCATGCACATGTAGTTAAGGCTTATCTTCTTTAGTCCTGGGAAGGAACGGAAATTTCTTTTGGAATTGCCTCTTTCATCTCCATTTTGTAATCGTCATATTTGGGCCACAAAATGATTCCCAAGCTGTGTTTGCCAGTTGGGTTTAATCCTTGGAGTTTTGAATTTGGAAAACGATAGGAGTCTGTTAATTTGCAGGAGAGAGATTAAAATAAAAGGGATCTTTGTGTTTGTACTCCAAGTGCAGAGATTTCCATGCCTGAGTACCGGGATGAATAAATGTTCCTTCATTTGAATTTCTGAGCAGGATGTTTTCCACAATGAGGGAAAAATCTCCTTTCTGATTCACTTTCTTGCAGAAGTTCAAGTGGATGTTTAGGATGGGAAGTTAAAAGTCTTAAAGGTGAATTTCCAAAAGTTGGGAACCAGGGAAAAAAGGGAAGGCAGGACCTGAGGGAATCTGAGGGAGCTTTAGGCCAGATATTAGGAAAAGAGTGAGACAACTTTAGACTTCAATTCCAGTCCATGAAAATTATTAAATACTAATCCCACTCCAGGGATTAGCCTGAGACATCACCAGGAGAAGTCCCAGAATTCCTAAAAAAAGAGTTAATTGTGATTTTGTCTGTCCCAGCTGCTCTGCTGATTCACAGAGAACTCAGCACTGGTTATTTTTGCCTTTTTCCACCACCAGTATTGATGTGGAGCTGCAGAAGAAGAGAGAAACCATCCAGGAGACGTTTTCTGAATAGTGAATTATTAAAAAAAAGGACTGATGTTGGAAAACACCTGCTCTGGATGTTTTTTGATAGCTCAGCTAGGCAGGCCGAGGTGTCCTACCTTTTAAAATCCAATTCTTTTTGATTTGGTTCTGCTCCTTTTTTATTGGATAACCTGTGGATGCTCCAGAGATTTGGCTTTCTGTGGATGGAGCATTTCTCCACAGAGTGAAGCCAGGACTGTGCTCTCCATGGAGTTTTTTTCACATTAACAAAAAATCATGGAATTGTGGGAGAGGTTGGGTTGGAAAAGGATTTGTCTGAGGCCTGAGAGGAGCCAGGATGGAAGATTTTGGGAGAGGAACCAAGTGAGCAAGGTCAGAAGAGCATTCCAAGGATGATTGAAAGAACCACCTGGTAAAGAATCTCCTCGAGGTGGTTGACTCCTGAAAAAACAGGAAGTTTTTTCCATGGAGGAGGGATTTGAGGAGCACAGACAGTCTCCAAATCCAGATGGGATCAGACATGGGACGATCAGCCCGCGCAGAGATGTCCCAGCAGAGGTGGAGGGTGAAGAGCAATCCTGTTCTCCTTCCAAGGGGCTCAGGGTGACAGTGGTTGGAAAACTGTAGTGCCACATGGTTTCCTGATGGCCTAAATGGGAATAAACTCCAATTCCAAAGAAATCTGGGACACCAGGACTCTGAAACAGCTTCCCAGTTACACCAGTGAGAGGAAACTGCAGCATTTCTGTGTCACAGACATGTTTTATGAAAAATACTTTCATTAGGATTTTTCTCCTGAGAAGCTGAGAGGCCTCAGAGGAAAAGAAAAACAATAATTATCTGCTGCTGTGGAATGCAACATGTGCATCTGTGATTGGTCTCGTGTGGTTGTTTTTAATTAATGGACAATCACAGTCCAGCTGTCTCGGACTCTCTGGTCAGTCACAACATTTTATTATCATTCCATTCCTTTCTATTCCTTGCAAGCCTTCTGATGAAATCCTTTCTTCTATTCTTTTAGTATAGCTTTAATATATCATTTTCTTTTAAAATAATATATATCAAAAAATAATAAATCAGCCTTCTGAAACATGGAGTCAAGATTCTCATCTCTTCTCTTGTCCTAGCACCCCTGTGAACACCACCACAGTCACCACAGAAAAGGCAAAAAAGTACTGCCCCAGTCACTGGACAATGTGCAATAAATGGTGGGTTTGGGCAATATGGAATCATAGATTAGAATCACAGAATATCCTGAGTTGGAAGGGACCCACATGGATCATCAAGTCCTTCTCCTAGCCCTGCACAGGACCAACCCAAGAACTCCACCATGAGCCTGAGAGTGTTGTCCAAACACTTCTCCAGCTCTGCTAGACTTCATGTTGTGACTATGTCCCTGGAGAGCTTGGGACTTTGGACATAATCTCCATGCTGCCTCAGGCTATGAAAGTCCAGAGACACAGTGTGCTGCTCCCTGTACATGGCTTCAAAACAAAATCCCAAGTAAATACATAGTCAGAATGATAATAAATGCACTGAGAGGTGAATCAAGGTGTTGTTGAGAAGTTACTCTTGCTCACTTTCCTCTGGACATGGACAAGGCCCATCAATATGAACTGTAATCACTGTCATAAGTCATCTGAAGAGAAAAGGCTGAACACCATGTTTAGGCAATACCTCTGATATTTATGCCAGTCACAGGAGATGCAGTGTTGAACATGTTTACCCTCAGTACCTCACACCCAGTGCTGGACACATTTCTAGAAGATGTGACAAGCTACATGGCTGCTCTCTGCAGCTACAAGGGGAAATGAGTTTAAAATTACTTGAAAATAAACTGCACCAAAGGTGAAAGAATATAACTTCTCCAAACTTTCCCCTTCTGTGCCCCTCTGCTATCCCATACTGGCATTGGGTAGGAAAAGGCACATCCATTCTGCAGCAGTTGTTTTTATGCTGCCCTGTATTTGCCATAAGAACTGGTCCTAGAAAAATATTTTGCTCTCGATTTTGTACAGCTCACCCAGTTTCAGCAGAGTTTATAGAGAAGAAAGGAACACATGGAGGCCTCCCTAGTGTCTACAAGCTGGAAAAAAAATTCCATTATAGTCCTATTATTTTCATGCTGAAATATTTTATCTGAACTAAATTTTAATCAATCACAAGAGAATCTTCAGCATTAAAAAGACCAGTTGCCACCAAATGAACAATTAACTACTGCTCACTTCTGTAACATCAAACATAAGATACTTGTGACTAAAGTGTTTTCTGCTGTTTATGTCACTGCACACATACGTATGTACATATACATTCATATGTGTATGTAGAAATAGGTATGCATGCATACACTTAATCAGCACCCATTCACCACGAGAGGGCAGGCAAAGAATATGAGAATGAGTTGTCCTGTGTGTTCCCTGCAAATGCCAATGAGCAAATAATTCAGTGGCCAGAAAATATCACCACTGTTTTCTTTAATCATCTCCAATGACTGTCTTATTATAGAATCGTAGAATAGTTTGGTTTGAGAGGCACCAAAGCCATCTAGTTCACTCCCCCTGAAATAAGCAGGGAATCTTCAACTGGACCAGGCTGCTCAGAGCCCTGTCCAGCCTGGCCTTGAACACTTCCAGGGATGTGACAACCACAGCTTCTCTAGGCAACCTGTGCCAGTGTTTCACCACCTTGACAAAAATGTTTCCTTAACATCTAAACAAAATCATCCATCTTTTAACTTAAAACTACTACCCTTTGTTCTAGTGCAACAGGCCCTTCTGAAAAGTCTTTATCCTGAATCTCAACCCTTACAACAACCTCACAGAGCACAGTTTGATGGCTATTTTTTGTTTTGTTTACTTGTTTAGAAAGTCTCTGCATTTTTCAAGGATGAAATGGTCTGAGGTAAGAGTAGTTCATCATGGGTTAACCCCTAGAAATGTCACAAGTGAAAGGTGAGAAATTTCCTCAGTGCTGTGGTTAAAACCTCTTTCACCTCTGGCATGGGTGTTGGCATTTGTGTGTGTGCGTGGAGAAAGAGAGAGGTCAGTAGGAGCTGTACATCTACTCGCTTTTCATCGGGCATAAGTGGATATTCACTTTTATATGTGGTAAAAGGACTGGTCCCTTGCCTGAGAGCTGAAATGACAGAGATCCAAATGTAGCATGGATAGGTTTGTCCATGCTCATAGTCCCGAGTTCTGGGAACAGCTGATTTAATCCATGAAGTTTTTTTGTGAAGTGTGCTATCAGCAAGAGGGACCTTTTGAAAATGTCCAGTGAGAAAAGAAGAGCTTCTCTTCTTTTCACTCATGATATGGAGAGAATAAAAATACAGTAATCTTGATGCCAGAGACCAAATCCAACGAAGCACACCTCTTCATCCAGGAGATGCTTATAATATGGCATGGACAGACCTTCCAGATGGGCCATGAGATCTGTAAGGATCACTGTCTAAAACACAGTGCCTTTGATCTGAGGAGGAAAAGGGGTGTACAGACTAACCCCAGAAGTTGCATCCCAATTTCTTAACAAAGATCTTTACATTTTTATATAAGGACATGCTTTATAGGGGTACTGAGGCTCTTCATGGAGGAATGCTGTTCAGGGTTTTGCTCAGTGGGATGATGGACGTCAGACCCTCAAAGCAACAACAGAATGGCAGAATCACTTATAACATTTGTAACACCTCCAGAGACACCATCATCAACTGGCATCTCTCAAGGAAACCTGGGAATTATCTTAAGGAATTGATATATCCAACCTGGGCTAAAAAGCTGGGATTTACACCAGCAGGAGGTACACCCACGACCAGCAAAAAAGAAAATCCCCAAATTCTCTGTTTCCTGACTACAAGAGGGACAAATTTCCCTTAATTTTGAATCTATGCCCGTGTTAGTCATTCACCACTCCCTTGCTCACAGGAGAAAGCTGGAGCTCCTTGTGGGTGATTAATCTGCTGGAGAATGAGATGAATCACAAGCAAGAAGAGCTTCTATTTCCCTCCATGAGCTGTGGAGGTTATCAGAACCAGTGTCCTTTGATAGATACTAACCTTGTACATGTCTATATTTGATCAGAGATATCACATCTTTCTCACCTATGACATCATTCTGGGGTTACAATTTTCTATGAGAAAAAGGAGACCAGGAGTTTGCTCAGCTCTTCAAACTTGCTGCCGTCACTTTTACCTGTCAGGGAGCTGGTGATACATATTTGAGTATAATTTGAGCATAATCCATGCTTCTGTGCTGTCCATATTTCACCATTCCAGTGCACTAAACTTCCTAGTGGAAAAGGTGACTGTGCCCTGGCTCTGAAGTTTTTGCTGAGTGCATCCCACCTCTGAAATCAAGATGCCCAGCAACAAATTAGGTTTCAATGTTTGGAAAAATCAAATAGATAAGCAGGATTGTTTCCTTCAGTTTGTTGCCCTATGTCTGCTTTCCCAGTCCACTGAACTAACTCCAACATTCCCCTGTGTCTCCCAGTGCATCTCCCAGCTTCATTCTTTGGTCCAAAGGGGTTGTTATGATGCCTTAGGATTTTGACCTTTATATTTTTCAAATCCTGTACTGCATTAGTGCATAACTCTAAACTCCATATAAAGTGTTAGTTAACCATCTTCACATTTTGGTCAGACAAAACCATCCCTCTAGGCCTGAAATTCAAGGACAGCCTACAGCCTCAGGCCCTGAAAAGTATAAACAAAATTGAGTTAGGGAGGGAAACAAACTCAGGGAATATAACTTCTTTACCTGAAGCTGTAAGTGGGGGATTAACTCCTGATATGTAAATGGACCAAACATATCTGTCTGAAAAACTTGTGACCACTGTCCATCTTGGGTGTAGCCTCTCTCAGAGGCCTTCCACTACCAAAGGTGTACTTATTTACACTCAGAGGTGTACCTTTAATAAATACCTACTTTTCATTCTCCTAATCTTGTCTAGCCTCTGTTCTAGGTAGTTGTTGGGGGTTGGGTTTTTCTGTTCTTTCCCTGTTATCTATGGAATTTTGTTCCCATGGAGTTGCCAATAAGCACTGATGGCAGGGAGGGTGAAATCCTTTGGTTTTTTTGGGAGTTTTTCTGGGGGTGGAGGGGGAGAAGATACTGTGAGAACAGGGGCAGGTAAAAAGCAGGTAAAAAAGGAGGCGGGGTTGGGAGTGTTACAGATGGATAATGGGATGATTGGCTCTTGCAGTTAAGGGATGAATATTGCGTGGATATTAAGAGAAGCTTTATTGATGTATAGTTATGTTATTGTAGTTTGTAGTTTAGATGTCCTCTGTTCTCCCCATAGTCCCCTTTTCCCCCCTCTGTACTGCTGCCATCAGACAGCCTCGGTTATCCAGGACAGGTAGAAAGAAGAGGTACAAAAGGTTGCGCTGGGGGGTGTGGCATGACAACACCTGATCTCCAATCAAGTTACAAGAAAGCAGTCTCCACCAATACATGGCAAAGAAGAGCTGACTGACAGACTTTGGGAGGGGCAGGGCTGGCTGATGCACGCCTTCAACCCCCCCAGGGTATAAAAGGCAAAGCATCCATCTTGAAGATGTGCCATGTGTTAGGCAGCCATGAGGGAGGCTCCCAGGCCTGTTTCTCCATATTTAGTCCTTTTGATGTAATTTTTATTAAGGTTTTAATAAACCCTTTAAAGCTTTGAGAAGTGAGCAGTCGTTTCTGTGGAAAATGTGTATTTTATGATTGGCTTTTCGCAAATATTAAAATGAATATTATATGTGTTATGTTAGAAAGTTATGCTGTATTCATTTTCTTAAGTAGCGTGTTAAATATATTTTTAGGTTATAACATAATGTTAAAATAGAAACTATGCTATGTAAGATACTTTTTTTAAAGAAAGGACTTGCAGCGAGATAGCAGC
>JAWWEY010000273.1:60749450-60761078 GCA_035582745.1 Loriotus luctuosus
AGGCTGGACATTGGGGCACCCTGGGACAGTGGGAGGTGTCCCTGCCATGGCAGGGGTGGCACTGGGGGGGATTTAAGGTGCTTTCCAACCCGAACCATCCCAGGATTCTGTGAAAACTTCCTGGGAAATCACCTCAGGCAGTTTCTACCCAGAGCAATCTTGCCAAGGCCACAGCAGCTGCCCTGACAAATCTTTCTCCCCAAGGATTAACACATCCCAGATGGAATTTAGGCAGCTTTTGCTGCCAGAGACAAAGCTCCTTGTTCTGAACAAGTGCCAATCAGGAGTGCAAAGTGAGGGTCAACAGCACAAAAAAGCAGGATTTTTCAAAATTTAGATGTATTCTCTTCCTAATGGGAGAAGGTCATGGAAGTTCATGGAGAGCTCGGAAGGGCGGAATTTTAAGGAATAAGAAATCAAATCAGGTATCAGCTGCATAGAAATGAAATTAAACTGGACATTTCTGTTCCTGAGAGAGAAAATGAGCAGACAAAGGGATCAAAAGCAAGGAGGGCAACTGGCAGGAAATGATATCCAGCAATTATTGGGCAAGATGGGATTGGAGCCTTTTCATGGCACCAGGGTAAAGCCAAGGTCTTCATAATCTTTCCAAGGAAGAATAATCAGAAATAAGAACGGCCAGTGTCAAATTTAGAGTAATTTTGTTGAAATCATGTGGAGAATTCAAGAGGCTGCTGGAGGCCTGGGGATTCAGAGCATAAAAAGGCTGGAATTCTGTGCCAGTGATGTGGGAAGAGGGAATGGAGTTTTCCCAGCTGCTGGAATTATTTCACCTTTGTCACTTGTGAGTTTTACACGCAGTTCCTGTTGCATTTCCATGTGTCCTTGTGCCACTGGGAAATACCCCTTCCCTAAAATCCCTGGAATATTTTCCAATTCCTTCCCATCCTTAGCAGAGTTCTTTTAGTTCCAGCCCCAAAGATGTCTAATTATTATCCTTCCTGGAACATGCTCCAATTATTATACAGCTCTCCAATTATTTTCCTTCCTGGGAGTTTAACCAAACCCAAACACTTGGATAATCTCCTTTACTTCTTCCCAGCCACAATGGCGTTTTAGATCCTGCCTTTCCCTTTATCCTTTATTCCTTGTATTCCTGACAAAGAAAAACCTATGGAGTTCTGGGTGGTTTTTTAAAATTTATTTTCAATTTTTACCCTTCCTTCCTGCTTCCATAAGGACTGGGATGCTTTGCATGATGCAGGGAATGAAAGAGGAGATTCCCTCCTGGTTTTCCATGGAAACTGCAGTGCAGAGGCAGCTGAGCCTCTTCTCCACCTCTGGAAAACCAAAAGAAAAATTTCCCATCCAGATGGACTTGACTGACCTTATTCTGGGTCCGAGACTTTGTGAATCTTTAATTTTTGAAAACAGGAGGTTTTTGGGTTTTAATACGGAGTGGAGTATATAGAGCACAGTGAAAGTTATTGAGGAGTCACAGTTTTTGGTAAATTATATCCCAAGTCTTGCTTTGGAATGGACTCAGGAATGTCTCAGACTTCAGGGAAGCTTTATCCATTTGCACCTGGTTGGATCCTGTCACTTAAAAAGCTGCTAAATCCCAGCATGAGCTTATTTGTCAAGGTGTGCTGCCATTTAAAGGAGTGCCAGGACACGGAATTTGCACCTTCCTTAAATTCCCTTAATTAAATTTCCTTCCTTAAATTGCTTGAATAGGAATAAATAAATGGATACACTGGAATATTCTGAGGTTTTTTTCCAGGTAATTTAGGGATCAGGTCGCTGAATGTAACATGGTTGTGTTTGATTTGTTATTCTTTGTGTTGTGCATGGACTGCAGGATAAGGGAAAACCTTTAAATCCTGTGCTTGATTGATTGAGATCAATCAGGATTCATATTCCTACGGAAAACCTTTAAATAATATCCCTGATTGACTGAAATTAAGATTTATCCCACTGATTCAATGCAAATTTTGGCATTTTCTACCTGGCAGCTCAAGTTTTCCACTTGATAACTCCCTGTCCAACAGCACAAACCAAGGATTCTTTCCCTACCCCTGAAACCTGGGAACACTCCTTTAAAATTCATCCATCAGCATCTTTCCCTTACCTTGGATGTCCTTTCCCTGCCCAGGGAGCCCTAAACTCTCCCAGAGCTGGAGGGTGGATTAAACGTGGTTTGCTGAGCCTGAAATGAGAGCAGCAATTCCAGCCCCGAGAGCTCCAGGAGTGGGAGGATTTGCCCAGCCATGGAAGTGACTCCGGAATCTTCTAAAGCTGCTCCAGGGAGCAGCTCCTCCCTCCTCATCCAGGGCTGATTTTCCACATCCTTCCCTGCCTTTCATCCCCGAGGATGAGAGCAGGCAGAGCCCCGTGGCAGGAATTGTGTCAGACCAGGCTGGCAGGTTGCATTTAACACATTTTCCTTTCACACGGACACAGCAGCACCTGGGAAATGGGGAAGAAAATCTGGGATGGGAAAAAGTCCAGGAAGCACAAGGAGAATTTGCCCTCACGTTTTATTTTCTGATCATATTTTTTGGTTTATGAACAAGTGGCCACGTCCCCCCTGAGGATTTCCATGGTTTGGTTTGCAGATCGCCAATCCACAATGGGAGCAGCAATCTGGGAATTATGGAATTCAAAAGTAAATGCGGAATTTAGTAGGACTGGCTTACGGGGTTCAGGAACTCTCCCTTGTCTGCACCTCCTTCCATGGAGTCATGGAATGGTTTGGGTGGGAAGGGACCTTAAATCCCATCCAGTGCCACCCCTGCCATGGCAGGGACACCTGCCACTGTCCCAGGGTGCCCCAGTGTCCAGCCTGGTCTTGGGCACTGCCAGGGATCCAGGGGCAGCCACAGCTGCTCTGGCAATTCCATTCCTCTCCACCCTCCCAGCCAGGAATTCCTTCCCAATCTCCCATCCAACCCTGCCCTCTGCCATTCTGGATGGGCTTTAGGGTCCCTTCCATCCCAAACCATTCCATGATTCCATTTTAGGGAAAAGCAGCCCCACTCTGGGCTATTGGTGGTCTCACTTCTCCATTTGCCTCCTTCCCAGAAATCCACATCCAGAACTCTCCCTTTCCAACACACAAGTGAGCAGAACATTTCCCTTTATGCTAAGGATAATGCCCTTGGGATTTTTTCCCTTTTCCCAAATTCTCCTGGCTCTGCTGGAGAGGCCTCATCCCTGGAATGAGCCTGTCTGCTTTCCCAAACATCCATAATGGAGCAAGCACCAAGACTAATGCAGACCTTAATGCGAGTTTTGAACGTGTTTATCGTGGCTGATTAATTCAATGCCTCATAAAGAGAGGGAGGAGAGCTGCAGTTCCAGTTCCTGAGGAAAATAAATCCACCTCCTGCAATAAATCTGGATTTGGAGCTTTATGGATCCTCTCACCTGTGAATCAGCAGCGCCTTTTCCGTTACTGTCTCCAGCAATGAATCAATTGTCCCGACGTTTTCCAGCCGATGTCTTATCCCAGCCACTCCCAACCCCTGTCACAAACTTCTCTTTGCTCATGCAACAACCTCTGGAATCATTGTCCTAGGGTGACGTTGTGATGCTTGTATCCCCTTTTGCGTGTTCTGCTTATGCTGGATATCATGTTCTGTGCCTCCAAGACTGGCTCTGAAGAGCGAATGTTTTGGTTTGTTTTGTTATCAGTTTTGGTTTTGCTCTCAGCTGCTCCCCCATGGCTGGCAGGACACACAGACGGGACAGTACATAGTGCAGCTTTTGCTTTTTGCTTAGCTTTTCACTTCACTCTTGCTCCTGCTTTGCTCTTGCTTTTTGCTTCTGCTCATTAGTTTGTTTAGCTAAGCAGTCTGAATTTTTCCCTGGACTGTTTTTCCTTTCCCTTTTTTGGACCTACTCGAACCTGCTTGGGACTGGGACCTGGGAACACCGAGAGTTTGCACCTTGTGGCTGCAGCAGCTGCCTCAGCACAGGAGGGACTGAGAACAGAGCGACCACCCCCAGAGAGACTTTCTGAATTTGTCATCTTTGTCAGAGCAGTGACAGAGTGGTGTCATTGGTATTGTTCATTCTGTGTGCTGGGGGTGCTGTGCCTGGTAAATAAGCAGGTTTTGTGTGCTGGGGGTGCTGTGCCTGGTAAATAAACAGGTTCTCTCCACTTCTCTCCAAGGAATCCTTCCTGACCCAGTTGGGGAGAGGGGCTGTGTGGGTTTGCTTTCTGGAGGGGCCCCCTTTGGAGGTTTTCTCCCAAATTTGCCCTAAACCAGGACAATCATCCATCTCCAGAGAGCAGTGGAGCGGTATGGAGTTTGGGAGCATAATGAGGGTGTCAGGGTGGTTTATGGAGCCATAACAATGTGGGACATGACAGCTGGGGACCCCAGTGTGCGTGGAATGGATGGCTGGCTCCGGTGACTCCTCGGAGTTCTGCTCGCTCTGGAATGGATGGATGGCACTGTGCCACTCAAAGGAAGGAGAAGCACTCCTGGAATATCAAGTGGAGGATAAAGTCTGCTTCAGTGGGCAGGTGGTGGCACTGGAATGTTGATGGGGATGCCCTGTGGAGATGTCGGGAGGAATGATGGTAGAGGAGCAGCCCTGCGGATGCATGAAGGATCTTAATTCCATGAGGGATCTTAATTCCATGGAGAATCTTAATTCTATGAAGAATCTTAATTCCATGAAGAATCTTAATTCCAAAAAGGAAGCACTGCTCTGGGGAGATGCTTTTTTAATTAATCTGATGAATTTTAGTGGCTATCCAGAGGCTGAGCATGACATCCAGGCAGGATCTGTTGAGTTTGGGTGCAAAAGTTTGATGGGAAAAGGAGAAATGGATGAAGCTGAAGGAGGGAAGATTTAAATTGGATATTGGGAAGGAATTCTTCCCTGTGAGGGTGGTGAGGGGCTGGGATGGAATTCTCTGAGAAACTGTGGCTGTCTCATCCCTGGAAGTGTCCAAGCCAGGTTGGGTGGAGCAGAGCACAGGGGGAAGGTCACTGAGCCATTGGTGCCACCAGCACGTGGTCACAAGGATGCTTCCAAAAGGAGCAGCATTCCCACAGAGGGTTTTCCAGAGGGAATGGGAACAGAGAAAAATGCTGGATTTAAAATGTCACCCCTCAGGGCCAATCTGCCTCTCAGTGTTAATTATGGGCACTGATTACGATAAAATATGTATATTTTCCAATTTAATGATTTCATTATTTCCAATCTGATTATTTATCATCACACCCCTTGGAGACAGGGATAAAAGGAGTGATCCTGAATCACCTCAGCATCCAGGAATTTGGCAACCAGGGATTTAGGCTAAGGACCAACCAGCATTTCACCCATGGATAAAGTGCAGAAAAAGGTCCTTCTAGAGGGAATTTCATCCTTCCTGTCCTAAACCCCCTCCCACTGAGGTCTTCAAGGCCCTGGCCCTCAAGGATGTCTATTTATGTACCTAAAAACCAATTTATGCACCTAAACTCCCATATTTTTGCACTGAAGAACCTATTTATGCACCTAAAACCCCCTATTGAAGCACCTAAAAATGATTGACACCAAGGCAAAAAGTTCCACTAAAATCAGCCCAAGAACTGAGCCCCAAACCCTGCATCTCCCATTCATGTCCCAGCCAGCTCCTGGATCATGTCTGGAGTGATCACAGAGAAACCCTTTCCTAAATCCAGAGAAACCCTTTCCTAAATCCAGAGCAGCCCTCTCCTAACTCAGTTTCTGCACAACTCCTGAATTTGGTGCTGTCATTTGTCCAAACTTTGGTTTTTTTGGCATCGTGACCTTGTGCCACCATCGAGGTGACACCAGAAATTCATCAGAAGGTGACAAAGAGTAGTTGGCTCATGTAGCCCTGGAGATTTTTTTTCATGGAGTGGGGAATGGTGGAGGGGGATTCCAAGGGAATTCCAAGGGAATGGGGTAAACTGGGAGGTGAATGGAATGGGAATTTCGGTCTACAGAATCCGGTGAATGTGACTTTGGAATTCAGGTCCCACTTGTCAAGGTATTTTATCATTGGATAAATGAAGTATCATTGATATTTAGAAATATTGGGCAGAACATGCCCCCATCTCTTCCTCCTTTGATTTTATGTCCTTTTTTAAACCATTTTTTAAACCATTCCAATGCCACTGTTGTGCCTTCCAGGATTACAACACTGAACTGGATAATTCCAACAGCAAAGTTTTTGTTAAAGAGACCCAGCAAAGCGGGTCTTTTAAACTTCAGATTTTTCAAGATCACTTCCAAGGCTCTATTTTTAAATAAAATTGTTATTTTTTAAAATGTTTTTGCAGGCTCCTAACAGGAATGCAAATAACTAAAAATTAAATCCTTTCAGGCATCCCCAGAGCTGCTGCTTATTTATTTATTTAAATTTAATTCATGATGGTGGGAACCCTTTTTATATTAAATTATGGGCAGGAAAACAGAGCCCAGCTCTCCAAGCAAGGTCTCAGTGGTGGAGAGAACTCATTAATGTCATTCAAATAAATTGGTGTGAAATATGATCATCCCAAGCAGTACATTTATTTACACTTGGAAATCAGGAATAATACAGTTAGGATATATGAGGCAGCAATTAGGGAATATGGCTGCAGGTATTCAAGGAAATATCATTCAGCTTCTGCTACAAAAAAAGGAATATTTTATTGCTGCTGTCTCTGTCTAATTGAATAATGAGGATTCCAACGCTCTTTTACAGGTGGAGCTGAAATGGAAATTTCAATTGAGTAAGGGATGAATTTCCCTGGAGCAGAGTTGGGATAATAAAAGGGTTTGTGTCTGCTCCGTGCAGAATCTTTGTTCTGCTTTAATTGCAAACCCCCAGGGGCTGTTCCAGTGGATGTCCTGCTCCATATGGGGCTGCAGAAAGAAACAGAAATGGAGAATCATGGAATGGTTCACGAGGAAAGGGATTTTAAAACCCATCCTGTTCCACCCCCTGCCATGGTAGGGACACCTTCCACTATCCCAGGCTGCTCCAAGTCCCATCCAACCTGGCCTTGGGCACTTCCAGAGATAGGGAGTCCACAAATTCTCTGGGAAATCTGATTTCTTGGCAGTTTAACTGAAATCTCTTCATCCTTGTGCTGCCCTAATTTTTCCTTCTGCCCCATCCCCAGGGAAAGGAGTAGGCACAGGCCCCAGGGTAGGGCCGAGGATTTCTTGTTCCCAGGGAGCACCACCACTGAAGGCACCACCCAGTGATTTCCAAAGGGCAATTCCAGCTAAATTCACCTTTGAACTGAATCGCAGAATCATGGAATTGTTAAGGTTGGAAAAGACTTCTAAAGTCACCAAATCCAACCATAGACCATCACCACCCCCATGATCACCATTAAACCTGAGTGTCCCCAGGTGCCACATCTGCACATTTTGGGAACACTTCCAGGGATGGTGAGTGCACCACTGCCCTGGCAGCCTGTGCCAGGGCTGAGCAACCCTTTCCATGAAGAAATTTTCCCTAAAATCAGGTCCAAACCTTTCCTGCTGCAACTTGAGGCCATTTCCTCAAATGGGGACGTTGGGAGTGAGGGGGACAAGAGGAACAAGGTGGTGACAGCTGGGAGCCATCCCATGGGATGAACACTGTGATTGTCACTGCTCCCATCCCATCTTTGGGCTTTCCTCCAGTTTTATGATATTCCTTCAGCACACAGAGAATTTGGAGAGAGCAACTGGGACATCTCACGATTTCTGAGGCCCCCAGGCCATGGAACACCTTCCTTCAGCTCTGCTTCTGGCTCATTCCAAAAGTAAATGGCTTTTCCCTGGGTTTAGCCACCACTAGGAAAAGCTGCTGCTGTTATAGGGTCTTATCCCATTCATATTTCTAATTAATTATAATTTAAATGCCCGTGGCAACACTTTGGGCATCAATACCCAAGTTTCAGGAATTTTATAACCAGCACAACACCCTGAAATTCCTTTAGATTCCTGGAATCAGTGGAAGCAGCTCCATTTGGGGGATCACAAAGTGTAGCTGCGTTAGGAGGTTGGGGTTGCTCTGTGTGTCCCTGTCACATCAGCCATTGAGCAGTCACATCCTAACAAAGCACCATGAAATTTGTCATTTCCAAGTCAGATGAGTGCAGATTCCCATAATGAAGTCATCGCAGCACGTGGAGAAGTAATTATGCTCCAGTTTTGTCACTGCAAGGAATTTCTGCGTGCTGGAGTAGCCAGGGTGGCTCTCTATTTTATTTATTTATTTGGTTACTATTTTCTTATTGATGAATGACCCAAGAAGGCTCTTTAATAACTTCCCCCTGCAAAGGTGTTTTAATAAAAAAAATCCAGAAACGGAAAAAAATAAATTCCACTTCGTTGAATAACATAATAACCAGTGGATTTCTTTGGGAACCTGTGGGTTCATGGCCCGGATCAAAGGACTGAATTCAGCTGTATTTCCATGTTTGTGCACGAAAAGAGGGAATAAGTTGGAGGGTCAGCATATGTTGGAGTGAGGAACAATCTGTTCCAGCAGGAATTTCATTCCTGCTGCACCTCAGCTCATTAGAATGGATGGATTTTGGTTTGTCCAACCAGTCGTGGGCAAAATATTTGGCCAATTTTGCAGTGCTGCCATCTGTGAAGGCAGCAAGTCTGTCCAGCAGCGCTGGAAATGTCACTGCTTCCAACAAGGCCCTAATGGGAATTTAATCCGTGGGATCTTTTCTGATTAATTAAATGGCAGCTGATTAATGGGATGTGGTTGGGTATGGAGTGAGTGTGGGTTCTCTCCTAGGGGTGGGAGCTGACACAGCACAGCTCCACTGGCACAGAAAGAAACCCCCAAGCAAACACTGGAATCCTGCCCAGCAAATGTCAGGAAATGCCATAATTAAGGTGGGAGAACATTCCAGATCCATCCCTTCCATTATTCCTGGCAGTTTTGGCTCTGGTCCCACTCAGCATTCGGTGTCGCTTTAGATGTGGCCCTTGGGGACATGGGGCAGTGGTGGCCTTGGCACTGCTGGGTTGTAGGTTGGGCTGGATGGTCTTAGAGGGTTTTCCAAGACCCGGAACTGTGTAATTCCATGATTCCAAGTCCTGGAGTTGCCACAGTGCACCTTGAGACACCTCTGGCTATTGTATTTGCAGGGTTCCCAGATGAAGGCAGGAATGATGTATCTGACTCCATGTTCTCAGAAGGCACATTTATTATTTTTTGATACTTTATTATATTAAAGAATATTATACTAAACTATACTAAAGAATACAGAAAGGATACTCACAGAAGGCTAAAAAGATAATAATGAAAACTCGTGACTCTCTCCAGAGTCCCGACACAGCTTGGCCCTGATTGGCCAAAGAGTGAAAACAACTCACGGCAGAATCCAATGGAACAATCACCTGTGGGTAAACAAGCTCCAAACACATTCCACATGAGCACAACACAGGAGAAGCAAATTAGATAATTATTGTTTTCATTTTTCTCTGAGGCTTCTCAGCTTCCCAGGAGAAAAATTTATTTCTGGCCGGGGTCAGTGTACAAATCACAAA
Organism: Loriotus luctuosus; assembly: GCA_035582745.1. NCBI lineage: Eukaryota > Metazoa > Chordata > Aves > Passeriformes > Thraupidae > Loriotus > Loriotus luctuosus. Next base: position 60,758,931 of record JAWWEY010000273.1, read on the forward strand.
CAGGACAGGACTGCTGAGGAACATCCCTTGAGCTGTTTTATTTTCCAGCATCAGTCTCATTCCATGGTTATGACAATGGGAAGATGCCATCTCAGGCAGCAGACCAAGAGCTTAATGTTACTTTATAAGTAAAAAACTTACTTCATAAGTTTTTTGCCCAATCACACACAGCAAAAGCACATTGACAGCAGTTCCATCCAACCACTATAAGCACATGTACCTTAGGTTAAACAATGCTTGCTTATTTCAAATACAATACCTGCTTGTAATCCTTCAAACACAATGCACAGAGCTCCATTATTAAGCTTAAAACTTCCTAATATCTCGCTAGATAAACTTTCCTGCAGCTCAGGGAGTTATTCTAGACAAATGTTAATACACAGACCATTGTTCTATTTGTCCTTTTCTACTTTTTAAATAATTTTTCTGCTGACCAATCTCGTGGCTGCTGTTTAGCTCTAATCACAGTTCTGCTGTCTCTGAGGCCTGCCTTTTTCAGCCTTCCCAAAACCCTCTGATTTTATGGATTCCCACAAAATCCTGGGTGAAGGGATTTTCCCAGAAAATGCGAATGCCACGCCCCTGGAGAATGAGGTTCCCACACTGGCAGGGATTTCATAGCTCCTGACTGTGTTTCATTTGGGGTTGGATGTGCCAATTCCTCCTGCCTGGGAGGAGCTGATGTGGGGAGAACTCGGGGTTGTGTCTCCCTTGTGTGATCTGAACTTGTTCTTGACAAGATTCCATGAATTGGGTGGTGGTAAATTCATTTATTGGTCTGAAAAGTCAGTTCTTGGTGTCTGTTCTGTGTGCAGAGAGGGGGAAGGGGCTGGAAAACAAATCCTGGGAGGAGGAGCTGAGGGAGCTGGGGAGGGGCTCAGCCTGGAGAAAAGGAGGCTCAGGGAGGGGTTGTGTCTCCCCTGGGTGATCTGAACTTGTTCATAACAAGAACCCATGGATTGGGTGATGGTAAATTCATTTATTGGTCTGAAAAGTCAGTTCTTGGTGTCTGTTCTGTGTGCAGAGAGGGGAACGGAGCTGGGACGGAGATGGAAAATAAATCCTGGGAGGAGAAGCTGAGGGAGCTGGGAAGGGGCTGGAGAATCTCTGAAGGATCTGGGAAGGGACTGGAGCCCCAGGAGGGGCTGAGGGAGCTGGGAAGGGGCTGAGGCTGGAGCAAAGGAGGCTCAGGGGCCCTTGTGGCTCTGCACAAGTCCCTGCCAGGAGGGCACAGCCAGGTGGGGTCGGGCTCTGCTGTCAGGGTGTCACCCTGATTTTTGAAGTTTTTCTAAGCCTTCTGATGTTTACATTCTTGTAAAGAACTTTCTCACATGCTTTATGTGAATATCTTGCTGTTTTGCATTCTTTTATGGAGGAGGAGGAATTTGATGGGCTGTTGGTTTGTCCAGTGTCATTGGAGAGGTGGCACTGTCACCCCTCAATCCACTGTCACTTTTGGAAATCTATAAATGTTGGAGTCAGAAATGAAAAGTGCTTTTTTTTACCTTGGGAGAGCTGTGTGTTGTTTCGTGTCCTGTAGTGACAGCCAGGGGACAGGGACAGAGGTGACACAGGATGGGGACAGGAGCACACAGGATGGGGACAGGAACACACAGGATGGTGGGGACACATGGACAGGGTCCCCATGTGGACACATGTACAGGTGGGGACATGGTCCCACATGAGGAGGAGCAGCTTAGGGACTCATGGATGGGGACAGAGCCCCACAGGCGGTGACAGGGGACACAGGGACGGGACAGATGGATGCCAACCTGCCAGCCAGGCAGGGCACGGGTGGCAGAGGGTGCTGTGAGCCCCTGTGGCAGTTGGGGGTGGCCTGAGGGGACACAGAGGCCATGGTGCCACCCCAGAGCAGGAGCCTGCACCCACACCACAGGGCCTTTGTCACAAACTGGTGTCACCTGCTCATGGCAGAGCCCCAGAACCCCAGAGAGGCCCTTGAGGGGACACTCTGGGGGTCATTATGGGGCTGTGGGACACTCAAATTGCACCAGAGGAGACTCAGATTGGAGATTAAGAACAATTTTTTTTTCCCTGGCAGAGTGGTCAGGCCTTGGGCTGAGCTGCCCAGGGAGGTTTGGAGTCCCTGGAATTGTCCCAGAGCCGTCTGGATGTGGCCGTGGGGAC
>JAWWEY010000273.1:60761178-60771293 GCA_035582745.1 Loriotus luctuosus
CACAGCTTGGCCCTGATTGGCCAAAGAGTGAAAACAACTCACAGCAGAATCCAATGGAACAATCACCTGTGGGTAAATAATCTCCAAACACATTCCACATGAGCACAACACAGGAGAAGCAAATGAGATAAGAATTGTTTTTCTTTTTCTCTGAGTCTTCTCAGCTTCCCAGGAGAAGAATCCTGGGTGAAGGAATTTTTTCAGAGAATGCCACATTGGCCTGCTTCCCACACGTGTTCAACTCCACAGATTCCTCTTCGAGGCTTTTGCAGAACTTCTCCCAGTGCCATCCCACCACTCCCTGTAATATTCCGAGTATTCCATGCAAATCTCTGCTCCAAGGTGACGGGATTTGGCACTTTCCCTCTCATAAATTAGAAGATGAGAGGCATTTGCAGTTGGCCAAACAGCCCCAGCTGGATGGAGCCATCCAAGGATTGTTGGGAATACTCAGTGGGAAAAACAAGATGTGGCTGGAGGAGGGGCCATGCGGAGGTGGGAATTTTCTGGAAATGCCATCCCCGTTCTGTCTCCTGAAGAGCAGCACAGCCCAGCACGGGGCAGGAATGAGGCTGGGAAGTGCCCATGAAATGGAGGGGGATGGAGACCACCCCAGAGCCCTGGAATCTCCAATCCATCCCTAGGAAGGTCTGGAAGAACAGACTGTGCAGAGAACTGATTTCCACAGAAAGGGAGAAAGTCATCCCTAAAAAGTGCCCCCGAATCCCAGGAGATACCCCAGGACCCCTTTTCCTCCTCCACATCCTTCAGCTCCCCAAATCCCCTGGATATTAACTCCATAAAATGGAGTGGTGTGGCCCTGTGGAAAACATCTGATGTCAGGGACATCCCGAACTCCCTGAGGGAGCTGAGTGACTCCTGAGCAGTGAGAAAGGAGGGAATTGTGGCGGAGTGAGGGGATCATCACCTCAGCAACACAAACTTCATGTCTTGACCTGGGTCCCTGGGAGCTCTGGCAAAACCAGGAACATAAAACATCCCCTAAACCTCAGCATTGTTCCTTCTCAGAACATCTCTTTTATGACAGCTGATAAAAGAGGTTCTTTTATCACCATTGTTTTAGAGGTCAACTGCCTCTTCTGATCTGATTTCTCTCTTTTCCAGTTAAGTTACTGTGAATCCCATCAAATTTCCAGGGGAGGGATCAAGAACAATTCCTTCCCTGATCCCGTTAATGCCTGTAAATATCAGCTATTGCCCCGTTCCCACAAGGAGCTGAAGGTGGGAAGAGGAAGACGCCATAAACCACTTTTAACTCAAAGGCAAGGAGTAATAAATGATCTTCATGTCCTTTGAAACCTGAGTGGCTTTTCCTAAGGATATAAATTTCCTTTTAGGAGCCAGCAGATGGACTCATTTTAGGAGTTCATAACTTTTTTAAAGCTGGTTTTTGGTTTCGGGGGTTTTTTTGTGTCTCTTTGGTCCTTGAACATCATGCTGCAGAGCAGGGCTGTGCTGGGAATTCTTCATGGGGAAAAGGGCGTGAAATTCTTTCCTGTGCCATTTCCAGGGAAAGATCCAGAGGATTTCAAACTGGGAGCAACGGAACAACAAATCTGTGCCCATCTCCACAAAATTCCCTATTTTGGGAAACTCTGTCCTGATGTAATACTTTACACAAAGATGTTTGTAACTATTTACACCATCCCAAATTAAACCTACTTTTTTCCCCCTTCAAATTCATTAATAAAGATAAATTATTTCTGTTTCATGTCATCCTAATTAATTTTCCTGAAGGATTTACTCATCATTTGTGGCTATTCATGAAGGAATTTGCCCTTCTGTGTCTCCTGAGTTGTTGTATGGATCAATCTGACAGGAACAAAACCACATGGAATGTGGAGAGATGCTCAGGAAATGGAAAGATGGATGGATGGATGGAAGATGGATGGATGGATGATGGATGGATGGATGGATGATGGATGGATGATGGATGGGTGATGAATGGATGGATGGATGGATGGATGGATGGATGGATATAAATGGGTAATCACTGCTGCAGTTCAAAACCTCCAAGGTTCCTCCAAAAGTGCCAGGGTGAGATTTAGAAAATGGGATGAGAACTTCAGGAATTTCTTATTTCTTGTGGTTTTTGAAGTTTGTTATGCAGGAAAATGGGAAGTGGACTCTGCAGCATTGAAAATATTCCATCCCCAGGGAAAAAATTAATTTTAGTCTCATGTCTAAATTGGGCTCAAATGAGGTTTTACAAAAGCTGAGCCTTCAGAGCATGCAGAGGGGGTTCTTTTTCCAAGGAATTTTCACCCCATGGTGTTGTGGGATTTCCAGAGATCCTGCCCAACTGAAATGTTCCCTGTTTTGGAAAAGGAAAACTGCACCCACATTCCTTCCCTTGAGAAAAATCCCTTGGCATTAAAGAAGAAAGACATCCATGAGGTTCTGGCCTAAATTAATATCCTGGAACATGGAATTATAAAATCATGGAATGGTTTGGGATGGAAGGACTTTAAAGCCCATCTCATCCCACCAGGGTGCTCCAAAACCTGTCCAACCTGGCCTTGGACAACTCCAGGGATGGGGCAGCCACAGCTTCTCACCCCAGTGAGATGAAATAAAACCAGGATCTAATAAAATCCTGGATAGAAAATCCATGTAAATCAGGAATTAACAGATTTGTCATCTAATTCCTACCATGTTAAAAATTTGGAATGTCTTTTTAGCTTGGATCCTCAGGACTCACCTGAGAGGATTTTTGTTCCAGCTGGGATACAGGTGGATTATTCCAGGGCAGGAGGCATTGCTTTTATGGGATACTCTGGAGCCCTTACAGCTCCTGGAATTTTATCAAGAATCAAATCAAATTAATTTGTGAGCCACTAATGTGTTGCAAGATGAGCCAAAAATCCTCTGTTGTGGCAAACTCCCATTGTCTTTCCTGACAGTTCCTCAGTTTTTATTTATAATCTCCATGAATGAGCAGGAAAAGCAAAGCTCCTGCTGGGAAATGCTCGTGGAAATGGAAGTGAAAGCTTCTTGAAATCCTATTATCTTTTATTTTAATCTGATCACTATGAAAAACCTCATTCACTATGAAATCAGCTCTTTTCTTCATTAAATAAAATTAAAAGCCTTTGGGAACTGCTTTTAGCTCCTCAATCCAATAGCATGGGTGGACAGAGGAATTATTGGAAAGCAAAGATCTTTGGGAAATCACCTGCTAATCATGTCACTGCTCCCTGCAGGTCACAGCTGCCACTCCTGGGGACAAAAGCAATCCCTCAATCTCCATTAGGGTGATTCTGGGAGGATGGCATGGGAGAAGTGGAGAATCTCCAACATGGGGATTTGGAAAGGAACTTTTGGAAGTGCTTTGCTTTGTGGTTGGGGTTGAGGCTCTGGAATTGCTCTGTTTGTCCAGGGAGATTTGTTGGGAGTGAAGCTCCACCTCTTGTAACCCAACCAAAATGTTCCTCTGTTAAACCTTCCTAGAACAAACGAAGAGCCAGAAAATCAGCTCACATTGGTGGCTTCCCATCCCAACCCACCAGTTCCAGGATTCCTGGGCTGGATCTGGGAAGAACCACCAGGATCAGACTGATACAATCATGGAGTTGTTGAGGTTGGAAAACAGCTCCAAGATCAAGTCCAGCCATCAACAACCACTACTATGAGGTTCACCACTAAACCACATCCTCAGGTACCACATCCAGATGGTTTTTGGACACTTCCAGGGATGGGGAATCCCCCTGGGATCCCTGGACATCACTTCCAATGCTCAACAACCTTTTCCATGAAGATAATTTTTGGTGTGATGGCTCTGATCAGCACCTTGGGGGAGAAATTTCTTCAGTGGCCGCTATGAACGGTTCTGTTCTGCATGCAAAGCCAAACATCTCTGCAGAGAAGTCTGGGATAGGTTTGAGTGCTGGGAGAGTTTTGGTTACACCCCTTCCTGAGCTATTTCAAAATCTTCTTTAAAAAAAGAAAAAAAAAGAATAATTAAAAAACCCAAATAAAAATAATGACATTCCCTTTTTTCTCCCAGTGCAGCTCTGCTGGTGTTTATTTATAGCCATCAGATTCCTGAATGAAAGAGCAACTCAGGAAGAGGAATGGTTTTGCCCTTTCCTGGATCCTTTGGACATTGTGCCCAAACTAATGAGGAATTTGCTTTTTTTTCAGGCCCTGAATGCCTTTAGTGTCTGTGAAAAGCCCCTGACAGCAGCTCCGTGCAGACATTTCCATTTATCCACCTCCTTTCAGGGCGCAGATGCCAAAACTGGACCCGCTCTCGCAGCGATGCTCCAGACAGAGGGAATATTGTTCCCTGCATTCCCGTTCCCCCACAAACTCCATGTTGTGCCCCTCTTCTTCCTCCCCTCCTCACACAACATTATTTGGTTTCCTATGGCCACTGAAGGAAAATAGGGGAAAATATCACTTCCATTAAAAATGTCCCCTTTACCTTCCTGGTCTTTGCATTTCACTGCTTTAAAATGTTGTTAATTAAGGGACAGCTTTTCCAGGGAATCCAGATCCCTTCCTTTTAGTGGGCTCTTCTCACTGTCCTGTGTAGTTCCCAAAAATGGGATGGTTTCCTTTACCCAACCAGATCTTCTCACCAGGAAGGGGAAAAACCACAATCTATGGACTTTAAGCCTAAAATAGAACCATGGAATGGTTTGGAATGGATTTTAGGGATCATCCAGTGCCACCCCTGCCATGACAGGGACACCTCCCACTGTCCCAGGGTGCTCCAAGTCCCAATGTCCAGCCTGGCCTTGGGCACTGCCAGGGATCCGGGGCAGCCCCACCTGCTCTGGGAATTCCATCCCAGGGCCTCCCCACCCTCACTGTAAAATAAATTCTTTGTTAAATCTGTCTGATGTTGGAGAACAAGAGAAAAAATAAAGACATTAAAAATCACATGCCAAGATTTAATGGTGGAATATGGGCATTGGGATCATGGAGTCATGGAATATCCTGAGTGGTAAAGACACACAGGGATCATCCAGTCCAGCTCGGATACCCCAACAATCCCACCCTGGGCATCCCTGGGAGCATTATCCAAACATTCCTGGAGCTCTGGCAGCCTTGGGAATGTGCCCATTCCCTGGGAAGCTATTCCAGTGCCCAGCACCCTCTGGAGGAAGAACCTTTCCCCGATATCCAACCCAAACCTCCCCTGGCAGTTTTCATTGTAGTGCTACTAAAAACAAATTTGAATGTTCATATTTCTTCCCCCCCAAAAAAAAGGATTATTCCTGCTTCTCCTGCACAGCTCTCTGGGAACACACAGCTCTACCTTCCACATATTTCAAAATATTCATTATTTTTGCCCTTTCCAGCGTCGCCTCATAAAAATAAATTACAGGAATGAAAATTGGGAAGGCGATGGTTTAATTTCTCAAAAGCAAAATAATGATTCAAGCTTATGGGAATTGGGTTGTCCAATAGGAAATAGGGAATATGCAAATGGCTGGGGGTGGGAAGGAGGTTTGGTGTTGCCAGGGGAGATTTTCCCCCCAGCTCAGCCCTGGTGAGGAGTGTCCATGTCCTTCAAGGCCTCATCTGCTGGAAGGTTCCCTGCCCATGGCAGGGCTGGAATCAGGTGGGTTTTAAGGTCATTTCCAACCCAATCCATGCCATGATCCCATGACTCCACAATTCCATGACTTCCTGACTGAGCTGCCATGGATGCAGGGTGAGATTCCATCACTGGCTTTCCCTCAGTGGGAAATCAGGGACTTCCAGCATTTATTCCCTGCTGTTCCAGGTAGGAAATCCAGGCACCTGGATTTCCTTCCTGGATTAAACCTTCTCGAGTGTGCAGAACTCACCAGAGCAGGAGCAGCTTGGCTTTCCTGTGGCAAGAACAAGTCAAATTTTAGGAACTTACATTGATAACATTCGCTTCTTCCATAAGAAAAAAAGCTTAAGAAAAAGCTTTTCATAAGAAAAAGCTTATTAGCTTTTTTCATAAGAAAAAGCCAATAGATAATTAAAAAAAATTATTATCCAGGATTCATTTCCTGGAATTCATTTTCTGATCACCCCAGTGGTTTTTAGATGTTTTACACAAGAATTTGTCCTCAGACCAACAAGTGGCTCCTCCTGCCTGGATTTCTTTCCCTTCAGGGGACTCTTTGCACGAGTGTGGCTTTAATTAATATTTTGCAACCTGCCGAGCTGCCGTTGCCTCTCACCAGTTTGAAATCCACTGGTTCCAAAAGAAAGGATGGAAAATCAATCACCACAGGACCTTTTTTTAAACAACTTCTCTAATTAAGAAACCTGCTGAGCAAAGCGACCAAGCACGTGGGTAAGTCCATCTGTATTCAGGCAGATGCTGAAAGTTTGGAATGTGCTTCCCTCCAGAGGAATTGCCTGATGGATTGGGACCTCAAGGAAAACTGGAGACATCCATGTGCTCTTCCTTTAATGATCCCGTATTTTATATTCCGTAACCAGTTCTTTTGCAATGTGGGTTTTTATCCCCTTGAAAGCACCACCATGGAATATTTCTTGGCACGTTTTTGTCAAACCTCGTTTTGAATATTGAAGGACCCGGGGAAGAAAAAGAAATTCACATTTCACTGAATCCCAGAATCTCCAGGGTTGGGAAAGAACTCCTAGACTGAGCCCAAGCTGTGCCCCATCCCCACCTTGTCCCCAGCCCAGAGCTCTGGGTGCCACCTCCAGGAATTCCTTGGACACCTCCAGGGATGGGCACTCCAAACCTCCTTGGGCAGCTCCAAATCCTGATCACACTTCCCATGGAGAAATTCCTGCTGATGTCCACCCTGAGCCTCCCCTGGCACAACTTGAGGTAATTTCGTCTTATTTCACACCCCTGGAGCTCTGAGAGCCTGGAGCTGAACCCTCTGCTCCTGACAAGGATGACAAAATCTCTTAAATGTTTCCCTCTAATCTGAGATTTCACATTCAGCAGAAAACTGAGAATCTTGCAAGGGAGATTATCCCAGTGACAGCATCATGTCCTTCACAGGAAATGCAAATATTTTTTAAAGTAATTTTTATTATTAGGCAGCAAAATATGGAGAGGGATTTTGGCCAAGAGCATGGAAGGACAGGGAACAGGGAATGGCTCCCACTGCCAGAGGGCAGGGATGGATGGGAGATTGGGAATTGGGAATTCCTGGCTGGGCTGGAATTGCCAGAGCAGCTGTGGCTGCCCCTGGATCCCTGGCAGTGCCCAAGGCCAGGTTGGACATTGGGGCACCCTGGGACAGTGGGAGGTGTCCCTGCCATGGCAGGGGTGGCACTGGGTGGGATTTAAGGTCTTTCTCATCCAAACCATTCCATGATTCCTTGTTAAACCTTGTCAAGTGTGCAGAACTCACTAGAGCAGGAGCAGCTTGGCTTTCCTGTGGCAAGAACAAGTCAAATCCATGTTTTCAGTGGGAATTAGGTCAAGCAGCCACTTGGAAACAAATTCCTCATTTTACGGTGTCTCCGTCAGCTGCTGGGCGACCTCCTGTCCTCACATCCCACCTGGATCTTGTCAAACCCCATAAATCCCTGGAAAAGGCTCTGTTTTTGGCAGCTCCTCTGCACTGAACAAGCTGCTTTTGAAAGCTCCCACTGAGCCCTATTTATATCCCAAACCTGCTCTTGGGCTCCATGGATAACATGGGGATTCCAAGGAATTCCAAGGCGAGCATTTAGGGTTTTCATCATTTGACATCTCACAAAGCTCTTCTCCTCCAGCTCCATTTTTGTCGGGCTTAAAAAGGAAAAGGATCTTTATCATTCATAGAAAGGTGGAAAAACCCAGGCTTTTTCTTCCTGGAATGTCCATAAGCAGATCCTTCTCCCAATTAGGACACAACCGATGTCAATTAGTGCTTGTCCAGTGATTAGAATCTGTCTCCTCACCTCCTGCTTTCCACAAAAAGCACCAGAATGTGCCAAAAGGCTGCTGCAGAGTCAGTTTGCTCCCAGCACTCCAGGAGATGGGAATTGTGCCAGGAGAACCTGTCAGCTTTGGAAACCCAACCTGCAGAACCTGGGAAGACCCAGTGCCAAGACCCTGTATTGGCTGAGGAACTCTTAACAGCAAAATATGGGATCACAATTGTCCTCACCCCCCCCAAAATGATTATTTGGAGAGCAGGATGGGCATGGTGGAGCTGGAAAAGGGAGAGGATAACTCCACATATGTTTTGGTTTGGAACGTTTTCATCTGAGCTCATTATTTCACCAATAAATTGCTGCTAAGAGTGAGGAGCTGACTCTGCTGAAGGGTTTCAGTCTTCAGAACTCCAAGGCTCCAACTGCGAATAACAAAACTCAAAGCCAATAATTTTTTGACCATAAATTTTTAACAAGAATCATCATTTAGGTTCTTATACCTCAAATGCCAAGAATTTTTTTTGGATTTTTTCCCAGTGACTTCAAATGAACCAGACATTCCCAGTCAGAATCTGCCTGGCATCCCATGGTTGTGTTGATTCTGTTTTTGCCCCAAAACAATGCCCTGCAGAGTTCAGTTTTATGGAGGGATATAAGGAATTTATCAAGGAAAACCATTCAGAATTCCAAGGTTTTTTATGATTATTTACTTCCACAGGGCTGTGACAAGACCTACTGGGATTGTGCTTCCATAGGAAAGAATCCAATACTGGCCAAATTCACTCTAATACAGAAAAAAAGAGTACAAAAATTCCAACAATGACCTTCTACTTGTTTTTTTCCATGAAAATCCACACCTTGCAACCTGTTCTGTGATATTTATTTATCCAAACACCTTGTAGATGTTTCAGGCCACAGCAGGAGTCCTTTACTATAAAATGCAGAGAGGAAAAAGAGGAAAAACCATAAATTTGTGGGGTAGATGGAATTTTATCTAGTTCCTGTGAAGCCCTGATGTAATACAAAGGCACCTGCCTTCCATATTTTATTGTATTTTCCAAAAAGATGAGTAAAACCAAGGCATGAGGCCTCCTGAGCTTGGCAGATGAGGATTGGATTTGTCACTTGGTTTATGGCTGATTTGGGAGCTGATTGGGAAAGGGAGGGAAGGCTGGGATTGGTTATTCCCTGTCCTTGAATCCTCCCCAAAGTGGGACAGAGCAGATGGGACTGAGGTGCAAATAAGACAAAAAACTCCTTAAACTCCAGACATCAGGAACACACAGAATATCCTGAATTTTTGCGCACTGGAGCAAATTTTTTCCTGCTCCAATCCTCTGGAGTCACACATTCCTTCCCTTTTGCTCCTCCAGCTTTGCCATCCCTTCCTCCAGGACTGAGATCTCCCAAATCCCACCTGGGCACTCTCCTGCAGAAGTGGTAGCAAAGCTGAGAGGGATGAGGAGGGCAAGCCCCATGTTTGATAAATTAAACACCACCCACTCCCTTTTTTGAATAACAATTTGATTATTCCTCAGTGCATTCTGGAGAGGAGAATGCCTCTAATCCTGTTTTACCCTCTTTGGGTTTGGAATTAGTTTCCTGAGCTTTTAGGATAATGAAAAGGCATCGCTGTCATCTGGCACCATTCCCTTCCCACCACCTTGAGGCCCCCCCAGCCTTGGGAAGCTGCTGAAAATCCTGGGAATCTGCACAGAGGAAGGTACTGCTTGCAAGGACGAAGAGGGAATTCTTTCCACAACCATGAAAATGGGATTTCCTTGAGTTTTGTGACCCTTTGTGGGTTGCACTTAAAGTCACTTCAAAACGAACACAAAACCAAAAAAATCACTGGAGTTTGGATGGTTCTTTGCTCTTCTTTGTTGGATTTGGAATTCAGAGTTCTTTGCTCCTCTGTGTCTCTTTTGCTTAAGGAGGAAGAAAAGAAGTGTGCGAATGTGTCGAAAATAATGGAATTATTAAAAAACCCTCTAAGATCACAGAGTCCAACTGTTAACCCAGCACTGCCAGGGCCATCACTGCCCCATGTCCCCAAGTGCCACATTTCAAATCCACAGGGATTTCAAATCCCACCAGAGATGGGCACTGCAACCCTCCCTGGGCAGTGCCAAGGCCTGAACTCCCTTTCCATGGGGAAATTCCTGCTGTGCTCACCCTGAGCTGCCCTGGCCCAGCCTGAGGCCGTTCCCTCTGCTCCTGTCCCTGTTCCTGGAGCACAGCCCGACCCCCCGGCTGTG
>JAWWEY010000273.1:60784482-60796831 GCA_035582745.1 Loriotus luctuosus
CCAGGGAACAGGGACAGGAGGAGAGGGAACGGCCTCAGGCTGGGCCAGGGGGGGTTTAGATTGGATATTTAGGAAAATTTTGTCATGGAAAAGTGATATTATTGTTGTCCCACCTCCCAAACCTGAACAAATCCATAAAATGGGATTCCAAAAGGCACTTTCCAAACTCCTGGACGCCCAGAGCTGGGGGGAAGCTCCTCATGGAATGAGAAGTGAGGAAGCTGGAAATTTAAACCTTTGTCTTTTCTGAAGGCCCACAACATTCTTGGCTGCTCCCAAGGTGGAACCAGGGTTGCAAAAGTTGGATCAAATATTCCCTTTATTTTTGGTTACTTAACTGCCAAATCCCTGGCAACAGATTCCCAAAGCACAGAGAGGTTTTCAAACGTGGAATTCTGGAGGTGCCATTGCTCCCACAGCAGCTGGAATAAGGAAAAGCAACGGGGTTGTGTTGGGGTTTATGGAATGCATTTGTTTCCTTTCCTTGGAGATTTTAAATTTTTTAAATTATTTTTATTTTAATGCACCAGAATGCAGGATGCAGGAAGTCACTTCTGTCATTTTTGTTAGGAAAAGCCAAGTTCCAGGTTACCCTGGCTGGGAGGGGTGGAGGAGAATGGGAGATGTGTCCCATAAATCCCTGCAAACTGAAAAAACTGGGAAGCTTTGGTTACTCTTTCCTCTCTCCTTTTCCCAGGATACAATTGACAATTTAACTGAGCTTTTCCAGGAGGGATTATGGATATTCCCTGCGTTTGATTTGTCCCACAAATTCCTCCAGACTGAGAAAAATGGGACGATTTTGTTGCCCTTTTTTCCTCTCCTGTACCCAAGACAACAATTTATCTGAGCTTTTTCAGCAGGGATTATGAATGTTCCCTGTGTTTGAATTACGGATATTCCCTGTGTTTGACTTGTCCCACAGATTTCTCCAAACTGAGAAAAATTGGAAGATTTTGTTGCCCTTTTTTCCCCACTTTTCCCAGGAGAGAAATTTAACTGAGCTTTTCCAGTAGGGATTATGGGTGTTCCCTGTGTTTGACTTGTCCTACAAATCTCTCCAAACTGAGAAAACCAGGAAGCTTTGGTTGCTCTTTCCTCCCTCCTTTTCCCAGGATGCAATTAACAATTTAACTGAACTTTTCCAGGAGGGATTATGGATATTCCTTGTGTTTGACTTGTCCCAAAAATCCCTCCAAACTGAGAAAAATAGGAAGATTTTTTGCCCTTATTTCCACACTTTTCCCAGGACAACAATTTAGCTGAGCTTTTCCAGTAGGGATTATGGATATTCCCTGTGTTTGACCAATGAGGTCGAAATGAGGGAGTCACCATTCCTGCTTTCATGTTCCCTCGGGGTTTTTTCCCCTAAAATTTTATTTATTATTATGATTCTACCTCCCAAAACTGAACAAATCCACAGAATATTCCAATAGGCACTCCCAAATTTCTGGAGCTGGGAAGAAGCTCCTCATGCAATGGGAAATGAGAGAAAGGTTCTGTCACAGCATCCAGGAAAAAAACCCACTGGAATTAATTCCATGGGTGCAGAGCTGGCCACTGCTTCCCATGGCAGCTTTCCCAGCATCCCAATCTCCCTCAGCCCCAGGAAATAAATGTGCATTATAATCTCCTTCTAGGAATAAAAATATCCAGCATTATAATCTGCTCATCCTCCCTTTTCATCCTGGGATTTGGGAGGGCAGAATCAAGCGAAGGCGTTTTGTACAAATAAACAAAATGACTCACCCAGTAACCCGGGATTAATCCAGAAAATTGCTATTCTGGGATGTGCCACGGAATTAAGGGAACCTTTAGAGGAGAGGACTTGGAAAGGTCAGGATGAGGATTGGGGTCCAGCTGCCAGGAGGGCGGAGAGGAACCGTTCTAAGCAGAGGTGGAATGGAACAGAGGGAAAGGTTATTAAAAATAAATAAAAATAGGAAAGCAGGTGAAGGAAAAAAGTGGGATTTGGGAAAATCGTCCTCAGCAGAGGAATTTGCACCACCTTCAGATGCCCCAGACAAAATAATGGAATTATTTCAGTTAGAAAAGCTTTCCAAGATCACCAAGTGCCAACTGTGACCAGTCCCCACCTTGTCCCTAGTCCAGAGCACTGAGTGCCACCTCCAGGCATTCCCTGGGCACCTCCAAGAAAGAGCTGGAACCACTTCTCCCAATATTTGAGTTCCTTATTGATATTTGAAATTCCCCTAAAAAAAGGTAAGAAATCATTCCCTTATGCTTTTGGATGAATTTGGAGGAGCCTGGGATAGCAGAACCCATGGCAGGGCATGGAATGAGCTGATCCTTTCCAAAACAAACCATCCTGGAATCTGGGGGTTCTGTGGCCTTCCACTATTTTCTGGTGCTCCAAAAATCTTGGAGAAGAAAAAGGACAAAAAGCCAGGCATGGCACATCTGCATGGGCAATTACGTCCCTTAATTAACTGCTGTAATTGTGATGAGAGCACATTAAAATCATGCAATTGCATGCATAAAGAGCAATTAGGGCATGTGGGGATACAATCAGAGCACTTCCACATTTAAACCTGGAATTTGTGTAAATATTTTCCACAGTTTTCACAGGATTTACTCATTTTACCATCACAAGAGTCTGTGGTGTCCTACATGACCCCACTGTCTTTCTACCTGTATTCATATTATTTATGTTTTTTATATTTTTATTTTTATACATTTACATATCTACTTTATTTATATTTATACTATATTTATAATTATAATTTATATTTATGTTTACTACTTTCTGTTTCTTTTTATTTTTAATTTTTATTTTTATTCTTATTTTTATTTCTACTTTGATTTTTCTATTTATTTCCCAAGGAACTGAAATGCTGCATTTTCCCCGCTCAAAACTGATGGAAGAAGGTAAATCATTCTGGATTTCCTGGAAATAATGTGGTAAAAGTGAATTTTGGTGGATTTGCTCCTCCAGCTGTGGGCAGTGCTGGGCAATCTCTGGTTGCTGCTGTTGTTTTAAAGGTGATTTA
Source organism: Loriotus luctuosus (assembly GCA_035582745.1). Classification (NCBI taxonomy): domain Eukaryota; kingdom Metazoa; phylum Chordata; class Aves; order Passeriformes; family Thraupidae; genus Loriotus; species Loriotus luctuosus. The sequence continues at coordinate 60,787,494 of JAWWEY010000273.1, forward strand.
CCAGCATGAAAAATGATCTGTTGAGCCTGATCCTGGTGTTTATTTATTCCAGAGGATTATCAAATCCACATTATCCATTGTTTATCTGTAATTAGGCTGGAGCAAGGTTTGCTTCATTCACGTTCTCATCCCATCCATTTTTCAAAGTGTCACCTTAATCTGCTGCAATTACTGAGCGCTTCACACTTCCAGTTGGTTTTGAAACCCATTAAAAATCCAATTAATGCAAAACTTGGGAATTCCCGCCTTGCTGGAGCCCTTGGCTTGGGAGTGAAGTGGTTTGGCTTTGGCTCTGTGCTCTGCAAGGGTCACTCATTTATTGAAAGCTCGTCAGCCCCTCTGTAGAGCTGCTGCTAATTGGGTGCTTGGACTTCATGAGCTTCCCAAGAAAAATAATGCCCTTGCCCATGAGTCAAGCAAAAGAAAATGTCTAAGAAACTCTAACCAATGCATCAAACATAATTTCCTTAACTCACTCGAGGACATTCTCAACGTATTTAGCCAGTTTACCAGTAGAAAAATGGCCAATTCCAGAAAATATCCCTTCAAAACCGTCACGATTCATTTTGAATCCAGTAGATGGTTAGAGTGTTTAGACCAAATTTCTTCCTAAGGCTCCTTATGAACCTCAGGAATTAGAAATTCTTAGCTCAGTAAAAATGAAATTTTATGTAGTATTTAGTCTTCCTAAGTCAAAACAAAATAAAGATAAAATAACAAATGTAACCCCAAATCACATTATGTATAGAAATGCAACATAGTACAATTCCACAGCAGTGATAGCCACACCATCCAACCAAAGTTCCATTACAATTACCACAAAGAATTTTTGCATTTGTGAAGACAAAATTTAGCCCACCATCCCACCCAATGTCAAAAGAAGTCCACACAACATTAAGAAACTTTCTTTACTAACACCCAACATAACAATAATAAGAGAGCAAAGAGCTAGAAGGAAAAGATCTGTTGGTCAGTGTAATTGGGTTGAATTTCCAGTTGAGCCGGGTTTGATAAAGTTTCAGTGTTGCTCCTGTTTGTCTGCTCCTGGCTCTGGTCAAAATCCCAAGAAAGATTCTCAGTGTTCCAAAGCTGTCATCTGGATCTTGCTGCTCACAGAACACTGTGACCACAATAAAATCCATCTTCCCACTTCAAATTCCAACATCTCCTTATCCAGAGTTCCCTGATTTTTTCTCACACATCCCCAAATATCTTTCTCACAACCCCTGCAGAGTTTACTGCCCCACCTGTGGCTTTGGCGTCCGTAACTTGGGTCCTGTCGACAATTATTTCCCATGGCTTTGGTGTCCATGATCTGGATCCTCTCCACAATTATTTCCCATGGTTTTGGTGTCCATGATCTGGATCCTCTCCACAATTATTTCCCATGGTTTTGTTGTCCATGATTTGGTTCCTCTCCAAAATTATTTCCCTACATCTCTGCCTCATCCAGGAGCAGCAAGCTCAGCTTTCCACTCTTCGCTCTGTTCTTGGCCAACACCTCAAAACTCAAAAATCCTGATGTTCCCACCTCTCCAGTGAGTTTTTTTCCCTCCTCTGGCCAAAATTCTGGCTCATAGCCAACTTATTTCCATGGGATCACGATCAGCAGGGATCAAAATATAAGGATGGCCTCTCCTAAAATTTGGGAACAGCCCCCCAAATCCTCCTCATCAGCTGAAGGAGAATCACAGAACCATGGAATGGTTTGGGTTGGAAGGGACCTCAAAGTTCATCCAGTGCCACCCCTGCCATGGGCAGGGACACTTTCTACAGGCCCAGGCTGCTCCAAGTCCTGTCCAGCCTGGCCTTGGACATTCCCAGGTCTTTTCCAACCTTGATGATCCTAAGATTCCATGATTCCAGCATCACTTCCATGTGCAGAAGTCGTTGTGGGAAACCAGACCTTGACACTGTTGGCCCAATCCTGGGAATTAGGATGGAGTGAGATTGGGTTGATGAAACCGCTCTATCACAGCAGGACAGGGGGAAGAGAAAAAAAAAAGAAGAAAAAAAGGAGAGAAAAAAAGGAGGAAAAAGCTCATTTTGGGATTCTTGGAATTGTCCCATGCAGGGCCAGGAGTTGGACTCAATGATCCTTGTGAATCCCTTCCAACTCAGGATATTCCATATTTAGGGAGAGGTTGATTTCCTAGGACACATCCCTGATTCCAGGCACTGCTGGGCTCTGGAAGGGACTCAGTGCTGACAGAGCAGCCTGAAAATCCTTTTAAATTCTTGTTTTCCCTGATTAAACTGATTCTCACAGAAGATAAACACAAAATGTTGGGGAAAAAAAGTCTATTTCAGCTGATTTCCAGATGAAGAGTTGCTCAGCCACCGTGGTGTTGTGTCCCAAAGGTCCCAGAGAATTAAATAGATTGCATTCCAAACTATTTTGTCTGGAAAAGGCATCGAAGTTGGCACTGTCAGCACTGTTGTATCCTTTAGTGTGGGGCTACAGATCCTTTCCAGGTGTCCTGGAAAGTAAAAAATGAGATTTAAAATAAAATTTGATTTGAGCCCTTATCACCAAAAAATTGGTGTTGAGGATTTGGAAGGACTGGGAAGAGATGTCTGAGCTGATCCAGGAATTTTAACTGGCGTCAAGTGATCAGTCCAAGGAGTGCGGAATCTGGGACAGATGGGATGGAATAAGGTCAAAATCCAGGCAATACAGACAGAACTTTAGTCTTATTCCACGAGTTTTTTCCAGGTGTCTCCCAGATGATGAGGAGAACCATGGTTGGAGCCCCTCTGCTCTGGAGCCGGGCTGGGAGAGCTGGAAATGTTCCCCTGGAGAGGAGAAGGCTCCAGGGAAAGCTCAGAGCACCTGGCAGGGCCTGAAGGGGCTCTGGGAGAGCTGCAGAGGAACTGGGGACAGGGGATGGAGGGACAGGACACAGGGGATAGCTTCACATTGGAAAAGGGAAAATTTAGATGGGATATTGGGAGATTGGGAATTCCTGGATGGGCTGGAGTTCCCAGAGCAGCTGTGGCTGCCCCTGGATCCCTGGAATGTCCAAGGCCATGTTGGACATTGGGGCTGGGAGCAGCCTGGGACAGTGGGAGATGTCCCTGCCCATCCAAAGGTCAGGAAAAGGGGTGGAATGGGATGAGCTTTTCCATCCCAAACCACTGTGAGATTCCATGGAATTCTCCTCAGCGCCTGCCAGCAAAGGCTTCTCTTCAGGGCTCTGTGAAAATCCCTCTGGGAAGAGGCTCAGAAGGTGAAAATTCCCTTGTCCTCACTGGAGTTTGAACTGGAGCACATCCATAGGAAAGCCAAGTCCTTCATGCTCTGCCTGTGGAGTGGTGCTTCCCACATGGAGAGGGAAATTGGAGCAATCTGCTCCCAGAGCACAAACCTTAACCCAGTAAAGGGAAATAAAACCCCACACAAAGAAATTGCTGCTGTTACAGTTGTTTTATTGGTAGGAATGAAATATCCCACTCCAGCTATTCTGTTGTTTGTTTTAAGGATAACTTGGTCCTTTAGGGAAGGAATTGGGAATAAATTGAGCAGATTTATCCAATGTCAGAGAAATATAAATCTTCCCTACTTAAGCTGAGTGAGCATTTGCTGCTTTTCCTGTAGCCAGCCTGGAAAGTGTCCTGGAGGGTATCACTGACAAATCGGACTTTAAATTGAACCCAAGCTGCTCCTTCCATGGGAAAACTGCCCAGTGTCCATAGCCAGGAAGAACCAGATTTTGGGATGCTTGCAGGACGAGGAGCCTTGAGTTGTGGTGGAGCACTCAGGTATCCCATGGACCCACTGGCAAGAAGGACACACAGACAATTCTGGAGTGATTTGGGTTGGAACAGACGTTAAACCCCATCTCATCACATGCCCCGCCATGGAAAACCTTCCAGTATCCCAGTATGTGGAAAATCCTGCTGGGAAAAGCCAGTGTCCATCAAGGAGACAGAGGAGTCCTGGAACCTAATTCCAGTCAATGAGAGTCCCCTTGGGTTTTCCCTCTTGAAGTTTTGGAGATGCAGCCTCCTTTGATCCCAAACTCCTGCACGTTCCCTCTTTCTTCCCCCATTGCTGAGGTACCAGGAAGGTGCAGCCTTCCCCAACCCCCTGCCCCACATCCCCCCTTGAACCTGGGATTTCCTCCCTGCCCCACATCCCCCCTTGAACCTGGCATTTCCTCCTGCCCCACATCCCCCCTTGAACCTGGCATTTCCCCCAAAGTCCAGAAACTCCTCCTCGTGCAGCCCCTTTGACAAACTGTCCAGGCTCTGTGACCAACCCATCTGGAAGTTCATCCCAAAGGTCAGGAACTCCCATTTGGCTGTTTCAGGAGCTGCTGGGACAAATATGGGCTGGGAATTAATCCCAAAGGTCAGAAATTCCCATTTGGTTCTTTCAGGAGCTGAACTGTCCAAACTCTGTGACAAACCTGGGAAGTTCATCCCAAAGGTCAGAAACTCGAATGTGGCTGTTTCAGGAGCTGAACTGTCCAGGTGCTGTGACAAACTCATGGATGGAAGATCATCCCAAAGTTTAGAAATTCCCATTTGACAGTTTCAGGAGCTGAACTGTCCAGGCTCTGGGACAAACCTGGGCTGGAAGCTCATCCCAAAGCTCAGAAACTCCCATTTGGCTGTTTCAAGAGCTGCTGGGACAAACCTGGGCTGGAAATTAATCTCAAAGTTCAGAAACTCCCATTTGGCTGTGTCAGGAGCTGAACTGTCCAGGCTCTGGGACAAACCCATGGATGGAAGTGGGGACAGACATCCAGCTTCATCTCAAAGCTGTTCCCACCCATCCCCTCACCCAGGAATTGTTTGTGAAGACACCAGCACACATCTTCCCTGTGGATCCCTATTGTATTTGTGGGGTGCCCCATAGCAGGAAGGAATGATGAATCTGAGTCCATCTTCTCAGAAGGTTAATTTATTATTTTATAATACTATATTATATTAAAGAATACTATACTCAACTATACTAAAGAATACAGAAAGGATACCTACAGAATGCTAAAAAGATAATAATGAAAACTTGTGAGTCTCTCCAGAGTCCTGACACAGCTTGGCACTGCTTGGCCAAAGAGTCAAAACAATTCACATGAAACCAATGAAACAATCACCTGTTGGATAAACAATCTCCAAACACATTCCAAAGCAGCAAAACACAGGAGAAGCAATCAGATAATTATTGTTTTCCTTTTTCACTGAGGCTTCTCAGCTTCCCAGGAGAATAATCCTGGGCAAAGGGGATTTTTCAGACAATATGGCAGTGACGCTGATCTCCACCCCTCTGGGCTGAGAATTAACGGGGTAAGAATCCCAGACATTAATTCAAAGGGGGATGATTGAGCATCCCCTCAGGGTTTGGCTCCCACTCCTGCCAAAGCCAATGGCAAAGCTGTGCCCATGGCATCTCAGTTTCTGTCACCAGCTTCAGAAGGTGTTTCTTTGCTCCTCCACTCATCCTTTTTGTTTGACTTGAATTCTGAGGGTGGGAATTCATGGGCCATGGAGGTCCCACTGAATTCTCAGAGCAGCCACAATCCCCTGAAGGATCCCCCTGGTAAAATGAGTTCCCCTGTGTGAGTCCATGGCCAGCACAATCCCATAGTCAGAAATAATTTATTAATGATCCAGTAATTGCTGAAGTGCCCAGGAACACCTCTGACCACCCTGCTGTCAGAAAACCATACAAAATTTAAGTTTTTGGTAACTTTAGTCACCCTTGTTTGCCTTTGTCCCGAGGGAAAAGGAATTTTAAGTTTCTTTTCCAAGGACTATTCCATCCCTCAAGGCTTGGCGAGCTGAACATCTCAGCAGAGTGGGAGCAGCCCAGAAGATCCACAGAAGATGACAACCATCAACTCCCAACACCACCCCTGGCATGGCCAGAGACACCTGGTCCAGAAAAGATTGATAAGAATGAGAATCTAATTAACATCACAGGCAGAGGGATCAATAACCAATAGGAAACCAAACACGAAGAACTGCAAAACTTAGGACCAATGAACACTGAAAAAACTAATTTCTCTGGGTTTTGAGTGTATAAAATACATGAAAAATGGAGTAAAATGAATGTGTAATGGGATGATTTTCTTTACACAACCTGGGCAGTGTGTGGATGAAATTATTTCTGTTGCACATCCTGGCCAGAATAAAGTAATGCCTTGATGCTCTAATCCTAAAAATGTTGGACAGTTTTCATTTTTCCCACATTTTCTGTGACTCTTGGGTTCCCCCTCCTCCAAGACTGGCAGAACAAGAGTTGTTTGCATAGCCAGGGACTCCTGATGAATTTCTGCTCCATTAATTATTCCAGCCTCCCCCCCCAGAGCTGTGCACTCTCCTTCTGGAGTCATAAATCCTGGAAAAAATCCCTTTCCCTGTTGGTTTTTCCACAAATCCCTCTCTCCTTCGTAGGCTTCCAGCTGAGCCAGAGGAAGTTGGTCTGTGCACCAGATAGGGGGAAAATAATGTGAATCTTATTTTATGAAGAAAATCAGCATTATGGAAAAAAATATCCAGCCTGCCTGAACTTCATCTTCAGGTGCCCTTTATTTTTCCATGAGCTGGGAGTAGTGATCCCTACAAAAAATTCCTGCTGCCCTTTGGGACTGCATTAAGTGGTGCCTGAACAAGTTGCAGCTGCTGCCTTATCAGGAAGATAAAGGTCTGAAGAGGCTGGATGGGAAAGAATTGGGAGAAACTTGGACTCTGCCTGTGCTGGAGGGCAAATTCCTTCAGTTTGTGCCTTTTCCTTGTCCTTGTGTGGCTTGGAAGCAAATGGCCACAGTGGGGAATTGGTATCCAAACAAAAATTCCAGGATTTATCACCAAGGATTGGGATCAGAAGCTCCCTCCTGTCTGGGTCAGTGCCAGCCCCTCATTGTGGGGCTCAGCCCACCCAGATTTGGTCACTTTGTGTCCAAAGAATTCCAACACTAACAGGATGGGCTGGGAACACCCAGGGTTTGCTGCCCTTTGCCCTGCAGGATTCCCAATCCCAAATCACAAAACTCTTGTGGAGCTACTTTGGGATTTATCTCCATGTTTGAATGGTCTCAGTGCTTTCACTCCTCCATCCAAAAGGGAATATTCCCAATTTTCAGGCTGGAGGTGTCCCTGACAGGGGGGATATCAGGAGACCAGTTTGTCCCAGTTTGTCCCAGTTTGCCCAGTATCCAGCAGCATTTTAACCCTTCTGCAGGTGGGACAGACCAAGTCCTGCAAAACAATATCCCAAAAAATGCCACCGAGCACCTCCAGGTGACCTGGAGTGGACGGGAGAGGAGATCAAGGACACAGTGTCACACTCACAGCCAGCATTAATGCCATTCATTAATTAATTAAAATGAATCAGGGAGAATTTCCCCATGGAAAGGGGGCTCAGGGCTTGGCACAGCCCAGGGAGTGTTGCAGTGCCCATCCCTGCAGGTGTCCCCTGGAGGTGGCACTCAGAGCTCTGGGCTGGGCACAGGGTGGGCATTGGGCACAGCTGGGACTCTGATCTTGGAGCTCTTTTCCAGCCTCAGGGGTTCTGTGAGGTTTAGATTGGATATTTGGGAAAATTTCTTCCCTAGAAGGGTTCCCCAGCCCTGGCACAGGTACAGGGTGGAGTCCCCATGCCTGGAGGGATTTCAAATCCATGTGGATGTGGCACCTGGGGACACAGGGCAGTGGTGGCCTTGGCAGGGCTGGAGAATGGTTGGATGAACTTTGAGGTAATTTCCAACCTCCATGATTCCATGAATATCTGTCCTCTGGTTTGAGTGCCCATCCCTGGAGGTGTCCAAGGAATTCCTGGAGGTAGCACTGAGAGCTCTGGGCTGGGGACAAGGTGGGCATTGGGCACAGCTGGGACTCTGATCTTGGAGCATTTTCCAGCCTCAGAAATTCTGGGATTCTGTGTTAATGACTTCATTGCCACTGATCTGACCCCATCTTGGTGTCTACAGTGAAAATTCATGGGCACCAGGAGCACAGAAGCTGGAGAACTGCTGGAGGTGAGGCTGGATGGGTCAGTCTGGAGAAGTGTGAGCATGTCCTGCTCACCATTCCCAAGAACCTCCATGTGAAACCATTCCCAAGGAGAGGCCTCTTCCCTCCAAGAATCATTCAAGATAATATTTAGGACCCAGACCTGGAAAAACTCAGCCTGGAGAAGAGGTGGAATTTTTTAACCAGAGGTGGAATTCTCCACTCAGATTCTCCATGGTTCTGATGTCACTTGAGGGCCTGAAATCCAGTTTGGATCTGCCAGTGGGAGCTCTGGATTTAGCAGGAACTTCTGATGGGAATATTTGGGAAGGGGCTCTGAGAGGGGAAGGAGACAATCCACCCCATGGACCAGCTGAGCTCACGTGATGGTTTTTAATTTGTGACCTCTGACCCCCCAAACGGCCCATTTTAAACAGATTTAAATCAGGGGAATTTTAAATAATATAGCAAATATTTTAAAATAAAGACCTATGATGCATTTAAGGAATCTGATCTTTGAAGGAAGCAAAACTTGAGGAATTTTCTTGGAGTTCAGCAAAGGACAAAGTAAGGACAAACAATTTTCCTGAATATTTCAGCTCCTGAGGATTTTCCTTGGATTTCAGCAATACCCAAGATCAGAACAACAATTTTTTCCTGAATATTTCAGCTCCTGGTTAAATGCCTCTATATTGGCAAAATTCCTAAAGGTCATGGCCAGGTTTCTGATCCTTTAACCTCCAACATTCCAGGTAATTTCCACAACCTCTGGGTTCAAAATAATGAACTTCATTATTAGATAAACACCTGTCTCCTGTTTTTATCCTTGCTCCTCTCCCTGCACCAACTGTAATGTTCCTTAAAATCCCAATTTTCCACTCACTGAAGTGTGGCAGCCACGTCCCATTAAAAGAGTTTTACCAGGAAAATTATCCATGCCTTTAAATAGGTCATGCATACACTTAGCATATGTTACATTATTCTCCACGTGCAGCCAGTCATGCCGGATAATTGAAAATTTCTGGAGTCACAAGCAAATAAAATCATTCCTCTGATCATTAATAAGAAGGAAGTGTGGGGAAAATGGGAAAAAAAAAGAAGCAGGGGGATGAAAGAAGAATTAAATTTGGTGGAAAGTTGCAGAAGAGTTGTGCCCAGTGGTCATTCCAAGTGCTGATGGAATTGGTGTTTAAAAATAAAGGTGCTGTTGTTGTCCCTGAGTGCACAGGGAAGGATTCCTTGGGATCTTCTGCCGCCTGCTTGGGTGGGACGGAGGGTCCAAACCTCCCTGGGTAGCTCCTTCCAAGGCCTGAGCCCCCTTTCCATGGGGAAATTCCTGCTGTGCCCACCCTGAGCTGCCCTGGCCCAGCCTGAGGCCG
>JAWWEY010000273.1:60833077-60851424 GCA_035582745.1 Loriotus luctuosus
TGCCCAAGGCCAGGCTGGACATTGGGGCACCCTGGGACAGTGGGAGGTGTCCCTGCCATGGCAGGGGTGGCACTGGGGGGGATTTAAGTCTCATTCTAACCCAAACCATTCCATGATTTTTTGGGCATATGCACAGATGGGAAAGGATCAGTGGATTTTCCCAATCATCAGGAGTCAGAAACTCACAGAACGAGGCACATCCATGAATTCCCAGCACTGGGGAATGGCCAGAAACTACCCCAACCATGGCCTGAAACATTGGAAAAGTCCTGGAATAATGGGAATTTCTGGGATCCCTTTGCAGGAAGGATTTCATTTACTCCCACACTCAGAATCAGTGACTGGAGTACAGGGGTGGGATGGGATAATCTTCAGTTTTCCCTTGAGAACCATTCCATGATTTTCTATTCTCAGCTTAAATCCATTTCCGAGGAGCTCTTCTGACCTTTTCCTGATCCCTCTCTGAACTCCAGCAGTTTTTAACACCTGCCCAGCAGCAGGAACAATAACCAGCAATGAGAGGAGTTGTAAAGGGTGGGAAGAAAGCCATAAATCCATCTGTTCCTGGAAAACAGCATTAGGACAGCCCAAACTCAATATACCCAGCACTGCTAAGCTCTGTAGTGTCAAAATTAGGTCAGGCCTAATTTTGTGGCGGCAGTGTTGGGAAGCAGCTGTGGGATTTGATTATCTGGGAGCCTTGGGATGGCAGTGCCATCAATCATGGAGCTCCACAAACACCAGGATAGGCAGGAATACTGAGCAACATGGAAAAATCAGCCCCAATGGGATAAAAGGTGACTTTGTCCTGTTTAAAGGGAAAGTTCAGCTCAGGATCAGCTCAGAGGAAGGTGCCCAATAAATATTCCCATGGGCATCAGGTGAAAGCAGGTGGGAAATATTTAGGAGTGATATGGAGTGACCCAGGGATGGCACAACTGGTTTGAAATCTGGTCAGCATCACACCTGGAAGTTTCCTCTCTTAGGCACCTGGAATTTGACTCAGCTTGGAGCCAAAATGAAAGATTTCTCCATAAATGGAATATTTGTTTAATTGAAGCTATTCATTTAGCATTTGAATTTCCCCGAAGAAAAAATCACTTAGAGAAGAAATAAAAAAAACCTGTTTCAATAATCCATTTATTTGTGGACTGAGGCTCACCTCCAGCTGGAAAAATAGCCCCAAATCCTAAATTAGCTGCAGTAAAATGCTCCAAATTCTGCATTGATGAAGGTAGTGCATTCCCATGGCAATACCTCAGAGATTCCTGGTCATTCCATTTGCAGTTTAGGAGAATTAAGAGCTGGGATAATATGGGAAAAGTGAATTTTGAGAGTAGCAAGTGCCTGCAATTACTTTAAATCTTCTCTTTCTTCAGAAAATCCCATTATTTCCTCCTTGTTCTGCTGCAGAACTGCACGAAATTCACGGGGGCTTCACTCCTGCTAATTAATTTTCAGGGGGAAAGCTCATGGCTGTAGGAGGGGAGAAGGATTTGATTTGTGGCAAATCCATCCTGCATTTTCTAGCAGGTCCATCATGGATCTCCTATTTCTGAAAAAAAAAAAGAGGAAAATTTCTCATTTAAATTCAGTTTTAAGGAATCCTACATATTCCATGAATCGGGAAGGTCTTGGAACTGCTCAGATTAGGGGAATCCATTCCAGGATCAGAGTTCTGATGTTGGTCAGAGTTTAATTCCCTGTTTTCCAGCAAGGACTTGACCAAATCTCGGTGTGTGGGAAACTTTGAACCAGGAAAGAACTGTACCAAGGGATCCTGGAATGTTTTGGGATGGAAGGAACCTTAAAGCCCATCTAGTTCCACCCTGGAATCCACACCTTCCCTATCCCAGACTGCTCCAACCTGGCCTTGGACAATTCCAGAGATCCAGGAGCAGCCACAGCTTCCCTGGGAAACCCATTCCAGCTCCTCCCAGCCAGGAATTCCCAATTCCCAATCTCCCATCCATCCCTGCTCTCTGGCAATGGGAAGCCATTCCCTCTATCCTGGTCCTCCATCCCTTGTCTCTCTCCATGGAATCATTCCCATTCCCAGCTCCACAAATCTCCATCTCCCAACTCTTCTCATTCCAGCTGAAGTGAATCCCAAAGTCCTCTCAAACTTTCCCCCATTTTGCCAATCCAAAACACCACCTCATTCCCACTTTTCTCAAAGGATCCTGATAACATTTTCCATAATAATAAAACATCAATGGGAAGTTCTGGAGCAGAGGAAATTCCCAGCCATTCCCAATCCACCAGCACAGCTCAGGGATCACCAAATCACCCTCAAGCCTCCCAGTGTGAGTCCAGTGAGGACTTTCCAGGCTGAGAAAGCATCCAAGTTCCATTGGAATTCCTTTGGATCAGGACTTTGGATCACAGCTTCTGTGGGAAATCCATTCCAGGGCCTCCCCACCCTCCCAGTATCCCACCTAAACTTGGAATTGGTGGAAAAAAGGAGGAGAATCTTTCCATTTTTCATGGAAAGAGGGAATCTTGTGGGATCACACAACTCCTGCAGCAGAATGAGGGGGTTGTCCTCAGATTTGTCGTTTTACCTTTTCCTTGGAGAACCCTTCCTTGCTCCAGGTTGTGCCTTGCTGAGAATGGCACAGGGAAGGACCCACACAACGTTTTCCATGTGCAATCACCAGCCAAATTCTCCTCAAATGCCACAAACAAAATCAATGCTAAGTTGATATTATTTTAATGGATGGAATCCCTGGAGGCAGCTTTCAGAAGGAACTGGGATGAATACTCCTGCAGGAAGGAGGGAGGTGACATTTCATAATTATGGGATGTCTCCTGAACCATAAGATTTTTCACTTACTGGAAGGAGAATATTTGTTATTTCCCTTGATTGGTTTGATCTCCTCTCAAAGCAGTGTTTTCCTTGGTGATAACAACACCCAGGGGGGCATTTTCCCTTTCCTGCTCCTTCCTAAATTTAATGGATTCAGGAGAGTGGTGCTGCCACTAAAATGAAGGACACTTCAGCTGTGATTTGGAGTTAGATGAATATAACATGAATAAGAATGGAATATTAATGGAATATGGATTTAAAAGGATGTTGGAATAATGCTGCTGACTGCTCTAATTTGGTCCCAAGTTTGATGAGCTGTGCTGAACCCTCGTTTACCTTTCTGCTCCATGGCTCTGCTTCAGCATTCCTGCGTTTTGGAATCCGTGGTGTGGGAGATGATTGAAGTCCCAGTGGTGACTCAGAGCCCTGGAAAGGGCAGAACAAAGAGCACATTCCATGTCCTTGGGATGTTGAACTCCTGAGGAGTGTGGAGGGGGATCAGCATTCCTAGGAATTCCAGGGAAAAATCAGCACACCAAGTGTTGGTGCTGCTGTTCTACTCGGGAAAAATAATCATAGTCAGGAATTCACTGATTGTTTCCAGGTTAGAGTGTGACACATGGCCCTGATTCCTAACCCAGGACATTCTTGTCCTTCCAGGAGCTTCATGGGAATATCCACCTGCATCTATGGGATAAGGGAATGATGGAATCCTAGGGGGGGTTTGGATTGGAATGGATTTTAAACCCAGTTCCACCTCTGCCATGGGCTGGGACACCTTCCACTATCCCAGGTTGTTCCAAGCACCTTTATTCCATCATTGTGTTGGGCTTGGAGTAACTGGGAGCACTTTTGTCTGGAGCAGGGGTGTGTTGGTCTTTGTTAAACCTTCTGGAAAAGCGAGGAGGGAAAGTTCCTGGGGCTTTGGAACTCGGGATGTGGTGGCTGGAAGAGTAGAGCTTGCTGGAGGCTTTGCTGGAATGATGGCTTCAAACTGAGTGTGGGGCTGGATGGGATATAGGGAAGGAATTCCTGGCTGGGAGGGTGGGGAGACTCTGGAATGGAATTCCCAGAGAAGCTGTGGGTTCCCTGAATCTCTGGAAGTGTCCGAGGCCAGTTTTGGATGGGGTTTGGAGCAACCTGGGACAGTGGAATGTGCTGGGCTGGAATGAGATGGGATTTAAGGTCCTTCCAACCCAAATCATTCCGTGTTTCTGTGGAAGAAGCATCCATTCCCTGCTTTTCCTCTGCCTCTTCTGCCTCCTTGGCTCCAGCCTCATTTTCTCCAGGCTGTGGAGAGCCAGGCTCAGAAACTGGAATTCTTGGCAGGTTTGGATCAATCCCAGGCCTTCAGATCAGGATCCCACGATGGGCTGTGTCCACAGGGAGCTGTGTGTGGGCTGGACCAGAAATGCCATGGTGAGGGGAGGTCTGAAGGGAGGCCAGAGCCCTGCATCCCAGGAATTCCATGTGGATCCTAGCAGAGGAATTGCAGAGTGATCAGAGAAGCAGGGTTGGTGTGATGTGCAGCACTTTCTCTGGCAAAGCAACCCTGGGAAGGGGATCCAGCTGCTGCAAAGGGCCTGGGGAGAAGTTTTGAGGCTCTTCCATGGGGAATGGGACTGGGAGCTCAATGGCATCACATGGATGAACAGAAAGGATGGAATTCCAGGTGTTTAAATCCCATAGAATTCCATTTTATCCTTAGTGCCCTTTAGTTCGTGTGCTTTTATTAGGGTCTGTCTGTAAATCAGTTTCCTTCTCCTATCGATCCACTCCCTGGAAATTGTCATAGCTGTGAATTTCATGGTTCAGAAGTGAAATCGTGGAGCTGGGAATGTGCTTTGGAGACTCGTGGAAATGGAGCTGGGATTTATGCAGGTGTAATGACAGGAAAGTCGTGGTTTCCTTACACTTACGACGTGTAAATCTGAGTAATTCCTGTACTACAGGTTGTACCAACAAGGAAATTAAAGCAAGGTTCTGCCTGAACTTAACTCCTGCTCCAAATCCTGATCCCGCTGACGGGATTTGGAAAGGAAGCAGCAGCATCAGTGCCACTGTTTCCCCTGCTTAATTTTCCTGCTTTAATTAAGTCTTTTCATTTGCATAACGAGTGTGATAATGCATTTAGGAAGATATAGAATAAAAACAATAATGCCAAGTTCATTTTGGAAATGGAAACAAAAGAATTGGAATGCAAGCAGGGGGTGCTGAAGGTTTCATCCAGGGGATTGCCAGGGATTAATAAAAACCGTGGAAATCTCTTGTGGTGATGAGTATGTGCTGAGTAAACAAAGAGTAACTGTGTGTGGGAGATGCTCAGTGCTGGTTCCAGGGCTGGGGTGGCCTGGGGTGGGCTTGGTTGGTTGGATCATGGAGCTGAAAATGTCGAGGTCGGTTCAGTTCCCTTAAGAGCTTGACTCAATCCTTGTGGCTTTTCCAATTCGGAACATCCTGTAATCCTGTGATCCGTGTGGTTCTCATCCCATTTCTCTGCTGGCCTTGCAGCCCCCCAGCTCATGGCCAGGTCCAGGGGTGGAGTGGTCTGGGATGGGCTTGGTTGGTTGGATTGTGGAGTTGAGAATGCCAAGGTCATGTTTGATTCCTTTAAGAGCTGGACTTGATCCTTGTGGATTTTTTCCAAACCAAAACATCCAATAATCCCATGATCCATGTGATTCTCATCCCATTTCTCTGTTGGCCTTGCACCCCCCCTCCATTCAGGGCCAGCCCCAGGGGTGGGGTTGTTTGGGGTGGGCTTGGTTGGTTGGATCTTGGAGCTGAGAATACCAAGGTTGTGTTTGATTCCCTTAGGAGTTGGACTTGATCCTTGTGGGATTCCTCCAACTTGGAACGTCTTGTAATTTGGTGATCCGTGTGGTTCTGATCCCTTTTCTCTGTTGGCCTTGCAGCCCCCCAGCTCATGGCCAGCTCCAGGAGTGGACTTGTTTGGGATATGCTTGGCTGGTTGGATCTTGGAGTTGAGAATGCCAAGGTCATGTTTGATTCCCTTAAGAGCTGGACTTGATTCTTCTGGATTTTTTCCAAACGAAAACATCCAATAATCCCATGATCCACATGATTTTCATCTCATTTCTCTGCTGGCCTTGCAGCCCCCCAGCCCATGGCCAGGCCCAATGGTCTGGGATGGGCTCGGTTGGTTGGATTGTGGACCTGAGAATGCCAAGGTCATGTTTGATTCCCTTAACAGTTGGACTTGATCCTTGTGGGATTTTTGCAGCTTGGAACATCCCGTAATTTGTTGTTCCGTGTGGTTCTGATCCTGTTTCTCTGCTGGCCTTGCAGCACCCCCAGCTCATGGCCAGCCCCAGGAGTGGAGTGGTCTGGGATGCGCTTGGTTGGTTGGATCTTGGAGCTGAGAATACCAAGGTCTCATTGGATTTCCTTAAGAGCCAGAATTGATCCTCATGGGATTCCTCCAACTTGGAACATCCCGTAATTTGGTGATCTGTGTGTTTCTGATCCCGTTTCTCTGCTGGCCTTGCAGCCCCCTAGCTCAGGTTCAGCTCCAGAAGTGGGCTTGTTCGGGATGGGCTTGGTTGGTGGGATCTTGGAGCTGAGAATGCCAAGGTCGCGTTTGATTCCATTTAAAGTTGGACTTGATCCTTGTGGGATTTTTGCAGCTTGGAACATCCCATAATTTGGTGATCCGTGTGATTCTCATCCCATTTATCTGCTGGCCTTGCAGGCGCCTCGGCCCCAGGGGTGGAGTGGTCTGGGATGGGCTTGGTTGGTTGGGTCTTGGAGCTGAGAATGCCAAGGTCACATTGGATTTCCTTAAGAGCTGGACTTGATTCTTGTGGATTTTTTCCAACCCAGAACATCCGATAATCTCATGATCCATGTGGTTCTCATCCCGTTTCTCTCCCAAACTTGCAACCCCCCCATTCAGGGCAGCCCCAGGAGTGGTGTGGTCTGGAATGGGCTCAGTTGATTGGATCATGGACCTGAGAATGCCAAGGTTGTGTTTAATTCTGCTAAGAGCTGGAGTTGATCCTTGTGGGATTCCTCCAACTTGGAACATCCCGTAATTTGGTGATCCATGTGTTTCTGATGCCGTTTCTCTGCTGGCCTTGCAGCACCCCCCACGGTGCGGATCGTGCACTCGGGCCTGGCCTGCAACATCGAGGAGGAGCGCTACTCGGAGCGCGTCTACACCATCCGTGAGGGAGAGACCCTGGAGCTCACCTGCCTGGTCACCGGCCACCCCCGGCCACAGGTGAGTCCCTGCCCACCACACCTGTCCCCTCCACGAGCTGAGTTCACCTTCAGAGTCTGCGCGGTGAGCAAGATCCAAAGGGATCCAGGTGGGGGATCCATCCCGGCTGTTGGGTGGATGTTGGGTGTTCCAGAGGAACATCAACAGCAGGAATATTGGTGATTTGTTTTGGAAAATCTGTTGTCAAAATCAGCAATATTGTGCTTTAAATTCCTGGTGTGTTTGATTTCCATGGAGGTTGGTAAAAGAGGAGGAAAACAATCATAAGGGTGACAATTGTTAGAGAGTTTTTTTGGAAAATCTGATGTTAAAATCAGCAATATTGCGCTTCAAATTCCTGGTGTGTTTGATTTCCATGGAGGTTGGTAAAAGAGAAGGAAAACAATTATAAGGGTGACAGTTGTTGGATGAAAATCCCAAAAGTTTTGCTGTTGTCTGGGATCTTTGCATCCCAGTCCTCAGAAATCCAGCTGAAACTCTGGAAGAGGGAACAGCTGGAACAGGGAGCCCAAGAGCTTTGGAAAGTCTCCCTGTTCACCTGGATCAGTGATGTCATGGAACCCCCAGCGTTGCAGCTGGATAAACCAGAATTACCTGGGAATAAATCAGCTTTTTCCAGGCCTAACCTTATTTTATCAAGCTCAAGATTGTTGGCAACTCCTGCTGCACCTCCCTGGTATGACCCCCTTGGGCCAGGACACCTCGTTAATCAGTTATTTTTAATTAGGATAATGACCAGGGATTTTCTTTCCAAGGTGATGAATCAAACCCTTGGAATTGCAAGGGACAGGCAGGAACTGGGAGCAGGGAATTCTCCTGGAGGCCTTCAGTGTGAGCTCCTCCAGGAAGGAGGGGTTTGCTGTTTTTGTTTATTCCATGATTGTTCCCAATTTAAGGGGAAGATTTAAAGCTAAAGTGGTGGAAGTTTATGCTCTGCTGGTTTAGGGCTGGTGTTTCCAACATTCCAATTTTTTCCTGATTTTTCCACAGGATGTGCTCAGATTTGGGTTGCAAATTGCATGGAAATTGTTTTCCAGCCGCTGTTTGATCAGATGCTGGGGAATGGGGTTATAAAATATGGAATTGTGCATTCTAAGAGTGCTTTCACACTTCCATGTTTACTCAAATTTTCCAATTGTTCTTGGCATGGAAACTCCTTTTGGTTTAAATGCTGGAAGAATTAAACAGCCCTGGATTGGGAATTTGTAAAATCACAGAATCGTGGAATGGTTTGGGTTGGAAAGCAGATGAAAAATGAAGCAGTGCCAACCCCTCTCATGGGCACGGATATTTTCCACTCCAAGCCTTGAACATTCCCAGGGATTTCAAATCTGTAGGATTTGAGGCTGCCCGTGATGGCTCTGGGAGGAGAAATGAACTAATGAGAAAAAATTCTTTTTTTTTTCCTTTTCCCTCCTGTCACTCCTTCCTGCTTTACCAAATCACACATTTATCCCTTTTTTGTCTTTCCAACATTTGTTCTTTTAACTTTGGGATCAATGGATGTCGTTCTTTGGGGTCTGATGACTCAGGGATGTCTCTGATCTGCTCCAAGTCATCCTTGCAGTGATACCACTCTGGGGGGGGGCTTCCCTTTGAACACAGATCTTCAGATTTATCAAATCTTCCCATTTTTTCAGTTCTCTTTGCTGCCTTTCCCACCAAAATTTTTCCCTGGGGTTATTTCCAGGCAGGGAAATTCCTGTGTTCAGAGTGGTGGTTGCACTTTCCAATTGCTGGAAATTTTCTGGAATTTCTCCTCTGAATTTTCATGGAGTCTTCTCAGCATCAATGAGGTTTTTGGGAGGAATAATAAAAGGATGTGGGAATTATCAGAAAGAAGGAGAATTAAAAATAATTGTTCTGTTAATCCCAAAAATTCACCTCACTCCTAATTAAATATGAGACTCTGAGCACCCCAACACATCCTTGAATGTCTGCTTGTTATCCATGGAGTGATTTTGAAATGTTCCATGTGATTAGTATTTGCTATTCCTGATTTCCCACCTTCTCACACCCAGCTTTGGAATGCACCATTAGTTGCCATAGAAATAATTTTCCTGGCTGGAATTTTTAAAGCACTTTATCCCTGCTCAGGTGAGGTGAATGCAGCCCTTTTTTCCACAAATTGCAGCTGTCAGGAGAGGCTGGTTTGATTTTTGGATAAAATCCTGCGAAGTTTGGAGCAGGATCACCCTGAGGGGAGCTGTCCTTTTCCCAGATTTTATCCAAGATCCATGGGCTGGGCTGTCCCTGCTCTCCAGCTCCAAAGGGATGCGCCAGGATATCCAAAGGCTGCTTATCCCTAGACACAAATGAGGGATTTCCTGGATTGAGTAGCTAAGAGGTGACATTTTATCCCCACTGGCGACAATCTCCTGCCCAGCCTTGAGGAATGTGTTTTTTCCTGATTTTCCTTGAGAATTCTCACCCATGCTGTCAGGTCCAGTTATTGGAAACAAAACCTGAGACTTTCCAAAGTGTGGAATGACATTTGGATCATGGGGAGCAGAGGAAGAAGCATCTGATGAGCAGAGGTTGGCTGGGATTTTGAATTCCTGGTTTTCCACTGAAGGATGAACGGGAAATTCCTGACAGGAGAGTGTGTCCAGGCTTTTTTCCCAAGTAACAACAGGAAATGGCCTCAAGTTGTGCCAGGGAGGGTTTATATTGGAGATAAGGAAAAATTTAATGGAAAACGTTGCCCTGGGGCAGTGGTGGAGTCGCCATCCCTGAAGGGATTTAAAATCCCTGTGGATGTGGCACAGGGATTTGTGGGGATATGTGGTGGCCTTGGGAATGCTGGGATTCAATCTTGGGTGGCTGTTCCAGTCTCAGTGATCCCAGGAGTTTATAAGGATCTTATTTGTCAATCCAACCTCCCCCTCCCTGGGCTTTGCTTTTCCCTGGCTGTGATTTTTCCAGTGGTTCACCCCCAAGTGCTGTCCCATCTTGCGTGATGTTATCCCGGTGGGAATGGCACATTCCAAGCGGCAAAACGCACAGAGCTGACAGGGGACAGTGTCCAAGTGCTCCCCCAGTCCCTCCCAGTGCTGCAGGGTGACCTCTGGCCCTCCCACCCTGTCCCTCCCTCTCCCAGGTGCTACCTCCCCACTCCTGTCATTCCCGGGGCTCAGGAAGGAGCAGCTGCCAGTGCCACACGTCATTCCAACCATCTGGAAGCCGCACACTTCGGGATTTTTTTTCCTGTTTGGAGGTTGCAACACATCTTAACGAGATCCCACCTCCTCCTCACATCCTTCTGCCACCGTTCTTCCAGGCAGGGCCATCGGAGCACATCCCTTTCTCCAGGAAAAATCCAGGAGTGCTCATGGTGCTGCTGGGGTGTGAAGAACGTGATGGATCCGTGGCTTTCCCGGGAAGCAAAGCAGGGGAGGATCTGCTTTTAGGAGCTCTGGAATTTCTCCCTGCCTCTGTTTGGTTGTGTTTTCTTCCCACTTGTAGGAGTTGGGTGCTGTGCTGATGCCACTGAGGCAGCAGGAGCTGCTCCCCTTGGAGCTACCAGGAGATCCTGGTGGTTTCCTGGGATTGTGAGCCTGGAGCAGAGGCAGGGAAATGCTGCTCCAGAGGGGGGTGGGCCTGGAAAAACACATCCTGCCTGCTGGGAACTGGGGTGGCCAAAGGAGGGGACCCAAGGGACACAGAGCAGGGAATGGTTGGATTGGAAAGGGCCTTGACGCTCATATATATATATATGTATTTATTTATTTATTCCATATATTCCATATTTATATTCCATATCCATATGCATTATATTATGTATATTATATTTTTATATATTATATACATTATATATTTATGTATTATATTATATATATTATATTTATATATATTCCATAAAGATTCCATATCTATATTCCATATTTTTATATATTATATTTTTATCTATTATATACATTATATATTTTTGCATTATATTACATATATATTATATTTATATATATTCCATAAATATTCCATATTTATATATGATTCCATATATATCTCTCTCTATATATATATATAAAAATGGAATTCATGGAGTCATGGAATGGTTTGGAAGGGAAGGAACTTAAAGCCCATCCAGTGCTACCCCCTCCCATGGACAGGGACACCTCCCACTGCCCCAGGCTGTTCCAAACTGGCCTTGGACATTTCCAGGGATCCAGCAGCAGCCACAGCTTCTCTGGGAATTCCATCCCATCCCCTCACCTCCCTCCTAGACAGTAATTCCTTCCAAATATTCCCTGTCAGTTTAAAGCCATTTCCCATTATCCTGTCACTCATAAACTCCTTGGAAAGTGCCGAGCTCTCCCCATGAACAGACCCAGGTAACTGTGGCACATTATAGAAACCCCTTAATTATTTCAAATACATCCCCCTAATTACTCCCCGTGATTAGTGGAGCCTCCTCTGACACTGCAGAACAGGATCCTGCCTTCTCCTTATTAATGCCTGGAAAGGAGAAATTCCCATTCCCTGGCGCTCCATCCATTAGACCAGAAAAAGCAACATTCCCAAAAAACCCCCAACAAAAACCCCACTTTCTGTTCCCTTTGATCAGCTTTGAGTCAGACATGAAAGGCTCCTTTGGGGCAGGGTGGGTGCCACGATTTTGGTTTTAATTGATAAGAATTCTTATCAAGCGCTGCTGCAGCCGAGGGAAGGGGGGTGGGGGTCCCTCACACGGGAGCAGCTGTTCTCCCACCCCACTCTGCAGCTCCTTGGAGCAGTAATTGCAGCCTTGTTAGGAAAATTGATGCTGATTCCATCTGACACTCCTCAGTTCACGGGAAGACTTTACAAATGTTCACTGAGCACCTGACAAAACCCAGCCTGACTCATGACTAAATTAGCCCGGATTTTATGCTGGAGAAAACCCTTTCCTGAATGTTTGACTCCCGTTTAGCAAGGAAAAATGTTTCCATCCTGCTCTGGCATGAAAAGCAATCTGTGGTGAGGCTTCACATGACGTTTGTGCTGCTCCAAGGAGTTTGTTTGATGTTTTTCTCCCCCGAGCACAGCACCTGAATTCACACCTCTGCAGAGCTCTGCAGGGCTCCGAGCCTGCCCTGCTCTGTCTGCCAGGAGGGAGGAGCAGGAATTGTGCCAAAAATCCAGGGCAGGAATCACAGCATCCACAGCACAGAGTGAGGGACTCCTGGAGCTGCACCAGGATCTTTGGGAATGAGCCACTGGTGCCTCTGAGCTCATCTTTAATGTCCCTTCCATGCCAAACCACTCCATGATTCCAAAAGTTTCCAACCTGATAAAAGGAATTAACTCCTCGGTTGTTTTATCCTGAATAATTTGAGCAGTTCCTGCCGCTTTTCCTGTTTTCAGGTGGCTGCTTGTATCTCCACAAGGAATGTGTTTGCAGGTTCCTAAAAAGGGCTTGCAAGTGCTGAGGGAAAGAGGTCAAATCCAGATAAAAGGAGGTTCAATCCAAAGAGGTTAAATCCAGAAAAAAAGCAGCAGCAGGGAAGGAAAGTTTGGGTTTCAATCCCATTCCCTCAGTTGGGAATATCCAGCCCAGACTTGTTACAGCCTCAGCAATCATTGGGATGAGCCTGGAGGGAATCTCATGGAGCTGGGAATGACATCATGGTTGGGGAGTGGCATCAGAGCAGTTTCATTTTGACATTTGGGCAGCTTGAATGTGGCAGAAATCCCACACAGAAAATTCCCAGTGCCCACAGAGCAGGACTCTCCTATTATTTTAAGGAAAACAGGAAAAAAAATCCAGTTTTCCTGAAATATGGACACTTGTCCTCTGTTTTCCATCTGTTGTCTCCCCTCCCAAAGTTCTGCAGTGTTTTGTTTTCCCTCTGTGCTGTCAGCTTGTATTTCCCTGTTCCTGATGGGAAGGCTGGAGCAACAGCTCTGGGGTGAAGCACCAGGAGCTGTTTTTCCATGGGCACATGGAAATCCATTCCTGTCTCCTGGCACAGGGTTGGGGGTGGCTCTGGAATAAAGGCTGGAGCTGGGAGGTCTGCCTGGAAAGGAATGGGTTTGATGAGTGCATGGATAATTTGGTAACCAGGGAAACCAGCAGCTGATGCAGATCAGGCGGTGCTGGTGGCTCTGGAGGGAGATCTCCCAAGGAAAGGCTTTTTCTGGAGGATGATCAGGAATCATTCCCGTTGCTGTGGAAGGAATGTTGCCCATGAAATCCCACCTGCAGAGCTGCCCCAGCTCTGGGGACAAAGCAGGACATGGAGCTGCTGGAATGATCCAGAGGAATCCACAGAACTGCTCCAAGTGCTGGTGCTGCTCTGGAGCCAGGCTGGGAGAGCTGGGAATGTTCCCCTGGAGAGGACAAGGCTCCAGGGAGAGCTCAGAGCCCCTGGCAGAGCCTGAAGTGACAGAAGTTGCTGTTGGTGCCATCCAGGTTCAGGAATTGATCAAATCCTCACATTTTAGGAGGGAAAAAACCCCTGGGGTTTAATTAAACCCACAGGATTTAGGAGCTGTTCCACAGAAAAGTGCTGAAAACCAGGAAGGATGGGCACTGGGAGTGCTGGAAAGAAGGGAATTGGATCCAAGGGTGAGGCAATTCCAGGAATTCTGGGCAGGAGTTACCTCCCAGGAGCCAAAAGTGTTCAAAAATGAACCTCTGCTAGGGAAACAGGGTAATTGGGAATGTTCCCCTGGAGAGGAGAAGGCTCCAGGGAGAGCTCAGAGCCCCTGGCAGAGCTGGAGAGGGACTGGGGACAAGGGATGGAGGGACAGGACCAGGGAATGGCTCCCAGTGCCAGAGGGCAGGGATGGATGGGAGATTGGGAATTGGGAATTCCTGCTGGGCTGGAATTGCCAGAGCAGCTGTGGCTGCCCCTGCATCCCTGGCAGTGCCCAAGGCCAGGTTGGACACTGGGACACCCTGGGAGAGTGGGAGGTGTCCCTGCCATGGCAGGGGTGGCACTGGATGATCCCTAAAATCCCTTCCAACCCAAACCATTCCAGGATTCTGTGATCCCACAAACTCCTAAAGCTCTGGAGTTTGTTGCTTTTAAGTTTTAAGGGAAGAATTTCTGCTCCCAAAGCCTTGCCCAGCTGAGGTGTCTGGTGGGGAGAATTGGAACAAATTTGGAATTTCCTGCTGGGATGGGGGAATGAACTCTCAGGATCCTTCTGGGATATTTTAATCTCCATGCTGACGTTTCCATGGATAACATTTTCTCCTGGATTGAGTTCTCCTCCCTCCTCTGGCAGCTGGGAATGGTTTGGGAAGCTCTGGGTGCATTTTGCTGCCTTTCACCTGAACAGTTGGATGCTGCAATGGAGTTCATTAGGCTAGAAAATCTTTATCCAAGAATATTTATATTCCCAACTAAGATTTATTCCCAAATTTCTCTTTTAAAAGCTTTCCCTCTACTCCTCCCAAATTTTGGGGCACCTCAGACACTTGATTTTTCAGTTATTTCTTTTTTTTTGGCTTTTTAAAATAAACTTCTAAAAAAACCAAGAACTCTGAACTAGAAGAGCTGAGCTTGAAATAAATTAAAATATTTAATTGGGTCAATATTTAAAAGTAATATTTAAAAGTAAAGTGATACTATTTAAAAATATTTTTTTTAAATCCCAATTTTTGCTGTCCCAATTAAATTATTCCATGTCAGATGTTTGTTCTAGTGCTGTCCTACAGGCCCCCAGCACAGATGTTAAAATAAAACAAACTGAACCTAAATATTGAGTTTTCAAACAAATCTGGTTTTCTCAGAGTGGCTAAAAATCCAAAGAGTTTTAAAATCCTTTTTTAGGATGCCACAGTATCTCCATAAAACAATTTCTGTAGGGTTTTTTACTTTTTATGTATTATTTGCTTCCTAAAATCCAGTGATATAAAAATTAAAAATCACATATTTCCAGATAATTCCTGATTTCTTTACAGAAAAATCTCACTGCTGTTCTCTTTTTTCTCTTTTCCTGTATTATTTTTCTTCCTCAACTAGGTGAATTTTAGAGTTAAAAATCAAATATTTCAAGATAATTCTTAATTTCTTTTTACGGAGAAATCTTACTGCACTTGGCGCTGCTTTCCTGAATTTTTCTCCTTAATTTTCATAATTCTTAATTTCTTTTTACCAAAAAATCTTGCTGCATTTGGGGACTCCTTCCTTGATTTTCATATTAGAATATGAGACACGAAAAATTAAAGATTTCAAAATAATTCCTAATTTCATTTTTCCATAAAAATGTTGCTGCACTTCCCTGAATTTTCCTTATTTTTGAGTAGTTTTTCTCCTCCTCTTCCAACAGAATAACCTCGATATAATTTTGATCAATAATATCAGATTTTTAAATAATTCCAGTGCCATTCTGGGCTGAATCCTGGATCCTCCTGCAGATTTCGTGATTCAAGGAGATAAAAATAACGAGTGGGATTTTTTCCTTCCCCCCCCTTCCCATATGCCTGTCAATCAAAATGATAAAGATATTTCTGACTCGCAGGCTTTAATGGTGTAATTAGGGCTAATTACATGTTCCAATGATTACACATATGAACGCTAATTACATAATTGCAGACAATTATGCTAATTAGGTAAATACATCGTTAAGGAGAAAGCACTGGCAAAATCCAGGGGATTTGCACCACGGCCAAAGAAAGTGGAATTACAACAAAAGAGAAATAATCCTGCAAGTTTGGGAAATCCAGGGGACATTCCCATGTGTGGAATTGGAGTGGTTTGGGTTGGAATGGTGGTGCTGGGAAAGGCCTTCAACTTTTGTGGAATCATGGAATGGTGTAGTGGGAGGAGCCTTCAACTTCTACAGAATCATGGGATGGTTTGGGTTGGAATGATTGTGCTGGGAAAGGCCTTCATCTGTTGAGGAATCGTGGAATGGTGTAGCTGAGAAGAGTCTTTGAGAACTATGGAATCTTGGAATGGTGTAATTGGGAAGAGCCTACAAATGCTGTGGGATCATGGAATGGTTCAGGTTGGAATGGTGCAGCTGGGAAGAGCCATCAAGTGCAGTGGAATCATGGAATGGATGGGTTGGGTTCCCAACCAGACCATTCCATGAATGGTTTAGGTTGGAATGGTGTTACTGGGAAAAGCCTTTAAGTGCTATGGAATCTTGGAATGGTTTGGGTTGGAATGGTGTTATTGGAAAGAGCCATCAGCTGTGGAGGGCTGTGGAAAAGAAATCCAGGTAATTTGCACCAGAACCAAAGAAAGATGAATAAAGTAAAAGAGCAAAAATCCTTGAAGTCTGCAAAGTCCAGGAACCATTCCCATGTAGGGAATTGGAATGGTTTGGATTGGAGTGGTATAGTTGGGAAGAGCCTTCAGCTGCTATGGAATCTTGGAATGGTTTGAGTTGGAATGGTTTTGTTGGGAAGAGCCTTTAAAGGTAGCAGAATCATGGAATGGATAGACTGGGTTCCCAACAACGCCATTCCATGAATGGATGGGCTGGAAACTGGGGAAAGCCTTTAAATGCTATGGAATCTTGGGATGATTTGGGTTGGAATGGTGTTGTTGGAAAGAGCCATCAGCTGTTGTGGAATCTTGGAATGGTTTGGGTTGAGAGAACCCCAGATCCCACACATCCCACCCCTGCCATGGCAGGGACACCTCCCAATGTCCCAGGGTGCCCCAGTGTCCAGCCTGGCCTTGGGCACTGCCAGGGATCCAGGGGCAGCCACAGCTGCTCTGGCAATTCCAGCCCAGCCAGGAATTCCCAATTCCCAATCTCCCATCCACCCCTGCCCTCTGGCACTGGGAGCCATTCCCTGGTTCCTGTCCCTCCTGTCCCTCAGGCAGTTATGGGTTAGTGGCTGTCCCCTTTTCCCAGTGCTGTTTTATCCAGTTTTAAACATTCCCTGATTTTTAGCTCTCTTCCCTTCCCTTTGGAAATTCCCATTGCTGCTTCCCGTTGTGCTGATTCCCTTAACCCTGCCTTTCCAAACCCTTAATCCCAGCCTTTAGTTCTGGTTTTATTTCTAGCTGCAAACTGATCCAGGTTTTTTTAATTTTTTTTTTCTTTCCATCTCCTTGCAATTCTCCTGAAATGTGGGAAGCGTTCCCAGATTCCGTTCCTTGGCACTGGTGGGAGTTGTTGGAAGGTGTGCCAGGAGTGCTCCACAAGACATGAATGATGCTATTTGGGATTACTGGAGTTTGCTGACTTTTTCTTCTCCTGGAATTGGAAATGAGCTGAAATCTCAGCCAGTGGGTTGCCAACACCTTTCCAATTCCTTTTCCCAGAACAAAGGAATTGCTGGGATCTTTTTAAGCCGTGCCAGGTTCAGGGAAGGAGAGATTTGATCCTTTTCCAGTATTTTTTAACATCGTTTGAGGTGTTTTCCTGCCTGGAGGAGACTTTGCCAATTTAGCCTCTGGAAAAAAGGGGAAATCAGAAATTTAGGCTTTGGATCACTGGGAGATTTAAGGTTTGGATCTATGAGATTTAGAACACTGGGAGATTTAGGGTCTGGATCATTGAGATTTAGGATTTAGATAATTGAGAGATTTAAGGTTTGAATCTCTGGAAGATTTAGGGTTTGGATCGTTGAGATTTAGTGTTAGGATCGCTGGGAAACTTAGGGTTTGGTTCACTGTTATTTAGGATTTGGATTACTGACAAATTTAGGGTTTGGATCATTGAGATTTGGGATT
Organism: Loriotus luctuosus; assembly: GCA_035582745.1. Classification (NCBI taxonomy): domain Eukaryota; kingdom Metazoa; phylum Chordata; class Aves; order Passeriformes; family Thraupidae; genus Loriotus; species Loriotus luctuosus. The sequence continues at coordinate 60,850,755 of JAWWEY010000273.1, forward strand.
TAGTTCAGAAAATTTCCTGGAAATGAGGTTGGGGTTCATTTTCAGTCTCACCAGGATGTTCTGACAATGCCAACAAGCTCTGATGTGAACATAAACTGGGACGCATCAACTCCCAATATTCAGGGATTTTCTTGGAGTTTCTTCCTCTGCTCTTGGCACTGTCTGAAGGACAACATGATTTTTCTGGATTATTTTTTATGGAGTTTAAAAAATGGGAGCAGGTTTAATCAAACAGGCTGATTTTGATCTGCAGGGAATCAATAACCTTGGTGATGTTCCAGAGCACAACGTGGTGGGAACAGAGCCCCTTAAACCCGGCCTTGGGGCAGCTCCACTGAGCTGGATTTAGTCAGGTCTAGAAGAGGCTTCCCAAAAACCAGCCTGGCTTCCTGTGGAACCTGCCTTGGTGGATGGTGGGAATGTTGTGTGGGCCTGATGGAGAAAAAAATTTGGGATGGGTGAAACTTTGGAGACTGAGCTTGGCACTGGTGAGGCCCCACCTCAGATCTTGGGGTCAGTTGGGGTCATTCATGACAGGAAGGACGTGGAGGGGCTGGAGCGTGTCGAAGGAATGGAATGGAGCTGGGAAGGGACTGGAGAATCCCTGAGGGAGCTGGGAAGGGGCTCAGCCTGGAGCAAAGGAGGCTCAGGGGGCCCTTGTGGCTCTGCA
>JAWWEY010000273.1:60862733-60875848 GCA_035582745.1 Loriotus luctuosus
GAGGGAACGGCCTCAGGCTGGGCCAGGGCAGCTCAGGGTGGGCACAGCAGGAATTTCCTCATGGAAAGGGGGCTCAGACCTTGGCACTGCCCAGGGAGGTTTGTGGTGCCCATCCCTGCAGGTGTCCCCTGGAGGTGGCACTCAGGGCTCTGGGCTGGGCACCAGGTGAGCATCGGGCACAGCTGGGACTTGATGATCCTAAGTTCTTTTCCTGCCTCAATGATTCCATGGTTGAAAGCTTGTGCTGGGTCAAGGGGGAAAAACAGCTTGGAAAACAGGAGACTTCCACATTTAAGGATAACTCAGGAGCTGAAAAACTCCCAGAGGAAAAAGAACATGGAAAAAGCAGGACTTTCACATTTGGGGATAACTGAGGAGCTGAATAACTCCAGCTCAGCGATGCGTCACCACTGTCTCCGCTCTGCCCGCCGGGATGAAGCCGTTCCCATCCCTTCCCCAGATGTGTTTTATTCTTATCCCGCCTGCTCCCAACATCTGAAGACAAAGGCAGCTAATTAACAAATGAAATCAGCAAACTGCAGGCCCAGCAGCTGGGAGGAGATGATCCAGCAAATCCAGCCCGGATCCTGCCAAGCTGCTCCTCTCTGTGACTCTCCCGGAGCTCAGGTCAGGAGGGGATCGTGATCCCTGTTTCCCTCTCCCAGGCAGCTCCGTGCTTTTGGAATTCTGCACGAGGAGGATTTGAACATTATCTGTCACACTTCTGTGCACCTCCACTCCACCACGATGATGCAATTCCCAGGGAGTTTGGATTAGCCCCGTTTTGATCAGCTTAGGTTGAGTTTTCCATTTGTTCAAGAGCTCAGGGATGTGTGAGGGGAATTCTTCCAATCCGGTGTTTACCGTGCCTGGCCCATCTGGGTTTTGGGGAGTGCTTGGTGCAATTCAGAGTTTAAAGACTGAGAAATTGAACCTGATGGTGGCACAAACCTCTGTGGGAAACATCTTTCCCTAATTATTTCCAGGTTGATTAAGAGACTTTAACCGCATAGCAGCACCCATGACTTCAGCTTGATTTAAAGATTGATTAATCTGGTGACTCCTCATAATTTCATCAACCCAAACTGAAAATTTTGGGGATATTTTTTCCTTTTCTTGTAAAACAGTGAAGAGATTCATCTTGTTGAGCTTCCCAATGTTAAATCTTTATAGGTTTGTTTTTGTGTGGTATTTGAAACTATTGTGTCTGGAATGGTTTGGGATGGAAGGGACCCTAAATCCCATGCCATTCCACCCCTACTATGGCAGGGACACCTTCCACTGTCCCAGGATGCTCCAAGTCTCATCCAACCTGGCCTTGGACACTTCCAGGAATCCAGAGGCTTCTCTGGGTGACCATTCCAAGCCCTTCCCTTCCCTTTCCAAGCCCCTGGATATTCCCATGCTGTTGGGAAAGAACAACCACCCCCAACCACCCCCAGCTTTAAAAAGAGGGGTTTTTAATTCTGTTTAGAAAATTGAATATCAATTAGTCCCAATTCAATCAGAATTGAAACCGGAATTCTGGAGAACTTCCATGAGCACCAGGATCAGGCGGCTTTAAATTTCCTGGCTAAAGGCAGGGGATTTTGGAGTTTCCCTGCAATATCCCTGTAGAATCCTTTGTTCCAACGTCATATTTTTCCTGCTTTTTCTCTTTTCTGGCCCTCACATGGCCTGAGCAGAGCCCAGCCTTATGTAACCAACCAGTCACACATTCCCAACACTGGGAATGTTCAGGGAAATCTCCCAAAAATTGGGAGCATACTTCACTCTCCTGGTAGTGCTTCTGCTTTGGCTTTGCTGCAGCTGTCGGGATCTTTCCAGCACTGCTGTTGGAAAAAAAAATTCCATCAGGTTCTGCAGCGGGAATTTTCCATTAATTGACCATTATGAAATGCTTTGGCAGAGGCTTTGCTGCAGTTCCATTCCCAGCTTGGATTTCTTGGAGCTTTCCTGATATTCCTGTAGAAATCCATCCCTTGCTATAGCTCAGTGCTTGCTTGGAAGGGATTAGCAGGAGAGGGACTGGGGACAAGGGATGGAGGGACAGGACACAGAGAATGGCTCCCAGTGCCAGAGGGCAGGGATGGATGGGAGACTAGGAATCAGGAATTCCTGGCTGGAAGGGTGGGGAGGGGCTGGGACAGAATTCCCAGAGCAGCTGTGGCTGCCCCTCGATCCCTGGAAGTGTCCCAAGGCCAGGCTGGACAGGGCTTGGAGCCATCTGGGATAGTGGAAGCTTTCCCTGCCCATGGAAGGGTCTGGAATGGGATGGGATTTAAGATCTCTTCCATCCCAAACCATTCCCTGTTTCCATGATCCAGCATGGACCTGTTCCAAGAGAGCAGATTGGACAAGCAGTTGATGACATCACAGCTCCTGGAATCATGGAGTGATTTGGAACTATTTATCTAAAATGACCTCTTGTCCAACCCCCTGCTCAAACCGGGGCCACCTTCAAGGTCAGATTCCTCAGAACGCTCTCCAGCCAAGCTTTGGATGTCTCCAAGTATCCCATGGCCCCTCTGGACACTTGGCCAATTGCACGGGGAATTTGTTTTCCTTATATCCAGGAGAAATTTCTCTTGGTGCAGCCTGGACCTCGTGGTCCTTTCCTCTGCACCTTCAAGAAGAGCTTTTCATCTTCTCTAGAACTTTCTGGTAGCAAGCTGAAGACAGAAATTCCATCTGCTCTTCATCCTGGCTTCTCCTTTGTCTTCATCTTCTCCAGGAGTCTCTGGTTGGAATTTGAAGACAGAAGTTGGATTTTCCCTTCATCCAACCATCTCCAGGTTGGCCAAACCCAGCTCCCTGTGGATCTGGATGACCTCCAGTCACCTTGGTGGCCTTCCCTGCATTGTTCCAGTTTATCCATGTCTGGGGCTGGATGGGGTGCTCAGGAATTTGTCTCACAGGGATGGGTTGGACCAGAAGGAATTTTCCCCAGGAAACAGCTCTGCTGCTCTTGCAGCCAGGGATGGACGTGGTTTCAGTCTTGGTATCAGTTCTGGTTCCAGGTTTTAAGGGATTATCTCTGCCTTGTCTTGAGTAACTCCACGAAAAATGAAGCTGAGCCCAGTTTTGGACCCCTCAGGTCTCTTATCCAAGGATTCACCTTCATCCGAGGGTCAGAGATTGGAAGAGCATCCCTGGACTCGGTGATGGAGTTCGTGGCTCCTTGTTTGCCATCCAGGGAATCAATGTGGGAAACATTCTGTTCTCCATCTCTGATCTCCATCAAACTCCAACTCAGGAGTTTGACCCTAAAAATTGCGGCAAGTTGATTTCCTCCTTTTTACTTTCAACCTCATGAGGAGAAACCAGAATTTCTGAGCAGTCTCAACCCTTTTCAAGTGCTGCCATGATTTCAAATAACCTTTTGAACAAAACTGAAATCTCATTAGGAAATACCATCCTGATTTGGAGCAGCAGATCCACAATTTTCTTCTGTGATCTTAAATGTTTTGGAAGGGGGGACGAAGGTAATATTAATTTAAAACCTGTGCCCCATTATGAGGTATTATTGCTGGAATTGTTGGGAATTTTGGAAGAGTTTTTCTTTCCAATTAATCAAGAGACTCTCCAGCTTCAGTCTTCTTATGCAAATAGAAATGGAGCAGCTCAAGATGAACTTTGAGTCTTAAGATGAACTTTTAGTCTTTAGGTTAGGCCTTTTTTTCTTGAAATTGCTTTTCAACATGGAATTTTCATGTGTTCTAATCTACTTATTTTATTAACAAAGTTCTTCCTTAAGAATTCCACGGATTGTCAAGCTTTGGAAGAGGCTGCTCAGGGAAGGGATGAAGTCAGCACCGCTGGAAAAGTTCAGCCAGTTGTGGATGTGGCTCATGAGGCTGTGGTTTAGTGGTGAACGTGGTGGTGGTTGATGGTTGGATTTGGTCATCTCAGGTTTTCCAACCTCAACAATTCCAGGATTCTCCACCTTTGCAGAGGGATTTGAGGGTGCCTTTGACTGGTTCCTTTTAGTCACGTGAAGATTTGAGAACCTCGTTCTCCATTTCACTGAAATTTGACTTCAAATAAACCTGATGAACCAACATTTTCATAATTGCTCACACCAGGCTTTGCAAAAATAGGGTTAAATTGGGGGATTAAGGAATAATTAACCTCTATCCAAAGGGTTTTAAGAAATTTTAAGGAACAAGCAGTGCTGAGAAGGTTGTGGAATGGCTGCAGCCAAGACTGAGTTGCACATGGAATGTTGTGTTTCTGTGTGCTTGGAGGGTGCACCTGGAATGCTGAGTCCAGGATTCCAGCACAAAAAACTCCATGGAATTGTTGGAGAGGAGATCACAGAGATGCTCTGAGGGCTGGAGTCACTCTGGAGCCAGGCTGGGAGAGCTGGGAATGTTCACCTGGAGAGAAGGATCTAGGGAGAGCTGAGGGTACCTAAAGGAGCTCCAGGAGAGCTGGAGAGGGACTGGGGACAAGGGATGGAGGGACAGGAGCCAGGGAATGGCTCTCAGTGCCAGAGGGCAGGGATGGATGGAAGATTGGGAATTGGGAATTCCTGGCTGGGCTGGAATTGCCAGAGCAGCTGTGGCTGCCCCTGGATCCCCAGGTTGGACACTGGGGCTTGGAGCAGCCTGGGACAGTGGGAGGTGTCCCTGCCATGGCAGGGCTGGGATGGGATGGACTTCAAGGTTCTTCCCCCTAAAACTGTTGGTTACCAGGGATGGAAGGACAGGAGAAGGGGGAATAACTTCCCACTGCCAGAGAGCCAGGATTGATGGGATATTGGGAAGGAATTCCCAGCTGTGAGAGTGGTCATTTGGAAGTTGTGTGTTTTTAACCAGTACTTAGCAAAACCATCCCTTTCTTTCCTTGTTTTTCCTTGTTACATTTTTTTCCTTCCTCAATAAAATTTTCCCTCCAGACAAAGCTCAGAAAAACCCCCAGACCAGGAATCTTTTTTTTTTTCCTGGTGGGATAAACCTCAAATTAATTACTTTGGTATGTCATATTCCAAGGGCTATTGTGTTTTTATTCCTTGTGGAAGCCAATTCCTCGTTGTGGGCATCTCATTTTCTTGGAGCTGCTGCAGTGGGAGTAATTATCCGATATCTGTATTTTAATCAAGAGAAATGTGTTCCAAAGCCCGGGATGAATTTACCTGCTGGAAGTTAAATGCCTGTAACTAAAAGCAGGGAATCTGCATTAAATTGCTGCCTTAAATTGCAGCTTTAAAAGCAAACAGCTGCGTGCACATGATCCATGGACTCCTGGATCCTGCCATTTGGATGCAAATCAGGCTGTCTATTTATTGCCAAAGCTTTATAATTTTGTGGAAAAGAGTTAGAAGAAACAAGGAGTAAAGCTGCGAACCAGACGAAACCGCGGCAATCATCACACTATAATAGAAATATGATTGACATTTGCATGAGATTGGCTGTGTTGTTCTGCCTAAAAATGTGAGTTTTGAAGGAGATCCAGTTGGGAAGAAGGAAATAAATCCTAAACCTGACTTTTGCTGCAAAATTCCTAAAATCTGATGCTTTTCGAGGTGTTTTGTCTCTGTTTTACCCATGACTAGTTATGAGGCATTGCGGGAAATTCCCGGCGCCGCGCTGTCGTTGAGTCGCCTAAAGCCTGGCTTAAACTTGGTTTTCCCTGCCTGGTTTTTTCCCCAGATTTGGATGATCCCATAGTCACGGTCCACCAGAGCATCGGGGAAGCCAAGGAGCAGTTTTATTATGAGAAAACCGTGTTCCTCAGGTGCGTGGCCAACTCCAACCCGCCCGTGCGCTACAGTTGGCGCCGCGGCCAGGAGGTGCTGCTGCAGGGCTCCGACAAGGGAGTGGAGATCTACGAGCCCTTCTTTACCCAGGTAGGCCTGAAAAATGGGAATTTTTTTCCCGTCTTGAGGCTTTGTAATGGGATCTGCCCTCTGGGTTTGTGGGGTGAGGATTGGGGGTGGCGCCCAGATGATGATGCCCCACCCAAAGGCTCCTGGGTGTTGTTAATAGATTTGCTGGCATAAAATATATTTAGATTTTTGTAAAAATACTAATTATTAAATGATGAGGGAGTGATATCTACAGGAGGCCTTTTAAAGGGATTTTTATTGGATCCTGCAAGCCCAAACTTCTGATTCCCATTTCCTCATCCTTCCTGATCCTACTCAGAGATTCCACACTCAGCCTAAATTACAACCTTAAAAATCTCTTCATGTAGATTAAATTTTAGGAAAAATTTCTTTATGGGAGAGGTACAGGCTGCCCAGAAGAGGGGTGGAGTCTCCATTTCCAGAAGTGTTCAAAAACCAAGTGTGGATGTGGCACTTGAGGACATGGATTCATGGAGAACATGGTGGGAGTTAATTGTCTTGGAAGGCTTTTCCAACCTTAAAAATTCCATGATTCCTGACTCTATGGGAGCTCCCCATGTTGGTTTTTATATTCCTTTTTTTCTGCCTCTTTTATCTTTAAATATAAGGTTTCATTTCACAATTCCCCCACTTAAAAATGAGGTGTCAAAAAAGGAAATAAAACCTTTTCCAAAGTGTTCCTGCTCCCATTCCCAGCCCTGAAGGAATCCTGGCTCTGTCAGATAAGCTGAGATTAATTTATCATGTACACATTTGCACCGAGGTAGGATGAAAGAAGGTGGCAAATCCCATTGTCTGCGACCAAAAGTGTGGGATGGTGTTTGAAGAAAAAAAAACTTAAAAAGAAAAGGGAAAAAAAGAGGGGAAAAATCGGTTTGGAAAATCTGAAGGAGTAACAAGGAAAGACAGAGGTGAAAACTGCTTGGTAATTTGGTGTTCAGAGCAGAAAGCAACTGCGACTTTCATAAATAATTTTCAGTTAATGATTTGAGAGCACCTTCATTTGTGGCTTTTTATTGTACTTGACAGCTTTATATTGCTCCAACAGCTCCGTGTTTTCCGGAGAAATGTGGAGCCCGGAACCTTGCAGAGATGGGAATTAAATCACAGAGCCAAGTTATTGGTGTCCTAAATGTAATGAGATTATTTTTAATTTAACATGAATAGACTCAGTTTAGCAAATCTGGGGCTTTGCTTGGACTCGAGTGTAAACTGGAGTTTTGAAATGTTTTAATTAAAAAGGGAAAGTGGTTTTTTAAATTTTATATTTCATAATGGAAATGCTGAGGATTGCCTTCCCTAAAATCTAAGGATTCATCTACTAAAACGTGTCACGTGAAATTAGATATTTTTTTTTAGGTTATTAAGATCATCCTTCCTAAAATCTCGGTGTGGGTTTAATTAATGAATAAATCAGATTGTCCTGGTGGTATTCCAATCTTATCCATAACCTTTCTCCAGTTATTGGAGGGCAGCTGGAATTAGCGTGGCCTGGATCCGTGCAGGCAAGATCTGCTCTGTGTTTATGAGAGGAAAAGATGTAATTAAAGGTTCAAGAGTCATCAACATCTTCTGCTTAATTAGTTCATTTCATGGTAGGGATGCAAATAGGGAGAGCTGATGGGAAGAGGGACAGAGGGGATTTGGCTTCAGAGGATGAAGGCTTGGGAATTTTGTAGAGGGAATTTTTTTCTTGAGGGCTCTGAAGGTGAATTTTAATCTGGAAGTGAAATGGAATGGAAAGGGAAACAAAGTTTCTCGGGTTTTTTTACCCCCCAAAAGAGGTTTTATTATGATGCTTTTATTATTCTGGTAAACACAGAATCCTGAAATGCTTTGGGTGGGAAGGGACCATAAAGCTCATTCCTTTCCAACCCAGGAATCCCAGCCCTGTCCAGCCTGGCCTTGGGCACTGCCAGGGATCCAGGGGCAGCCACGGCTGCTCTGGCAATTCCAGCCCAGCCAGCAATTCCCAATTCCCAATCTCCCATCCATCCCTGCCCTCTGGCGCTGGGAGCCATTCCCTGTGTCCTGTCCCTCCATCCCTTGTCCCCAGTCCCTCTGCAGCTCTCCTGGAGCCCCTTCAGNNNNCCAGGGGCTCTGAGCTCTCCCTGGAGCCTTCTCCTCTCCAGGGGAACATTCCCAGCTCTCCCAGCCTGGCTCCAGAGCAGCTCCAGCCCTTGAAGCAGTTCCATGGATTCCTCTGGATCATTCCAGCAGCTCCAGGTCCTTCTCTGTCCCCAGAGCTGGGGCAGCTCTGCAGGTGAGGTCTCATCTGAGCAGGGCAGAGGGGTAGAATCCCCCCTCTTTCCCTTTTTGCCCATATTCTGGGGTGATCCCAAAATCCAGTCAGCAATTAAATCATTGGAGACACTTAGAGAACTGGGCCAATCCAAACAAATTCTTTAAATATGATCAGATTTTCCCAGTCAATCAGGAAACATCAACCGCTTGTTCCAGCACCCACGGGGAGACAAACAGAGCAAACCTGTCCATCCTCACCCACAAAATGTTGGGAAAATGAACTTCTCAAATCCCAAATCGATGGAGATTTTTTTCCCTGAGAGTTCTCATTCTCCTCGTCACTCATTGGAATTGCTCAGCCTGAGCACGAGATTAAATTTGCTGTATTTACGATAATTATGCAATTAGACATAATTAGACTAATTATCCCAACCAGTGAGGAAAATATGTACATTTTTTATGAATCTCTGTGAGCTGGGGACAGGATCCAGAATTCCATCGGGGGTTCAGCCCAAGTTCAACCTGGAGCTAAGGAGGGAATGCTGGGATGAAGCTGCTCCGTGCTTCCAGAACTCAGTGCCTTTGGCAGCCTGGATCAGGCCCTTCCCTATTCCAGAAAAACCTCCTTAAGCAGGAATTTGATCCTTAGGAGCAGCCTTTCCAAGGCCTAACTTTAATCCCATCATTTCCATGGGATTGTTTGTCCACAGAAACCATTTAAATCCCAACATTCCCAAAATCTTTCCACGATTTCAAGGACTGTTTCTCTTCTTTCCTGCTCAGCTGTATCTTTTTGATAGATTTATTTTTTTCCCAGTTCTGTACATTCATTTTCTCAATTTTCCTTATTTTTCCTAGAAATTCCTGGGCACTTTATCCACATCCAAGTGTTCCTAAGGTTGTACCTTCCTGGACCCTTCCTAATTCCAGAGAAACCTCGTAAAGCAGGAATTTGATCTTTAGGAGCAGCTTTTCCAAGGCTTAGCCTTGCAATGGGCTTCATTTTAATCCCATAATTTCCATGGAATTTGTTGTACAAAGAAACCACTTAAATCCCAATATTCCCAAAGTATCTCCAAGATTTCAAGGCCTGTTTCTTTTCTTCCCACTCAGCTGTATTTTTAATATGTATTTATTTTCTTCCCAGTTTTGTACATTTGTTTTCTCAAACTTTCATATTTTTCTGAGACATTCCTGAGCAGTTTATCCATTGATATTGTTAAAAATAATTCTATGTCTTCCTAAGGCTGTGCCAGTATTAAAGTTGTTTAGATTTATTGGGACACTGGATAATGAACATTTCCCACATTTTTATTTTGGAGCTTTGCAGGGGGAATCTCCCATTTCCCATTTCCCTATTTTCTGCTTTCCATTTTTGAAGGAATTTGACATTCCATGTCCCTTTCAGCTCCCTGCTCCATCCCTGCTCCCTGGCTAAAAATAGAATCCATCAGCTCCTCATTTTTAAAGGAAAACAGGAGAAATTTTGTACCTTGGGATTTTTTCTTAGTGGAAATTGTACCTTATAATAAATTATCCTGAAAAATTTGCGACTTGAGATTCAAGTCCATCAAACAACTCCCGTCCAGATTTCCAGTGTTGATATTCCCTGTATCCTTTGCAAATCCTTTGGGGGAGGATCTGGAAGCCTTTAGATAGAATCCCTGGAAAAGTTGTTTCCATTTTGTGGAATTTGTTGTGAATTTACTCCTTTTTTTTTTAGGGTCATCCCTTCTGGATCAATCGGGTTCTGTCTTGTGTGTGGTATTTTCAGGGTCTTTTGTGGCTGGAAGGAAATGATGAATTTGACTTCATGTTCTTAGAAGGCTTATATTTATATTATATTATATTATATTATATTATATTATATTATATTACATAACATTACATTACATTACATTACATAACACTACATTACATTACATTACATTACATTATGCTATACTAAGACTATGCTAAAGAATAGAGAGAGGATACAGACAGAAGGTTTAACAAGATACTAAAGAAAAACTCGTGATCTCTTCCAGAGTCTGACACAGCTGGACCATGATTGGTCATTAAGCCAAAACAATTCACACGTTGGATAAACAATCTCCAAACCACATTCCAAAGCAGCAAAACAGGGAGAAGTGAACGAGATAATATTATTTTCCTTTTTGTCTCTGAGGCTTCTCAGCTTCCCAGGAGAAGCAAACCTGGCAAAGGGATTTTTCCAGAAAATATGACAGTGGCACTTGGGGATGTAGCATCAGGGGTCAATCCCAAGAAACACACTTGGGAATGCTGGAGGAGGATGGAAATCCCAGATCTGTATCCATTTTTCCTCTGCCTCTGCCCCTTCCTGACGTTCTCCCCTCCTTTTCCAGGGAGAAACCAAGATCCTGAAGCTGAAGAATCTGCGACCTCAGGACTACGCCAACTACAGCTGCATCGCCTCGGTGCGGAATGTCTGCAGCATCCCGGATAAAATGGTGTCCTTCCGCCTCTCCAACAAAACTGGTGAGCCCCAGCAGCACCCCCTGCCCTGGCTGCACTCAGCTCTGGAATTTGGGACTCTTTCAGGGAATCCTGGAATGGTTTGGGTGGGAAGAACCTTGAGGTCCATCTCATTCCCGCCCCTGCCATGGGCAGGGGCAACTTCCATTATCCCAGGGGGATCCAAGCCCGAAGTCCAACCTGGCCTTGGGCATTGCCAGGGATCCAGGGGCAGCCACAGCTGCTCTGGGAATTCCAGCCCAGCCCCTCACCTCCCTCCTAGCCAAGAATTCTTTCCTGATATCCCATCAAAATCTACCCTCTTCCAGCTTAAAACCATTCCCCCTTGTCCTGGTCACTCCAGCCAGGAATTCCTTCCCAATATCCAACCCAAATCTCCCCTTTTCCACCTAAAAGCCATTCCCTGGCTCCTGTGCCTCCATCCCTTGTCCCCAGTCCCTCTCCAGCTCTCCTGGAGCCCCTTCAGGCCCTGCCAGGGGCTCTGAGCTCTCCCTGGAGCCTTCTCCTCTCCAGGGGAACATTCCCAGCTCTCCCAACCTGGCCCCAGAGCAGAGGGGCTCCATGGAGCAGCTCCATCACCTCTGGAATCCCTCCAATAGTTCCTTGTCTTCTCTCTGATGTTGAAACTTCGGAATTTTTATTCCACAAAATATTTCATGGGAAAACCCCAACCTTTCTCTACTCTGGCATTGATTTCAGGGATTGATTTGACCTTTTCTTGCATCGACCTAAACATCAATTCCTTCATTGATTCCAACCAAAATGTTTCCTTTTGGATTTAATTGTTCCAAATGGGAATATCTGAGGGTTTATTGGATATTTCCAATGTGTTGAAATCCTTTTGTGGGAAGGTCTCTGAGCCTTTAGGTAGAATCCATGGAAAAGTTTTTTCCATTTTGTGGAATTTGTTGTGAATTTATTCTGGTTTTTGGGTTCATCCCTTATGGATCAGTCAGTTGTGTCTCTCCCTCTCCTTGTGGCTGTAACCAGGGGTTAATCCAAAGAAATGCACTTGGGAATGCTGGGGAGGATGGAAATCCCAGGTTTTACCTCTCCTGAGGGCTCCATGTCCAGGATCAGCACAGGGTGTGTCTGAAATGGTTTCTGAACCTCCCAGCAAAGAGCCAAACTGAGCTTGGATTTCTGACTAACCACGAATTTCAGGGGAATGTGCTTTGGAAAACAATCCCACAGGAAGTGTTGGAACATTTGGAGACTTCAGGTTAGGTTAGGGTGGGTTAGCCTGAATAATTTGCGTCTGAGATCAGGGAGAAAATGAACACAAAATTAAAATGCCGAGCGTGGCTGGGATCAACGAGGAATTTTATTTGCTCTTCCATATTTCCCATCATTCCCATCCTCAGGGCTTTATTCCAAGGAGTTACCTCCAGCTCTTTTGGAATTGCTGATTGGACAGCACACCTGAGGTTTCCCACTGCTGTCCACAAACCTTGAAAGCAACTCCACCAGGAATTATGATTTTCTCCAAAGATATCCAGAAAAATTTATTGAAAGTCCTTAATTTACACTCCCATTAATTTTTCATGGGAAAAAAAATATCCTGAAGTGAGGTTTGGACTTCATGAGCAGCTCTGGTTTCATGGCAGGAGAAGCCTTTCCATGGGAGGTGGGGTTGGGAATTGGGAGCCACTCCTGACCCTCATCCACCTTCATCCATGGCAAGAGAGATGGGAATTGATCCCACTCCCTTGGGGTTGGGATTTTTTTCCTTGGAATAACTTTTCTGTTGGAGCCAGCACAGTCTCAGCTCATGCTGAGCCTCATCTTCAAAAAAGTTGATGTTCCAGGACTTGGGGAGCAGCAAACTCTCATTTCCTGAGCACAGGATGGGTGATCCTGGGACAATTTTGCCAAAAGAAGGAATTATTCCCGCCTTACACATGCCATGGTTATTTGGGGAGAAAATTGTCTTTTCTGGAGTAATTTCCCAAGTAAACAAACCTGGAAAATAACAAGGATTCCCTCTTTTCCATGAGGAATTTGATCACAAGCATCAAGGGCAGGATTAGATGTGCAAAGTGATTAATGCAGGAGCTCATTAAGGACAGGGACTAGGAGGGGAGGACTCTAAACCAAAACATTGCTCGTTTAATAAAACTTCACCTCACAGAAGCTCTTCAGTTGAACTTCACCTGCTGTAACTCAGGAGAAATTAGAGAAATTGTAAATCCAGAGGAATCCAGGATAAATCCAAAGTAATGAAAATCAGAGCCTGAAGTTGAAGCTCTTTCAGTCCTGTCCTGTCCATGGGATTTAATTGGAAGCTGGAGAGATGGGATGGAGAGCCAGGAAATCTGAGGGGTGCAAAGATGTCCCAGATTTATCGTCACTGTTGTGGTTCTGTGTTTAAATCAGCTGCATTTTGTGGGATCAGAATGGGGGAATTAGGCTGTTCTGCATTTGATGTAATCATGGAATGGTTTGGAAGGGACCTTAAATCCCACCCAGTGCCACCCCTGCCATGGCAGGGACACCTCCCACTGTCCCAGGGTGCCCCAGTGTC
>JAWWEY010000273.1:60945506-60977654 GCA_035582745.1 Loriotus luctuosus
GCACATCCCCAGCTCAAAGAAGGGCCAAATTAGATCAGTGTGCCCAGCTGGAGCAGGAATTGTTTTGTCTCCCTGCTCTGTGCACAGAGCTCACCATCCCTTTTATGAAGCCCAGACCCACACACTAAAGCAGCACAGAATCTGAAAAACAGAAAAGCTCAAACCTGAGGCATCAGTGCTTTCCCTAATTCCATCTTTTCCCCAGGAAAAGCCTACGCCCCGGAGTTCTACTACGACACGTACAACCCGCTGTGGCAGAACCGGCCGCGGGTCTATTCCTACAGCCTGCAGTGGACGCAGATGAACCCGAGCGCCGTGGATCGGATCCTGGCCTATCGCCTGGGCATCCGCCAGGTGAGACGGGATCACGGGGGGTTTGCCTCTGGGCTCCGGGAGAACTGCTGGGCTGGTAGGGAACTCTGCTTTAGTTACTTTGTTTTATTTGAATTTGTTTTATTTTGATTTATTTTATTTTATTTTATTCCATTCCATTCCGTTCCGTTCCATTCCATTCCATTCCATTCCATTTAATTTCATGTTATTTTACATGATTTATTTTTATTTTACTTAATTTTATTTTGTTTTACTTCATTTTTATTTTATTTTATTCCATCCCATTCGATTCCATTCCATTCCATGTTATTTAACATTATTTATTTTTATTTCATTTCATTTTATGTTATTTTATTTTGCTTGGATTTATTTTATTTTGCTTTTGAAACTTCATTTTATTTCATTTTACTTTTTTATTTTTTAATTTTATTTTAATCTACCTTTATTTTATCTAAATTCCTGCAGAAAAGGGACATTTTTCCATCTCCTTAAGAGCCCTCTGAAGAATATTCCAACAGTGATGCATTTCATGGATGCATTTTTGCATTTCAACAATGCATTTTTTGATTTGGCTTTGGAATCAGTGACCCAGATTCTTCCAGGTTTTTTTCCTTTTCCAAGCACCCCTGTGTGTATTCCCTGGCCAGCCTTTGACACTCCAGGAGCTGATTTTATTAAGTGTCCAATCATGCAATATTTAGGTTGGAAAAGCCCTCTCAGACCAGCAAATCCAATCCATGTCCCCAAGTGCCACATCCACACTTCCAGGATGGCAACTCCAGCACTTCCCTGGGCTGAAGTTCCAGGAAAATGTTTTCCAAGCTTGTAAAAAATGGTCCCAAATGTCCCTCAGAGGGTTTCTCTACTCCTGGAAGTTTATCCACCCGGACAAAACCACTTTTGGACCTCCCCTTCCAGCTCCTGCCTCATGAGCTCAGTTTGGAGCAGCTGTGAACATCCTTGTGCTTTTCCAGGAGATTCACCTGGAGATCCCAGAGCAGCTCCATTCCTGCAGCTGCTCCAACCACCTCTGGCACCACATGGAGGTGTTTTCTTTCCACACTTTGCCTGTCCCCAAAGCCAGATTCACATTTCTTCCCAATGAATGACAACGTTTAGTAACTCCCAGCATCTGAGCAGCGCCAGGCGGGCACCTCCGGCTCTCTGATATTTCCTGTCAGCAGGATGAAAGCAAATGGAACCAGGGAGATATATCCTTGTGCTTTTCCAGAAGCTTCACCTGGAGATCCTGGAGCAGCTCCATTCCTGCAGCTGGTCCAACCACCTCTGGGACCACATGGAGATGTTCCCTTCCCACACTTTGCCTGTCCCCAAAGCCACATTTCCATTTCTTCCAACATTTAGTGACTCCCAGCATCCGAGCAGCGCCAGGCGGGCGCCTCTGGCTCTCTGATATTTCCTGTCAGCAGGATGAAAGCAAATGGAAGCAGGGAGACTTTTCCAGAGCAGCCAGGAAGGGCGTGCAGCTCTGATCTCCGCGGTGGCTGCTCCCAGCAGGTGACAGCGGGTGACAGCCGCGTCCCCGCAGCCGCGGTGACCTAGAAAAGGAGCGGTTCTGCTGTAAAAGAGTCATAAAAATTCAGCTGGTCCCTGTAAACCAGAAAGCAGCTTGTTCTAGCTTGTTACATAAAAGATTCAAGCTCCCACCTTTCCTTTATTCCCAGCCCCGGGAGCCTGCGGTGTCCGTGGGTTGGGAATGAGGATCTTTTCAAACAGCCCTGAGCAGGGCACAGCTCTGGTGATTCCTCCTGGTCACCCTTTGGATTTGAGTGGATTTTTGACTTCTGCTGTCACTCATTGCTGAGCAGGGACAGGTGGATCCAAATATCCTGGGAAAGGGTTCCTGGGAAGGCTGAGCAGCCACTGGCTGTAAACAGAGATGGGAATTTTCTGTCGGTGCCACGGCACAGATCCCACAGCACTGGATAAATGGCTATGGATAAAGGGAGTGAGGGTACATTTATTGACTTTCTGATTAAAGAATCCCAGAATCCCAAAATGTTGTGGCTTGGAAGCCCAAATCCCATCCCATCCCATCCCTGCCATGTCAGGGACACCTCCCAGGCACTGTCTCAGGCTGCTCCAAACCCCAATGTCCAGCCTGGCCTGGGACACTGCCAGGGATCCAGGGGAAGCCACAGCTGCTCTGGGAATTCCATCCCAGCCCCTCTCCACCGTCCCAGCCAGGATTTCTTTCCCAATATCCCATCTATCCCTACTTTCTCACAGACTGAAGCCATTCTTCTTGTCCTGGCACTCCAGGCCTTTATCCAAAGTCTCTCTCTGTCCCTGGGTTTGAATTGTTCAAAGCAAGGAAACAACATCCCCCTCCCAGCTCTGCAATCCCACAAATTCCCATTTATTTACCAAATGGACTGAAATATCCTAATGCAGAACTTCCAAGATCATTTATTATCATCCCTTGGGATGGAAATCCAGGAGGCAGAGTGGTTTCTATCCCAGTTCTCCAGATTTTAGCAGATCTTGGTGCTGGAGTTTGATGTCACTCTGATAAAAGGATCCCTCTCTCGGTCACCATTTCCCACCCTACCTTCAATCCCAGAGCTGTTTTCCATATTTCAAGAAGATTTCATTGTTGGCTCTGTGGTTTCCTCAGCTTTTCAACTTTCCCTGAAGTGTTCCCATCCCTTTCATCCTCAGATCTCAGACAATAAATCTGGCTCAGGATCAGCTGTTTCTGACACCTGCATTTCTCAGCTGTCAATTTGTAGCCCATAAAATCAGTATTTAACACATCCTGCATCCTTGGGCTTCACATTCCCTACTTTTGAAGACTTGGGAATTTTAGTTTCTAAAAAAAATGGGGGAAAAGACATTTTTTTTAATGGATATATCTCACAAAGCCAATTACATACATGATAAACGTTGTAAAGTAATGAAATAATAAAAATGAATGGGAGGAGCAAGTTCAGGAGGATTGTTGATATAATCCTGCAAGAAGAAAGTCGATTACATGCCCAGGATTCTTCTTCTGGATTAGGAATGGTTTAATTGGGAAAGACTGTGCTCACTGCTGAATGGGATTTAGAGCAGAAAAGGCAGGAAAAGGGGTTTACCATGGAACTGGATTATCATCATGGAATATCCTGAGTTGGAGGCCTCACTTTTATATTCTCACCTGGATAACTCTGATTATATTCCAGTCAGAATTATGAAAGGAAAGCAGGAATAACACAAACACTCCCTAGGAATTTTCCCTCTGTGATGTGCAAATGGAATATTTGTCCATGAACAGCCCAATTTTAGATATAAAACTTCCAAAGAAATCTCTCAGTTTTTAAGGAAAATCAATCTGTGGTTATAAATGGCAAAGAAATTACTTTAAACACTGACACAGTTTTTTATGGACTATCCAATGGATTAATTTGCTTTGTTATTAATTTTTTTGTTATCAATTAATGTTGCCATTAATTAAAGAGATTCTGTCCAGCTAGTGGAGTCGGCGAAGGAATTTCTGCTGGGAATCAATAGGCCATGAACAAGGGAGTGAGGAGCTGTTTATTTTTTATGAACATATCTGAGCACACAAGGAATCAATCTTTAATCATCCCAGAGGATCAACTCCTCAGGAAATCCAGAATTCCAAGGCTTTAAGAGAATAGAGTTTTCCAGCAAAAGACATGGAATAAACCACTTTTTATTGGCATAAATAAAATAAAAAAGCACCCCATAAAATAAAAGAGTACCACATAAATAAAGTAAAAAGCACCAGGGTGGTTCCAACATTCTGGAATGAAAATCTGCCCCATTTTCAGCCCCTTTTTGCTTTTCTGTCTCCTTTGGGAACAAAGATTCCTAAATATTCCAAGGGAAAAAGGAGTCCTCTCCCAGACAAACTTTCAGTGCTTCAAGTTGCCAGTGTGGATATTCTCTGCTTAATTAATTACAGGAAAATGCAAATAAATGTTCCAGGAGCTGCTCCCGTTTTTCCTCAGGGCTACATAAATATTCCCAAACCACTGGAAGATTGTTGTTCCAGCTTGGCCAAAGTCAATTCCTCACTGTTGGCAAACCAAAATTCCAGCTTGGCCAAAGGTTATTCCGCACCTGAGTTTCATCCTCATCTTTGTGAGGAAAAGAACTTTGATTTTGAGACTTTTTTTCCTTTCAAAAATTCCTTTTCCAAGCAAATTCTGGTTCTTATGGATATTCCAGCTCTGGACACAGGGATTGAGGTGCAGGGTTGTGTTTCATGGTTGTTCCTTGTGGATTTTCTCTTGGAAGCCTCAATCTTGGCTTTTTCATGGAAAAAGGCACAGGCTCAATGTTAGGGAATTTTGGGAAGTGGTGATGAGGATTTGGCTCTTTCCCATCCAGGGGAGCCAAAGTGATTCCCAGATCTCCAAGGGAAACAGTTTTGGATGCTTCCAGCTTGGAATCAGCTCGGTGCTGGGAGTTTCCAGCAGCCCAAGGCGTTGTAGGAATTAAATCCTACTTTTAGGGTGTCCTGGGCTCCATTTATTTTCAATTATTTCCATATTTTTCAGCCCAGGTTGTTGGTGTTTCCCAAGTTTGGGAAGCAGCTTCTGGGATTATGGCTCCATTTCCAATGCTGGGTTGGTTTCCCAAGTGGAAAAACCAAAGCTGGGTGTGGCAGATCCTGAATTTCAAGATTTATATCAATATATTTATATATTTATTATTTATATATTTACTTTTATATGTTTGTATTTTGATATATTGATACATTTATTGCATATTTTTATATTTGTTTTATATTTTTATTTGCTTTTTTTTGTGTAATCTATATACTTGCAGCTTTATTTATTTATTTATTTTAATATATTTATTTATTCCACAGCAGAGATGGGAAATCAGGGTTATTTTCCATCCAACACAGCGACAATTTTCTGTTGTTTTGGATTTTTTTTCCTCTGGTTTCCATGGTGAAAAATAAGGATTAGACCAGAGCTGGTGTTGATTGCGAGGGAAAAAAAAAAGTCAAAATCTTTGTTGTTTCCTATGGAGAAATGTCAACATCCAACCCTGGTTTTTGAGGGATAATCCTGAAACGAAAAATCCAATTGTTTGCCTTTCCAAAAGGAGAAAATAATGGAGATTTTATTGCTTCTGGGAAGAAGTGCAAGAATTCAAAGCAGAGACTGAATTTGATAGAAATTCATGTCTGGTTTGGGTAATTGCAAATTTTCCTCATTAATTATTGACATTCTTTGAGAAATCTCTGTTTCTGTGGTTCCTTATCCAAAGATGAGGTAGAATAGGGAATATTTTTAATTTTTGTCCTACAGTGTTCACAGATATCATTGACATAATGACATAAAACTTGGCTTTAAAAGATTAATTTTATTTATTTTTTAAAATTTTATCACCACAAACTGGCCCTTGTTCCTTGGCTTTAATCCCTGCCTGCTGAGTATCCCAAATCCTCAGGAACTGGGGGGACTCCTGTCCCAAAACACATCCAAGTGGGCCATCAGACCTCTAGAAGAAATATTCCAATTTTTTGGTGTGGTTTGTTATAGAAATTCTCCACAGTGGGATAACTCAGGAAGTTAATTCCTTTTTCATTCTCTAATTCTTCTGGAATTTTGAAGGTTGCCCAGTGTCTGCTCCCACACACTTTTCCTGCCCCAAAACCCATGCAAGTGCCATTTGATTTCTGTGGGGAGAGGATGGGCAGCTGGCAGGGAAGGAGTGGAGTGGCCTCTGGAAGAAATATTCCCCATTTTTGGTGTGGTTTGTTACAGAAACATTCAGTGATGGGACAATTCAAGAAGTTCATCCCTCGTTGAATCCCTTGTTGTATTCCTCGCTGATTCTTCCAGAATTTTGAAGGTTTCCCAGGTCTGCTCTGCTTTCTAAGGTGAAGTCAAATCCCAAAATGTCTGACTTTTGGATGTTTTGGATTGCAGGCCGGCCAGCAGCGCTGGTGGGAGCAGGAGATCACGGTGAATGGGAACATCCAGAAGGGGGAATTGATCACCTACAACCTGACGGAGCTCATCAAGCCCGAGGCCTACGAGGTCCGCCTGACGCCCATCACCCGCTTTGGGGAGGGGGACTCCACCATCCGGGTCATCAAATACAGCGGTGAGGACCCCAAACCCAAGGAAAATGGGGTTGGGAATGTCCTGGGTCACCTGGAATAGTGTGGCTGTTCCAAGTCTTGGGATAGTGTCATGAGCGTGGTCATGAGCGTGGTCATCAAAAGGAAGGGGAGAAATGGGGTGAGAGGAAAATCACAACCTCTCATAACAACAAAAATGCCCAGCCAAAATAATCCTGAACAGCCAAATCCCAAAATCCCATCCAATTTTAAGGTGGGAAATAAGGAAAAAATGGAATAAATGAATCAAACAGCAGACTTAGAGTTGATTCTTGTTTTGAAGGATGAGTTTTGAAGAAAAATCTGCAAATAAAGTTGGCTTTCCCCCCAGAATGCAGTTTTTATTTTAATGTGAATTATTGTCTTTAAAAAAACAGTGACTGTTTGTAGTCCTTCGCAAGATTATATAATCTATAAATTTATATAAGGAATAATGGAAGGGCTTTATAAATTTCCCTCTAAAAGGTCACTCTGACAAAGATTAATCCACTTAGATTTAAAAAGAAAACCACAATATCCATACATCCTGTTTCCCGTATTCCCAGAAATTCAATGCTCTGTTAAATCCATCCAAATACCTATTTTGGGGTGTTTTTTTCATGAATAATTGTATTTCTTTTTGTTTGTTTGTTTTTGTGCTGTAAAAATTGCAATGAATGGTCAAGAACGACCTTAAAGAGGAGGTTGAAGGATCCCTAAACATGACACTTCCACAATTCCTTGTTTACCACCATCTTCCTGCCACAAAATTCTCACCAAAATGATAAAAAACTTCCCCTAAACCCATCCCATTCCCATTCCAAACTGCTCCAGGATCCTCCAACCTCCTTTACACGTTGTCCTGCAGCTGTGCTGCTCCAAAAGTGGGATTTTTGTGGTTATTTTCTGGTTGTTTTGGAGGGTTTTTTCCCCCAGGTTTATGATGCTGAATAAATTCAGCTTTACCACCTTCATTTTCTTGTCTGCTTTTGTGCCTGGGTGTGACACAGAGCGCTGGTTTTGCTCTGCTGGGAACAATCCAAACCGTGTGACTCGAGGTGACACCTGATGAGATTTTCCATCCAAGCCCCTGCATTTAGTTACAAATCAAGCCTCAGTCAATGCAGCCGCCAGCAAGTGCAGCTAATTCCAGGTTCAATCACTCAGGGATCCTGTAAAATTGAGGTTTTTTGGAGAATCAGAGGTAATTTGTAGGTAAAAGATGTAAAGATTGGGTTTCTCTGGGAGATGACACTGGAGCAAATCACTGCTCGTGTTTCAGGTAAAGTGGTGCTAATTCAGAGCTGGTGTGGAAAATCCAGGTTGAATTTAGGATTTTGCTGAATCTTAGGCTGGGATGGGCAGCAGGAAAGTCTGGAGTGATGCTCTTGTGTATTGTCAGATGTCCCCATTAATTGGATAAAATTTAATTTTGGATTTTCTGTGCATAAAATTAAATTCCAGCCCTGATCTGAGCCTCCTTCTGCTTCCCACCTGTGTGGGGCTGTGGCAGAGGGGCCTTTTCCTAAATCATCCATCCTCAAATTTCTCCTTCTGCAAACAGAGCCCCAGAATAATCCCTCCTTCAATCCCGTTGCCAGGTTTTAGCATTGCACAGATTCCTCTGGATTAACCTGGGAAGCCATTCCCATGCTGAGGATATTGTGGACATTGTGGAGGTTTGGATTTCATTCTCTTCCAGCCTCTTAACGTGTGAAGTAGATGAATTTCAATATTCAGCAAGGGGAAATTTAGGATAATCTGAATATTGATGAATTTGAATTTTTTCTTTGCATTAATTTTATTTTCCTTCTGTTTTCCAGCTCCGGTGAATCCACATCTCCGTAAGTATTTAAATTATTTATTATTTTATCTTCCATGCCATGAAGAACAGTCATTGCACATGTTGTCTTTCACAGTTCAAAAGTAAATTTGAAATACTTTATTCCCAGTTGAAAATTAAATTTGAAGTATTTTACTCCCAGCTGCAGCCCATGGGTAGCAGGAACCACCTGAAGGTGTCATTTGGGATTCGTCTTGTTCCAAGAAGGATAAAGGAAGGAAAATCACAGCTCCAGCTCATCTTTCTCATTGCTCCAGAGAGTTCATCCAAAGGAAAATATTCATGGGCTGAAGTTCAGATCCAGCTGTGGTGGAGTAGCTCAGGAGGTGTTGGGGATGCCACGGGAAATCATGGAAGGGCAGGGACACCTCCCACTGTCCCAGGGTGCCCCAATGTCCAGCCTGGCCTTGGGCACTGCCAGGGATCCAGGGGCAGCCACAGCTGCTCTGGCAATTCCAGCCCAGCCAGGAATTCCCAATTCCCAATCTCCCATCCATCCCTGCCCTCTGGCACTGGGAGCCATTCCCTGGCTCCTGTCCCTCCATCCCTTGTCCCCAGTCCCTCTGCAGCTCTCCTGGAGCCCCTTCAGGCCCTGCCAGGGGCTCTGAGCTCTCCCTAGAGCCTTCCTTATGATTCTCAAGTTATTTCCATGCTTTTTACGTCAGATTGACACCAAAGAGAAGGAAGTTCTTCCCTTCAGACACCCAGGAATCACAGATTCATTGCAGAGAAATGGGGAGAGCCCAAGTGAATCCTGGTTCTCCCCAAATTCTCGGGGCACAGCTCCTCAGGCATGACTGGAAATGCAAACTCTGGCACAGGGATGTCCCAGGCTGGAAATGTCGAAGTCAGACTTTGTTCTTCCACTTTTCCATGGGCACCAAATCCCTGCAAACATTCAGGCAGAAGACTGGGATGGAGCTCTGGCACATCCCAGTAAAAGCATCCTGTTCCCACAGTCCCACATCTCCCTACTCCATCATGTTCTCCCAAACTACAACAAATCTATATTTTCTGTCACAACATATTCTTGTTTTTAATAACACATCCCAAAATTATTCCCACCTAAGGAATGAGGTCCAGCCTCCCATTTTTCCTGCTGCAGGGCGGAGCCATCAGGCAAGGAGCAGGCTCTGCTCCATCCCTCAGACTCAACTTTAAGCCTTTGTGTAAATTTTAAACTTATTTGCAGAAGATCTTGCCCAACATGTTAATAATTAAGCAGGACTTAGCTCAAAGCTGCCAGGAGCTGCAGGAACCTCTCCCATGGAGCTTAACGAGCAGGGAATGAGACTGTTGCTAATTAATATATTAAATCTAGGCTCTGATGGGAAGAAAAAATACAATCCCAAGTGCTTCACGCTCCTCTAGGATTTTAAGATCTCAAACTAATTTTCCAAAAGTCTTGTAGGATCATGATGGAATGTGGGTGGCATCCAAATGGGAATAAGGAATGTGTCAGCTCAAGGGAGGGACTGGAAAGTTTTTCCACCAAATCTGCAGTGTCCCCAGGGCCACCCCTTTCAGGTGGCCAAAGCCATGGTAGAATTCTGCTTTGCTTACTTTCCCTGAGGATTTTTTGAGTGGAATCCCTTGGTAGGAAAGAAATCGCAGTCTGCATCCCATCCCCATTCCCCAAGGCCACTGCTGCCCCATGGCCCCGAGTGCCACCTCCACACGACTTGGAATCCCTCAGGGATGGGCACTCCAACCCTCCCTGGGCAGTTCCAAGGCCTGAGCACCCTTTCCATGAAGGAATTTTCCCTGATATCCAATTTCAGCCTCCCCTGGCCCAGCCTGAGGCCGTTCCCTCTGCTCCTGTCCCTGTTCCCTGGAGCAGAGCCCGACCCCCCCGGCTGTGCCCTCCTGGCAGGAGCTGTGCAGAGCCACAAGGGCCCCCTGAGCCTCCTCTGCTCCAGGCTGAGCCCCTTCCCAGCTTCTCAGGGATTCTGCAGCCCCTTCCCAGCTCCCTCAGGGATTCTCCAGCCCCTTCCCCAGCTCCCTTGTCTGTGCTTCCTACAAAATCCCCGTTGTTCCTAATCCTCTTGGGCTGATTTCTGGTTTCATTTATGCTGTGTGAACAAAGAGGAGGAGCTGTATCCAACCAGGACAAGATTCTTGACTGGAAACTGAAGTCATGCTCTTCCTGCTTCACTTCTGGAATAATCCCATTCCCTAATTCCTGCCTTTTGATGCAATCTCTGCCATACCCAAAAAGCATCAAAAAGCTTCAACTCTGAGGTGGAGCCTCACTTCTCCACTTAATTTTTTACCACCTAACAGAAACCATTTAACGTAAACCAGAAGGATTTTAGATCAATTTGTACAATTAGAGGTCAGCCCTGAATAATAGAAGAGAGGAGATGTTCGGGAGTCACATCCAACCTGGATTTTATGGGAATGGATGACACAAATCCCTGCTACAATGAAGGGTTTCACCTCCAGAACAGCTTCAGCTTTTGCTCTAATTGGCAAGGAAATTATTAATGACCTGAATCCACTTCCAGAGCTGCCATGTGCCCTGACAAAAACCACCACTCTCATTAATGTTAATTAGCACCATCGTTAGGGCCATGGCTGGAGCACCTGTGGAAGAGCTGCTTGTTCCTCCTGCCCTCCTGCTCAGCAATTAACAGCTCCACACCATCCAGATCTATTTAAATGCTCCTACAAAAGTATGGAGCAAAGCCTGAGGAGCTTTTCCCCATTTTTCTTCTTCTGTCGTTTTTTAAGGAGTGTTCAGTGCCAAGAACATTTAGCACTAACCTTTTTCCAAGGTATTCCACATGAAATCAATGTTTGGCTATTAAATAAATGGCAAACTTTGACTCTTCTTTTTTCCCCACTCTGGCTTGAATATTTATTTTCTTTTTTTCTTCACCTCAGGAAAAAATCTTTTGTTCTGCTGATGTGGAATTTCTTAATGAAGCTTTGAGGGCAAAAGACATTTATGCAGCTTTTAAGACACTGGAGGGGCAGTGCAGAAAGTGCTGAATGGCTGAAAATTCTTTCCTTTGTTCACTTTGCTCCAGGACTGGATCTGGGAATCAAATCTTTTCTCCTTCACTTAAATTTTTGCTTTTGATTTCATCCCTTTGTGTAGAAGAAGCAACTTCTGTGTTGCAGGAAGATGCAAATGTGGAGGGGGAAGCAAAATCCGCCAAATGTGGGGTAAACCAGAAGAATTTGGCTGGGCACTGCCCAGGGCAGGAGTTCTGCCTCCTGTGCCCAGGGAATTCCTGGGATCAATCCCTGCCCGTGGCTCTGGGGCCATTGCTGGGCCTGGAGCAGAGCCTGGGCCTGCTCTGACCTCCTGCACACAGGGACAGACACAGGGACAGACAGAGACACCTGGGGACAGTCGGGGACAGACAGGGGGACACAGGGACGGGTACCCAGGGACAGATGGGGACACCCAGGGACAGACACAGGGACAGACAGGGCTGAGGCCCCTCTCAGCTGGGTCTCCTCCAAGGCTGAGTAGCCCCAGCTCCCTCAGCCTTTCCTGGGCACGGAGATGCTCCAGCCCTTCCTCATCCTCACATCCTTCCTCTGGACCAGATCCAGGAGCTCCAGGTCCCTCCTGTTCTGCTGATCCCAGAGCTGGACACAGCACTCCAGACGTGCCCAGGGCTGAGCAGAGGGGCAGGATCCCCCCAGTCTCCTCCCTGATCCCCCCTGGACCCCTTTGGCCTTGTGTTACTCTTTGAAAAGACAGGAGGAGAACCAGGAATATTTGGAAATCACTCCGAGTCCATTCTGAGGTTTGAAGTGAAATTTCCAAGCGTATTTCTGAGCCTGCAGCATCACCTGAGTGTTGCAGCACTGAGCTCCAGGTTCCTCTCTCCTCACTGATTAACAGGGAAGCTCCAGTGGCTTAAGTGGATTTAGAGCTCCCCAAAAGCCCAAACCTGCAAACATTTATCCACCTTCTCAGTTTAACAGGGATGAACAATCCCCCGACACCGGGGGTTTGAGTTTCTCCTAGCAATGAATGAATATAAATTGCACCCTCCAAGCTGACACCGTGTGCAGGCAGCTGCCTTCTCCCTGGAGAAGTGAGATTTCCTTCTTTTCTCAGATAAATCAATGGGCTCTGCAGAAAGAGTAAACTCAGCAGGAATTGTTCATGCAGTGAAATTCAGCTTTTGCACGTTCTGCTCCAGGGGGCCTTGTAATGCTCTGAGTGAGAATGAACCTCCAAGCTGGGCTTTGTTTTGGGTCTTAAATTACAGGAGGAATTTCTCATCCCATAATCACCCAGCAGGGCAGAGCACTGGGATCACTGGGCTCTCACAATTCCATGCAGGGGAGGATCCCAGGAATCCTCCTTGGGGTTCTTGGCAATTTTTATTTTTCAGACCTACGTGTTTACCTCTTTCTTCAAATACATCACAGAAATCTCAGTGAAAATCCAGGAGGTGTGTCTGGGACATGATACAGTCCCCTCTCCTTCCCATACGGATTCAGATTTTCCTCCCAGGAATTTGTTATGATAATCTGGTGATGGGGACTCAATTCTCCTCCTGGTATCCCTCCATGTACTGCAATGTCCTGATTTTTAGACATTTCCTTCATGTCTATCCTAAAGCTCCTTTGCCTCATTTTAGCCACTTCTTCCTTTCCCATCCCTATTGAAATGAAGGACAATTTAGGAGTTGCCACCTGGAGATAATGTTTACAATTTGAAAAGCTGCTGTCTCTCATTCCTAAACCACATTAACCCACTTCCCACATTTTTACCCCCCATACTTAATGTTTTATGGGAATGACTCTGTTCTCCCCAGCTTTCTGGAAATGTAAAAAGAGACAACACCTCTAAAAACCAGTGTATAAATCTGAATATGTGAGGAGGAGCTCTACAAAAAGATATAAATATAATTTCAATTTCAACAGCACAAATCAATGACCCTGATTTTTTTTTTTTTTTTTGTCGAGTTTGCTGCTAAAGCAAACTGTGGATAATTGACAAGGAGTTTGAAAAATAAGGATTGGATGGCAGACCTTGGCCAGTAAATTCCTGTTATTTGTTTTATCAGGAGAGTTCCACTGTGGCTTTGAGGATGGGAACATTTGCCTTTTCACTCAAGATGACACCGACAACTTTGACTGGACAAAACAAAGCACTGCCACGAGGGACACGAAATACACGCCCAACACGGGGCCCAACGCCGACCGCACCGGCTCCAAGGAGGGTAAGATCCAGCAGTGAGGAATCTGGGATAAGGGAACTGTCCAGGACAGGCACTTCAACCACCTCCTGGTCATGGAATCCCAGATGGGTTGGGATAGGAAAGGATTTAAGTTAATCTTGTCCCACCCCTGCCATGGCAGGGACACAGAATCACAAGGTTGGAAGAGATCTTCAAGATCATCGAGTCTAACCCAACCCCAACACCTCAACTCAACCCTGGCTTTGTTAAACACACCCAGGGATGGCGACTCCACCACCTCCTTGGGTAGCCATTCCAGAACTTTATCACTCTTTCCATGAAAAACTTTTTCCACTGTCCCAGGCTGCTCCAAGCCCCAGTGTCCAGCCTGGCCTTGGGCACTGCCAGGGATCCAGGGGCAGCCACAGCTGCTCTGGGCACCCTGTGCCAGGGCCAAGGGCAGGATTTTTGCATGAGAACTCAGTGATAAAGGGTCAGGAATCAATCCCCACATGCCATGGGGAGTCACGGCCTTTGGGGGATGCTGAGGACCCTGGGGTCTCCGAGTTGGAGCCTGCAAATCACACAGGGCTCACAAAGCCCCTGACATGGCTCAGCAAGGCCACAGCAAACATAAAGAGAGGTTTGCCTAAGTCCAGATGTTCCTGAACTCAAAGGAAAATATGATGGCCTGGATTAAAAACTGGGAATCAGTATTTAAACATGAAGCTGGGAGGTTAGGTTTGAGGAACAGTCAGCAGATATTCTCTTGGCCAGTTAAAAGGGGAGCTCTGTGAAAAGCCCCTTCTGCAGCCCACCAAAAACTGCCTGAGTGGACAAGGATGTTTCAAACTGTGTCCCCTCTCCAGAATATTTCCTCCAAATTTTTAATCAAAATTAAGATACTTTGCATTTCAGTGAACTTTTTTTCAGGATGGTGTTTTTTGAATCTAATGATAATAAATTAAATTCTGTAAATGTCATCTCAGTACATATGAACATTGCTTTTGACAGTATTAATTGGCATATTTTGATTAACAAAGAGTTCCCGCTTTGTTCCAAACTGGATTTCTTTCTGAAATGGGAAAAATTGCCTGCAAAACTTTTCTCAGCTTTTGTTAAATGCTGAAAAACCAAGAAAAAAAGAACCACAGCATTATAGTGAAGTAAGAATTCTATACTCCCGATGTGTAAGCAGAGGATGGGGACAGAAGATTTCTTTAGTTCCGGCAAACAGCCTTGGCCATCCCCAGCTGTGCGACCTTCTGTATCCTGAGCTGGACAGCCCATCTCCCACCCGACCCCAGAGCTGTTCCCTGCTTGATGCAGGCAAGAAGCCTGTGCAGCTTTATGTGTAGGAGAAATATTTTTGTCCTTCCAGTAAAACAACTACTGGCCTTACAGGGGGTTGAAGCAACTTCTAGCTTAAGTCAATAAAATAAAAAAATCCCAGAATCCCAGAATCACTAAGGCTGAAAGAGACCTCCCAGACCATCAAGTCCAGCTTCTGCCCCATGCCCACCTTGTCCCCAGCCCAGAGCACTCAGTGCCACCTCCAGCCCTTCCTTGGACACCTCCAGGGATGGGCACTCCAAACCCCCCTGGGCAGCCCCTCCCAATCCCTGAGCCCCCTTTCCATGGGGAAATTCCTGCTGTGCCCACCCTGAGCCTGCCCTGGCCCAGCCTGAGGCCGTTCCCTCTGCTCCTGTCCCTGTTCCCTGGAGCACAGCCCGACCCCCCCGGCTGTCCCCTCCTTCAGGTGGGTGTAGGAGGGGCTGTGGTCTTCCCTGAGCCTCCTCTGAGGAAGACTGAGGGGCTTGGACCTGAGCATTCCAACAGCTGGGCCAGGCTCTTCTGTGTAAATTGGATTGTTCCATTGATTCCACTGAGCAAACCCAATTTTTATTAGCAGAGGATCCCAATATCAGCACTTGCTGAGCTATCCCAAGTCATATCAGTGACAAATCTGGCCTCCAGACACATTTATCACATCTGCCACTTCCAAATAAAAGGGGCTCATTGCATCAATGAAATGGCATCAGAGGAAACTTAGAGCTGAGGCAATATGTTAAACATTAGCCACAATGCTCACAGGCCAAGGAAGGCCTGATAAGCCATGATTAAACTTAATTATGGATTATTTTATATTACCTACCTCCAAGCACTGTGGAAAATTGCTTCCTTTTAACTGCCTTGGCGGCTCTCTGACCGTGCACATTCTGGGGGGATTTTCTCATGATTGATGTATTTGTTTACCGAGCTCCCTGCTCAAACACGGCGGATCCCCCCTTTAATCAGAGGTGTGAATACCTTCATAGTTGTCAGAGCCCACATTAACCTCTTGATTAAAAGACATCCTCACACTTACCATTAAAGAAATACATGAAACAAATTAAATTTGTATTCTCATTATAAACCCCACAAAGGGAAAATAATAATTTGGTGTTCATGTACTTGGCTCTTTGGTATTTCATCAAGTTGTACCTTACAAGAGAAATGGAGGTTTTTTCCTATTTTTCCCCTTTTACCAATGAGAGGGAAGGGTTTTGGTGGGCTGGGTTCTATTTTTGCCTTTGCCTAAGGGCAAAAAGCTCCATGAACATCATTTTTCACTCAACTTCCTTTGCTTGCTTGTCTACACTGGCTATTACTCTTGTTGGCTACAGCAATATTACCAATAAAATAAACATGTCAAAATTCAGAAGCACAAACAAGTTCATCTGTGACACAAATTTTGCCTGGCAAATAATTCTCCTTGTTTCTCTAAGGGCTTCAATTTCTTGTGGATTCAAAGCAAATTCATCTTAAATTTGATGCCTCAGTCTTATTTTTCTTTCCCAATCTCATTAGAGTAAAAATAGCAAGGATATCCATATGATTAAAGACTTCATGTGCAAGAAAGCAATCTGGTCATAGTGCTCCTTAGCTTTATGTACTTCTTTCTATTTGACAACATTAATTTGCCATCTGTCAGCTCAGTTACAGAGTTTACTTGCTGCTTGCTTGGCGTTCACCTCCCCCTTTTTCGTTGTCAGCTGTTTTTAATAGTTTGGCCTCCTTGAGTGGGCCATTTATGCAGATTTGAAACAGGAGAAATCCTAAAAACTGACCATATGGGAACCCACTTTGTACTCCCCAGGCTGACATAGCCATGCACAAACCTCCTCCCCCTTCTAGGCACCCCCAGCACCTCAAAAATCCAATTTTCCCATACGTCCATAGCACCTTCCATCTGGGGGACTCTGAATCATCACACCACACACACAAACAGATGAATTTTACTCTCTTGGGCCGGTCAACTGAGTTGTACAAGATTTCCTGGGAGCTGCATTCAGCCCTGAGCATGCAACCAGATAAAAGGTAAAAATGGAACACTTTTCCTTTTCTCGGAAAAGCCCTGGCTTTTGGGACAGGAGGCTTTTGGAGCAGAGCATCTGGGCCAAGGGACTGACACGGGAGGTGAGGTTGGCTATCAGAGTGACAGGATTCCATCAGCATGGGTGTGTTTTTCCAGATCCCAAATATTTAAACCTCCAAAACTCATATATGAAGTTAAGAGTTATTCTTCTGATTACAGATACATCAGCTTATATATCTGAAATCTCACCCATTTATTTGAATATACAGGGAAAAAAAGTCCATTTTTTTCCATGTCATTTTTCTGCCAGTTGAAGAGATTCAGAATCCTCATGGGCACTGATATGAAAAGCCAACATGAATACTGATGACTGCCTCATTCTAAAGGAAGAGCAGAGCTGTGCACTGCCCAGGGCTCCATGGCTCATTTCTGATGGGGAGTGTAAGCACTGCAAGTGCTGCCCATTGCCCTCAGGGTGGCCCAAGCTCCTGCTTCTCTCCCTGACTTGGGAGAGGTGAACTGCACTTGGGAGGGTTTTCATGCTCAGAAGCAGTGAAATCACCTGCAAGGAAGTGAATGAAATGTTTTGTGTTAGCATGAGAATTCCTTAGTTTGCTTTGCTTCTGCCCCATTCCAGGAAGAAGTCACATTATCAGGGCTCCTGACTGGTTTGCTCTGGGGGTTTGCTGGCTTCTTTCCTGGTTGCCTTTCCAGAAACTAATGTTTCAGTGATTAGAGAAAAAGGTAAAAGCTCAAAACCTTTTCAACTGAAAAGCCAGTAGGAGCTGTATCTCAGGTCTACACAATTTAAACAGAAAGGACCAGGGTTTGTCTTCACACTCATGCAGGGAGGACACAAGGGCTGGGAGATGTTGGTCTGGGGCACCTTCACCTGCTTTGGGCCTCTTTGCTGAGATCAGCCCAGCAGTCCAGAACAAGGGCTGGACAAGGTCAGCAAGGTCCAGCTCAGAGGGCACCTGGAGCTCAGCTGAGAGTGTTTTTGCTGGTTTGGAACCAAACCCTGGGCAGAAAAAGAGCCACTGTTGGGGCAGATCCTATCAAGGAATCCTGAAGAGAGACTGCAGGTGATGGGGACAGAAGGGTGACCCTACCTGGGCCAGGCTGGTCAGTGGGACAGTCGCCATCAGGAATTCAGGCACGAAGCTGACAACACTTTCCATCAGGACTACTATTTCCAGCAAAGGGAACATGGAAAGGTTTCCCAGCTCTGATGGCCCGAGCCCAGCTTGAGCAGCCATGAGAAGATCACCCCAGAACGGGAAGTCTGGTTGAGCCAGAGCAACAAGTCCAGCCCCGCTGCCCCGCTGGGAGCCCAGCCAGATGTGTGCCTGCCTCTGGGGCTGGAGCAGCCCTCTAATTTATAACAGTCTCCAGGCTGCTCTCATTTATGTGGGGGCCAGTGCTCAGCTCGTTCAGACAGAGTTCAAAGGCTGCCCTGAGCAGCTCTGCAGGCGGGATGGCCACCGGCAGGGCCCAGGCCAGCACCTGGCACCATCCGCTCGCCACTCCCCGATTCACCCCTGGCTGTCTTGCACAAAGAGGGCTGGTGGGCAGCTGGTGGCTTTAACAGGCTACCAAAGGTCCATCCCACCTCCTTCAGGTA
The DNA here is from genome assembly GCA_035582745.1 of Loriotus luctuosus. Lineage (NCBI taxonomy): Eukaryota > Metazoa > Chordata > Aves > Passeriformes > Thraupidae > Loriotus > Loriotus luctuosus. Next base: position 60,963,906 of record JAWWEY010000273.1, read on the forward strand.
CCTGGCAAGCTCTGGTTTGTATCACCTCTCTGTAATGTACAGATATGCCCAGATTGATGCAGGGTGCAAAAATGCAGTCCCCAAAGATACCCCACCAGGGTGTGCTGGTGACAAAGCTCATCCCATACTGCCTGCCAAAAACAGCTCTTAAACTCGGTACCAAAGGCAGCATTTCATATTTCTGAAATGTAATCCCTGCTCCAAACATCTCCAGTATCAGCATATGTTGCATTCAGGTATCCAAATATTTAAGAGTATCTTTTGGGTCACTGTTGGCCAAACCCTGCCTTGTGTAGCCAATGTGCTGCTATAGATGACAGAAGTTACAATGGCAAAACAAATCCATCAATGTTTTGACCCAAACAAAAGTGCTGGGGAAAAAAGAACATCAGCATGGTGTTGTTGGCAAAATGGGGCTGAAATGTTCAGTTTAAGGAAGCTGAGCCATTTTTATTTGTAATAAGGCCTGACAGCTTTCAGGACATGCTATCTTTACAGAGACTGGATTCATTCTAGAAGCTCATTCACTTGCACAGGGTTTAGTGAACCAACCAGACCTCCTCCTTCTCCTCTCTGGGAAGAATCATTAGCTGCAGGGAACTCAGTGTGAATGGGAGGTGTGTGTGCTGGCTAATTACACCAGCGCCTCTAAAATAAATCACCAACCAACTGTTGATATGACTGCAAACCCAGAATGGATCCTCATTTTGGGCTGGGAGAGAGTCTTCAGCAATAATCTATGAAGTACAAAGGATAAAAAAAGGAAATTGACTTTAAAAGCAACCTTTTAGTAATACTGAGGTGTTGACAAAATTTGCAGAGAGTAATGAGCTCCATCACACAGGATGGACTCACTGCTCAGGAAGGGGCTGCTGGCATCTGCTTGGAGCTTTGCTCGGGGCAGGAATTCACTGGCTGAGGGGCTGCTGCTGTCCCTTGTGCCTAGAGGAGGTGCTGCAGGGGTGTATAAGCTGGTCCTGGCTGTGGCACTGACTGTCCAAGTGCTCTGATCCCTTAAGCATCCGTGGTCCAGTAGAGGATATCAGCAATGTTCCACAATTGCACATCCTCTGTAACACCACAGGTGCCTCTGCTCCTCTCTCTGCAGCTGTGACCACCACCAGGGACAGCACAGGATTCCTTCCAGTCCCTCTCCCCACCTGGGCAAAAGTCACACCTCAAAGACTCACCTTGTTTTAATTACGGGGCAAAAGAACTGCACTTACACATATTTTGGTCATGCTCTGCTATTTCAGCCTACTAAAAGGGAAATGAAAACCCTCTAAGTAACTGAGTTTTACGGACCTTCCTGTCCTGAACTTCTGCTGCTGTCCTGGGTCACCTGCAGAGCAAGGTCCTGGTTGAGACTGCAGGAGAGAGACAGCAGAGTCCAGCACTGCTGCCATGCTCTGCTCCTCCCTGCCTGACTTCAGTCCCCTCGTCTCCCTCTCAGCTTTCCTTTCCTTAAACACTTTGAAGCTTCTTTTGCATCGTGGTTGGTTTTCAGATACGCCATAAAAATGCACATGCTGGGAATGCTGGGGTTAAGACATGGGAATGCAAGCATTGTGGAAATAACTTGGCTTTTGTTTTTCTTTTCCTTCCCCTTTTTTCCTTTCTATAAACCATCTTTTCCACTTCTTCAGTATGTTGGCACTTAGAGCTTGCTTGGCCTGTTAATAGAAACAGGGACTGAAGGGGGTCAGAGAAATTATCTGTTTAGGGAAATGAGCAGAGGCTGTTGCAAGCTCTCAGCCAGGATTCCAGCAGGTAATTCCATGTGCAAGGATCTGCACATCCAAGCATTCAGCTGTTGGGAACTCAGTGGCTGTGATTCGTGACCCAGCTGTCACTGCCTTCATGCCCTGTGTCCTTTGTGGACATTTTTGGGGAAAGATGTCAGATGCTGGTGAGTGCAGCTATCCAGGGACATCAAGTCATGGACACACAGAATGGTTTGGGTTGAAAGGGATCCTAAAGCTCATCCCATTCCACCCCTGCCATGGGCAGAGACACCTCCCATTATCCCAAGTTGCTCCAAGCCCCATCCAACCTGGCCTTGGACACTTCCAGGGATCCAGGAGCAGCCACAGATGCTCTGGGCACCCTGTGCTAGGGCCTCACTACCCTCACAAGAGAGAATTTCTTCCCAATGTCGCATCTAATCCAGCCCTCTGTCACTTAAAGGCATTCCCTGTGTCCTGTCCCTCCATCCCTTATCCCAGGTCTGTCTCCAGCTCTCCTGGAACACCTTTAGACACTGGAAGGGGCTCTGAGGTCTCCCCAGAGTCCTCCCTTCTCCAGGATGAGCAGCCTCAACCCTGGCTCCAGAGCAGAGGGCCCCAGTTGTTCTTCAGTTTCTCACTCTTAATCAATGTCTTGGGGACATCTTTATGCTGTTCTGCAGTGCTTTGGACACTGATGGTTGTTCCAAAACTCTTCTCAAAAGCCAAATAACACCAGGGCAATTTCAGCTCCTTTTCTCTGGCCTGTTGTAAAGTGCCTGGGGAAGTGCTGTTGTAGGCAGATCATAATTAATAATTAGCATTATTTATAGTGGGGCCTGCAGAACAGAATTGAAAGTGTCATCAGATTTTACATCCAAAATATTGTCTCAGTCAGTCCTTTCTAATTCCCAGGCATTGCTGTGGGAAGATACAATTGCACATGTGAATACTTTCCCATGCCTCCTCTCCATGTGCCTATTTCCATGTGTAAAGCATCTGGGAATGCTCGTAGGGCCTCGTTGGAAATGCAGTGTGTGTGTGTAAATTGTTGCTTGTCTACATCTGTGTATCTAATTGCATGTGAAAATCACTACTTGAGTTGCATCAATGAAATACAACTTTTTGAAAATACAGCTTGCATGTGTTTCTCATTCATTTTAGTGAGGCACAAGATGATCCAGTTGAAAAACAGTAGCTAAGACCAGATGTTCTTCTGCTCCTACAGCGTGAGAGAAGCAGCTCAGTCTTAAGAAACTCAAAGCTGCTCAGCTTATGATACTTGCAGTATCATGGGAGAGAAAGATCATCTCCTCCAGTGGCCTCCCTTCCCTAGGACCCACTGCTAAGGGAAAATGGCAGGAGTTCACCTTTGCTGCCAGGAATTTAGAACCAAGCACCAAGGCTTCTTCAAGTGCTGATGAGCAATGGCTGGACATGTGTTCTGGTCATTTAGTGAGTTTGGAGGCAACAAGGGGACACTCCTGGGGACACTGCTGGCCAGTGAAGACTGGACATATGGCAAAGGTTTAATAAAATATATCATGCGATGGGTAACTTAAACAGCTTTGCCAAAATGTCATTTTAAAACTATGTGCCTAATTTCTAAACAATTGAATTTTAAAGATTTAGTAACTCCTTGAATTTTTCCACAGCTCTGCTGCTACTTGGGTCATATTTCCAAATTCAATGTATCTCTTACTCCTCCACTTAAAACATTCACTTTTCATTTAGACCTGCAGGAAAAACAAAATCTGGATTACTTTCAAATTATTGGCCAAGCTCAAAGAGACATCCCATCCCTTTATGGGGTGCAGATAAAAGAGCTCAGAGTCCCTGCTCTGCCAGGAAAAATGTTCACTTTCTGTGAAATGCATTAAGAAATCAAATGAAGCGCTTATTAAACTTTTAGATGCAAGAATCTGAGAATTGGACAATGATGCATGTCTGTGTCAGATGCTTGAGATGAGATGGAGCCTGTCATAAACTGCTGCTGGGTGCAGAAATGAAGCTCCCTGTGTCCTCCCCCAGCTGCAGAGTATTGAAGTAGGAGCTGGGCTGAAAGCACTTGTTGTGAAGATCAGCTCCAAACCCTTCTCTTTATTTACCAGCTTGCTGAGACTGACAAAGTATTTGATATCTTGGAGCCTCCAGCCTGAGAGCCTGGCATGAAGCCATAACTATCAGTGATTGCACCTCCTTTGGCATTTATTTTTCAGTGCCCTGACCTGCACATATCTTCCTGTCCTGTTGACAAAGGACCTCAAGTGGAAGAATTTGCTCCACACTCTCTTCCCTTCCACCTCTTTCAAAACCCTCCAATAAACCCATTCTGGGTGCTCTCTTTCAGAACATGTGAACCTAATCCTTCTCTTTTCAAAGCAGCATTGGATATTCCATGGCTATTCTGAGGGATTAATTATCCTTCTGATGAGAGGTGTTTGAGTTGGCAGAGGTGCTCCCTGCCTACTGCAGGTGTTGGAAGTGAAGCAGCACCTGAGGAAGTGAGGACTGTTAAAGAGTTCTCCTTCTGCCCATCAGGTCTGAGGTCACCTTCACAGACAATGCCAGGCTGTACAGGGAAGTCAGGTCATGTCTCTGCTTATCAACCCCATGGACTTTACTGCTGCTGCTGATAAACCCACGAGCAGCTGGGGCTTGCAGAGCCTACCCAGTTCCAGCAACTATTGAAATATTTTCACTTCTCACTGCTAAAATTACTGCATTTGATCTATAAATGGAGGCAGGACAGGATCTCAGTTCATAAATGCAAATATGTGAATGGGGCTGCTGGAAGTAAGGGTGGGTGTGACCCCAGGTTTATACCCGAAGATGCAGCAGAAATCTGCCAAAATCCCTGGGAGCTCAGTGAGAAAAGCAGTTTGTACTTTTGCCTTGTTTAGACAAATACAAAACATGCACAGCTAAATGATAGTAAAAATAAATATCTATTTGTTTTGCTTTATAAATGACCATATTAAATAATGAGTAAAGTTTTGTGTTCATATGGTTTGTCCTCAAAGTAAGATGCATAGATACCAGACTGAGAGACCACTTACCCTGGAATATGCTGCTTAAGATACTGCCTGCATTATTCTTCCTTTCTCCTGGCAAGGTCATATCCAGCTTAGTGATGAATTCTTTTCTAATTACAACTTAAACAGAGGATTTGAAATATTTGGAAACCTTACCTGCACATTTGGGCATATATTTTTGCTCCAGTATTGACTTTTACCTCACACACCAGCAGTGAGTCTTCGAAGGAGTAAGATAGTAACATATTAACAGGGATCTCAAACCCTAAAACATCAGAGGTCAGGCTGCTGCATTGACACCAAACTCCCTCACCTGTAGGGTCACTTGGGCTCCTCTCAGCCAGCTGGGCCCTGCAGGATCATTGGAGCTCCCTGGGGCTCCTTGGAGCCAACTGCTGTCCTCACTTGGAGCACTCCAGTGTTCCCATGCTTTGCCAGGTATTTATTTTCCCAGCTTAATGTGGCAGTTCAGATGATCTAAAATCATCTTTAAATGTCCTGGGACATTTTCCATTTGCTGTGAGTGACTCAGCAATCCCACGATGATGAGAAAAAAATGCCTTGAAAGTCCATTTTCTCCAGATGCCCACCTGGCTGATTCCATTTCTCTACTGCTTCCAGTGATGGAATGAAATCCTGACGATGCCATGTACCTCAAAGCACTGAATTAATTCCTTCAGAGCAATTTCCTAAAACTCAGCAGTCTTCAACCAAGTAGGCTCTGGCAGAATGGTGGTCAGAATCTCCCTCCACTCATTCAGAACATGTTATTGCTGGTGTGGGAAGCAGATCCAGCCGACCAGTACTGCCTGCTTCCAAAGAAAACACTCGCTTTACTGAATCTGGTGTTTTGAAATGTATGAAAATAAATTATTTATTATCATGAATTTTGGGCTGAACCTGTTTATATGGGCTTGCATCTGTCTGATCTGAAGACTGAGTCACTGACTGACAGACACCCTCTTGGCTGGTCCTGTTACTTACATTATGTCCATACTATTCCAACAGCTTAAATAAAAATAGCAAGCTTGAAACTTCTCTTCTGTTGGCATTTCTTCATAGAGACAGGGTGTTTCTTAAAGAAACATCAAATCACTCTTAAAGAGGTCAGATGTGCAGGGTGAAATGGCAGAATTAATGGTGAGACTCCCTGGCTGCAGCTTCCAGCCCAGCTTTAGCCCCTTCAGCTGCTGTGCTGGATGCCAAGAGAATGGCTGAGGAGGTTTGGACATTTAGAGCTTCCCACAAATATCAGTCAATGACAGCTAAAAACCTGCTCCCGTCCAAAACCTGCTCCAGTCCAAAACCTGCAGCCCTTCTGCCTCTGCCAGCCACTTCCACATCTGGCAGCTGGGGCAAACTCAGAAGCAGTATTTCCACTGACACCAAGTTAATTCTTTTTCCTCCTTTTCACTTTGTACCCCCTCAGAGAAGTGAAGACTGAAGTGAGAGCTGCAGAGGAGCCCCCTGGAGAGGGAGCATGAGGGAGGGGTGGGACTGCAGCAGGGACTCCCATCCCTGTGGCAAGGATATCATACGGAACTGGGGAAATGTGACTCAGTAGAAATACGATTTCTTCATTCTCCCATCCAGCAAGGTGCCAATGTCTCTGGACATTACAGGTCCTTACCTGGCCTGTCCTTTGGATGACTCTTTGCAGTGTATTGAGACCACAAAGGACTGGTCACACAAATTTATGCTGCAATACCCACCGGCGTGTCTGTCTGCCAGGCACCAAGACAAAACCAGACCACAGTCATGCCTTACTACTGATGGTTTGAATCCTTCAGCATTTTTCATTCTAAATGTTCTGCTCAGGACCAGGAGCCCAAATATATCAGATGGGCTGTGGTGAACACTGTGACTGGCCTTATGTCCCAGAACTCCTAATTCAGTGAGTGGAGCCACTGCTGGGCTGGATGTACAGGTGATCAGCCAGGGGTTTTCCACCTAATACTCATCTCCATGTATCTGAGACAAGTGTCTGCTCACTATTTCTCCCTGCACTCACAAATTGTTTCTAAAGGAGAAGAAGCAATTCAGTGGAGTCTGGAATTGTGCAGCCGAGGAGAACGTGCAAAGATGAAGAGGATCCCACACCTTGGAGCCACAGCCAGTATCTCAGTGAGTACAATATTCTCCACTCGCTGTGCGTATGCAAGCATGGAAGACCATGAGTAGGATGTGTGTTTGTGGTGGAGGAGGAATGCAAGCTATGCTCTGTGTAGATGGAATATGCCTGGTGCTGAAAGCTGTGGGATGGAAGAATGAATGCAGTTGTATTGGAAGAAGGAGGAATGCTTACAGTATTTTGTGTCCTCAAATGTGGATTAGCTTGGAAAGGGATGTAAGGTGGGAAAGACATATCCTGAACACCTGTTTCTACATCTGTATGTTTTTAAACTCATTTTGGAGACAGCGTGCCTTGCTCCTCACTCTGTCTTTGTTCTCCACTAAGGTCCTTTCCATCTCATACAAAAAGAATTCCTCCTCTCTTGGAAGTCACCTGTCTTTCCAAGAGTGCAGTGGTGTCCACGTGCATGTGTGAGAGCTGTGGAGACTGGCACACATCTGCCTATGGAAGAAAGGAGAACTGGGGCAGCAGAATTCACCCACCTTGGAACGAAATCTCCTCCTGCTGCCGCTCTGAGTGTGCTCCATGTCCTCTGACTTCCTTGGTGTTGGTTGGCTGCTTTCATGGGATCACACTGAATCCCAGAGTGGGTCAGGCTGAGGGAGCCCAGGGCTCACCTGGTGTCACCTCCGTGCCCCAGCAGGGCCATCCCAGAGCTCAGGGCACAGCAGGGTGTGCTCACAGCTCTGCCATGGCCCCAGGCAGGGACACTGCACGGCCTCTGCACCATCTGCTCAGGGCTGGACACTGCACATCAAAGTTCTGCCTCCTGGGCAGGTGGAACTTCTGGGAATCTGTTTGTGCCTATTGCCTCTTGTCCTGTTTTTGGCACTAGTGAGCAGAGCTTGGTCCATTCTCTAACACCCTGCATTTGGATACCAGCCTGCTCAAACAAAAGGGCCCCATGATTTCCTGGCTTGGGAGCCCTGGCACCTATTCCTGACCATGACATCAAACCCACAGAATCAGCTGAGTTGGAAGGGACCACGGGGATCACTGAGTTCAACTTCCAGCCCAGGACATAACATCCCCAAAAGTCACATCATGTGACTGAGAGCATTGTCCAAACACCCCTTGACTCTGCCAGGGTGGTACTGTGCCCACTGCCCTGGGAGCCAGGTGTGCCCCAAGGTGTCAGGGAAATGAGCCAGCCCAGCTTTGTCGGCTCAGTTTCCCTGGCTGTGGAATGTGCACAATGATTCTCACTTTCAGCTGTCACATCCATTGATGACAGACTGTGAAGTAAGAGATATCATCAGCACCAGCTATTTATACTGTGATGTAGTAGAATTTCAGTTTTGAGAGAAGAGAACCTGTAGAAGAGATGGAAAATGCCTTAAAATCAGCACTGATCATTGAATTTACATAGTCACAGGCTAGGGAATGTATACAACACATAAACTATTTTTTTCAGGAAGTTTTACACCCAACAGAGTTTCAAGCATCTAAATGTTTAGTATTATTTGCTCAGGAAAAGACACATAACAATGCAATTACCAAAGCAATTCCTCAATTTAAATTTACAGACAGACATTGATTTACTTTATAAAATCTCTATGAAGAGCTATATGGGTTCAGATTGCCTTAAAGAAATAGCCCCTTCAAACAAGTCCATAATTCACAGTTTATCCCTACTATGGAGAGTTCTGGAGATGTTTATAGTTGCACTAAATCCTTAACAAGTATATACCATACGAAGCAATAGAAAGGAATTTGAACTACCCAGATTTGACACCAATATCAAAACCATAAAAAGGCTATTTTGCAAAAGAGTAGAATCTTTATCCTTCAGTTACAAGACATTTAAAGAAAAACAAGAAGCCATGGTGACAGCTTGAAGAGAAAATTAAAACTCTGTAAGGAAGTCTCTTCATCCAACATTCAGAGTACTTTTGTGTGCATCTGTTCTTTTGGTTCAGGGTTGTATTTGGATGCTGAAAGATGGAGCACTACTATAAAAGCTAGAGAGTACTCTTAAGTGAACAGAGGCAATCACAGAAATTCCCATTTCTGTTTTGGCCTTGCCAGTATCAGGTAAGATGAAACACAGATAAAATATAGTTTTTTAAGAAACATTCGCAAAACTTTATATAAGTATCTAAGAAAACTTCTAAAGATCTAGAGCTCAATCTCATAATACAAAAAGCAGTTTCCCAGTATGTAAGGAAGAAAAGCAAGGAATAAAAGAGCAGAAAAATTTACAGATCTCAGAGAAATTATGGCAAGACAGCTCTTAAATCCAGGGGCCATGGTCCCTCTATCTTTGTCACTCAAGTGATTTAGTGATTTAAAAGATGAACTAAAAGTTACAGAGTCAAAGGAGATAACCATGAAGTTTCAGATGAGCCATCCTCTTTTCAGGAGGCCCTGAACCCCTTTTCTGAGAGGTAATGGCAGGTTCACCATCACAGTGCAAAGGAATTCCAGGAAGACAGGAATTCCTGCTCACACATGGGTTGCTGAACCTCCCATGCACAGGGGAGCTGGGAACATGCCAAGGAAGCAGTTGCAAGAGTTAAGCTGCTATCAGCCAGAAGAGGTGATGACTGCCATAAAGCACCAAATTTGGCTGAGGTGGCTGTTTTGGGGGTTTGTTTGCCTATTAAATAATTAAAAGAAAGGGGGAAAACCTTTCAAGCTTATCTAAGAATTACATGAATTGGGAATGTAAATTTATGAACACTCTTGGTCACAAGTTAAGGATATTACAAGTGTAGTTACATTACAGAAAAGACAGAAAACAACTCCTACATTTTAAACAAAACTTTCAAAGTTGCTATCCAATTCCCATTAGAGTCCAAAGAAAAATGGGCTTCCAAAACCCTTGAAAAGACACTGAAAACCTGTTCCTTATGTGGTGCTGAAATTTCAGTAAAAACACAGAGGCAAGAAAGCTCTGTACAGTCAGGTTTTAATTATTTCTGACAGATTATCATCACTTACCCTGAAAGCTCTCGGTGGCTCAGACAGCAATGGGATATATACTTTTCATTAGAGCTGGACAAAGGTGAATAGTTAAAAACTGCATGTTCTATCAAGAGTAAAAGTACTGAATTTTTGTTTGCTGTGATTCAAGGAGCCATTTCAGTGTAAGTGTTCCAAAAAATATTCAGAGATCCACACTGAAAAGCTGTAACATGGAAAATCCCTCTATTGACACATATGTGCATTCACCACATCAATGTTTGGACATGTACCTCTTATTCATGTTTCGCTTATTTTATCATGACCAGAAACACGAAATACTTGGGAAAACATTTTGTAAATCCACCTAATGAAAAATCATTTCCATGTGATTTTGATAATAACCAAAAAAAAAACCCAGAAGAGGTTCACAAAGGGTAAGGGAAGAAAACGAGCCCAGGACAGGCTCAAGCAACAGGTGGAACTAAAACTCCTCCAGTCTCAGCATTTCCTTACCTCTCCAGGGAAGAACCAAGGCAGGTGGGCACCTACTGAAAGAAAAACTGGATCTGTGGGGTAAGACAGAAGAGTAGACAAGTGGCTTTCTAAAATACCTGTGGTTAAAACACTCACTCCATCCACAGGAGGAACAGGTGAATGGGCTCTGGGAACAGGTCAGGGATTCTGCCTGCTGCTGCTACAAATGTGCTAAGAATATTCCCAGCAACAGAGCACCAGGAATGCTGCCAGACTGGATTGCCCCATCAGACCATTGGGTTTGGATTATATAGATCAATATGCTGATTTCACACCCAGAATTTTCACCTGCCATCCTACTACTGGGAAGAAGACCCTCATTGCCACAAACACAGCAGTGTTTATCCAGGATTCACAGCTGCTTCTTACAGCCACTCAGTGGCGTGTCCATGTCAGGTGGTAGCATCTATTCTGTTAAATAAGATCTTCAATCTAATCAATTAACAACTCAGAGCTTTATGAAAACACAGTAGGCCACAAGGAAAGAGAAAATAAAACTACAATGTGTAATCTAAAAAGCACTGATTTTTGCTTTTTATGTACCTTGTTTTCTTTTAAAATCTTCCATGTAACACTAAAACGTATTAACACTAAACTATTTAACATGAAGAAACTAAATTTTTAAAACTTAATTTACAGTAATTGTGCAAACACAACCCTATCCTATCAAAACACATGTAGGGCTGCTCATACAACTTGTTAAAGGATGCTATTCCTTCAAGTGCCAAACATAACAGAGAATTCCTCTCAATGGTAGCAATGAGTAGCAAGAGAAGCAAACTGATGGTATCCAGAAAAGAGCCCCCTGCCTCCTTTTTCCTCAGCTGTTCAAGGTCCACTGCAGTTTGAAACAACTGAACACAGCCCAGCCATCAGGCTCTATGGCATGGGCTGCCTCCCAAAACTCCACAGTAACATCATCAGTATTTTTCCATCCATCACCCTCTATTGACCTGTCTTCAAAGACTGCTCCAGATAAATATCAGGGTTGGATGGGTACTGTTGTTATCCTAAGGCAAGATACAACACTCGGCTTCCAGTTTGAGCAAGTAAAGTGTTTATGCCTTGTGTTCCACAGATATTTAAGTTGTATCAGAAAATGACCTTGTTTTAATTACTACAAGTCTTGATCAGTACTGTCCCAGCAGGTCACAGCCAGCCTGGTGACACCCAGCAGAGAGCTGTGTCCAGCAGGCCAAGGTTTCCTGGGAGTGTTCAAAGGTCCTGTAAGTCAGATTGAGAGGACAGGAAGCAAATGACCAGACGCAGCATCTCCCTCACTGCAAAATGAAGAGGTCAGACACTTGTTTCTCTTTCTCCAGGCGCACATGGGCCACGTTGTCTCCTGGAGACTTTTTTTGTGTATATTCACAGTTTTTCAGAGGGATCATTTTGTTTAGCTTCAAGAGAAAAAATGATTTTAGATGAAACTCTTTTTATGTCAGGAGAAACTAGTAAATATCACGAAGGCCATACGTAATAAAAACTAAAATCCTAGTAATTTTGCTGGCAGCCAAGGAAAGCTGCTGTAGCAGAGGCATGAGAAACGGTATGTTCTCCAGAGTAATTGTCTAGGAATATTCTTAAGAGAGAGTACTGCAGCACGTTGCCAAAATAACACACTATGTTGTTCTGCAAATGCCAGAGATGTGAAGACAGGTGATGATAATGCCTCTTGTCTCCTTCAGTGTGAGGCATGAGGACCCTCCTCTGTGAACCTGCATTTTTAAGATAGCAAAATTTGCCAGATCTTGAACAAAAACCAATCCAAGAAAACTTTCCCAAAACAACAGAAGATTAGTTTGCTTTGGTCAGTTCCCCACTTTGAAATGTCACAAAACTTTACAGGCAATTCCACACAGGGTGCAGGAAAGAGAACGGAGGGATGGGGGCTGTTTGTGCCAGTTTGTCATTGAACAAGAGGCTGGGACATCTCAGCTCTACCCCCATAAGCCATTTTGAAAGGGAACACAGGCGCTATGGTGGAAATACTGAGCTGCAACTGCTCACTTAAAAGCTTGCAGTACCTACAGAAAATAAGAGATGGGTCCTTCAAAAGATGGTTGTCCCTTATTTCAAATAGTTCAAATTCACAGAAAACGTTTTTCTAGCAAAGAGCAAACTTGACAGCATGTTAAAGACAAAACAAACAATATACACAATAGAACCCAAGCACAAACTTACATTTTTGGTCATAAATGCTTCCAGAACATGGCTGTCACCTTTTATTCCCAAGACTTCAGACACCCTGCCATGCACCTTGAAATTAACATTTCAACAGTAACATACTATAGGTACTAACTACCTTCAACATTTTCAGTTATTCTAAAACCTTCCCCAATTTGACTGTGCAGGAGGAAAGCACAGGCATAAGTGCCTACACATCCAACCTATGACCATGCAGGCTGCAGCACTTGTAGGAGATGGCTTATCCACTCTCTGATGGTGTCCTGTGATGTGGGGACCGAGGCTTTTACTTGCTCTTACAGACATTTCTTCGCACAAAGGAGTGCAAATTCTCACATTAACCTCATTTTGTTGTTCTTAGAACAATATAGTCTCTATTCAAAACCCTGGTTTATTACAGAAAATTAGAAAGGGGTGGAGGAAACACCTTTGTCAGTCTGTCCTCAGTGGGATGTCATTCAATGCTGTCTTTAAGCTTACAAATTCTTGCACAGCTGGTGATAACATCTGGTAAATCTGGTACTCTTCAGACATTGTTTTGTGTCCTTGAAAGGAGAACAAAGGCTTAGGCAGCCCAATAGCTTGCAGCAGCGTATGTGTCCCTTTATTTCCAGTCCAGGACACCCATTTGAGGGTCGGTGTCCCAGCACCCTGCCTGCCAGACCCAGCTGTGGGTAACATGCAGCTGCAAATGCACAGGACACAGCAATTCGATTTTTTCCTTACTGTGTAATCTTCATAAAGTTTTCCGGGAGTTTTAGTATCCCAACATTTAGTTCAGATAAAAACATTTTGTAGGGTTAAATCAACTTCAGAGACAGAAAGGCGATGATGGTGCAAAGCTGCTGCCCAAGCCTGTGCCGGCCCCTCCTCACATTCGCCAGCTGCGCTTCGTGGGTAGAACGCAGGGCCAGCACTTGGGGGTGTCACTGCAGCCACTCCAGCCCTTGGGGACACTGTCCCCTGGGGGACACCCCGGGCTGCCTGGCATCTGCCTGCTGATGGATCCCGGAACGCAGCAGAGGCGCGGGGAGAGCCCCAGCGCAGCTCCCAGCGGTGAGCGCCTGGTGCCATCTGCTGCCGGCTCCCTTCCCCATCTCCTGCCGGCTCCCTTCCCCATCTCCTGCCGGCTCCCTTCCCCATCTCCTGCCGGATCCCTTCCCCATCTCCTGCCGGCTCCCGTCCCCATCTCCTGCCGGCTCCCTTCCCCATCTCCTGCCGGCTCCCT
>JAWWEY010000273.1:60977754-61001904 GCA_035582745.1 Loriotus luctuosus
ACAGGAGAAAGAATTTTATAGATAAGGAACAATGAACAGCCTTGAGACCGAGAACTGAAGAGCTCTGACTCCTCCTTAGAGCGCCGGGCTGGGAAAGGAGAATTCCTGACCCACCTCGGGGTCACTGGGAGCAGCCAGAGCCCTGAGAGGCACCAGGAGCTCTGGGAGCAGCAGGAGCTTTGGGGAGGAGGGCTGTGCCATCCCAGGGCACAGCTGGCACAGGTGAGCTCCCACAGGAGCACAGCCCAGGGCCAGCAGAGTGCCCAGGCTGGCAGAGCCCAGCGTGTCCCTGCCCTCCCCGGGATGCTGTTTACAGCAGCCATGGCAACTCCCAAGGCCATTAGCTGCAGTCACAGCAGCTCCAGCACCTGACTGAAGGCTGGGATGTGTGATATTTAGTCTGACCTATAAAAATATCTCTGGAGCAACCTGCGTGCAGAAGTGTCACATCAAATGTTTGTCATACACGGGATGTGACACCGGGCACCTGACGGAGCCTCGCCGTAGCTCAGGGGGATCTGCCCCTTTTAAAGGCTCCTAATATTCCTCCCAGGCACTGCAAAACCCAGCTGCTGGTGTGGCCAGGCAGCCTGGGACAAACAGGTCCCCCCTGTTCCTCACTCCCAGCCCAATACCCCCAATTTCCATTTGCAGTTTGATTAAAGTCGTGTGTTATTGCTGTGCTGGCCCAGGACTCCCTTAAATGCCACTAAGGATGGCACAGTGCCACCCTGGCAGGCTGAGCACAGGGCAGCTGTGGGATGGGTCCCTCTGGGAGCTGTGGGCAGCTCTGCAAGCCCAGGGGGCTGGGGCAGGGCTGGGGAGGCACCACCACCCCTGAGCCCCAGGAGAAGCTGCTGCTCCTGCAGGTGAGCCCCAAACACCTGAGCTGGCCCTCACCCGAGAGCCCCAGCAGTGCACCTGGGGTTCTCCCTCTCTTTTCCAGTTCCACATCAGGAATACAATTTTTTTTAGTCTAGAGGAGATAATTCAATCTATTGTTTCCATTTTTTAAATGGACCCCAATGACTCCTGGAAACCACTGTAATTTCTCCTGATGCAACTGGTTTTATGCAAGAACATCATGGTAATGCACTGCTTGGCATTCAGCAATGTTGGTGAAAATCAAGCTCTGCTGCTCTGCTCAGCATTTGGGGAGCACCTCCTGCAGGGGCTGTGGCCGGTGTGGGACACCCGAGGTGAGCTGGCTGGTGAAGGGGGGATTTAGGAGCACTGCTGCTCTCCAAACCTGCCATGTCCCACAGGTGCTCCAGCCCTCCCCCTGCAGAGCTGCTCCAACACCTCCCACGCCTGGGCTGCAAAATCTCCCTGAGAATGCACAGATTTCCTCTTGTTTTCTCCACCACAGAACCAGAGTTTGGCACCTGGGCTGGAGTGCCCACACCTGCAGGTGCCCAGGGACACCAGGACATGGCACTCAGGGCTCTGGGCTGGGGACAGGGTGGGCACTGGGGACAAGGTGGGGATGGGCACAGCTGGGGCTCCTTGGGCTGGGAGGGCTTTGCCAGCCTCAGAGACCCTGGAATTCTCTTTGCAGATGAAGCAATTGCAGAACCTGTCTTGGCAGGATCAGGTGGCCTGGATCACTGTCTGAGGAACAGCCTGGCCATTTCTGACCTCCAAACACAGCAGTCTCCAAAATCTCCTGGCACACATGGAAGAAATGCCACATTAACTGCCCATGGAATTGGGAATTCTGTACCTTGAGGTCTCTTTGGAGGATAAACCACTGGGACAGAGCCACGCTTAAACTCCTTCCATTGCCTTGGTGTTTCTTCAAAAAAAATCCACTTTGGGTGATCAATAATTACAGGAAGGGTGTTAGAGGCTGTTCTGTCTGTTACTGGGAAATGGGGCCTCACAAAGGGCACTGAATCCAGAATTCAGCAAGATTTATCTACTAGGATAAACAAAAACATCTCTCTGTGCTTCTATGTGGAATGTAAAATATGATACACGTACAAATTTCAACAAATTATTCATAAAGAAAAAAAAGAGGAAAAAAAAAAGAGAAAAAAACCCCAATCAATCAAACAAACAAACCAGAAGAACAAAAAAGAAGTTTTGGATGCTGAAGAAAACCAGTCTAAGATTTCATCTGAATCTCAGACATTTCACTCAGCTCTCCTGGAAAATCCTGCCTCTGTCAAGCATTTCACCTCTGCAGCATCTGACCTTTCTTTGGAGTATGTAGATTTTAGAATTAATTCATGTTCAACCTCCACGTGGTTTTGTGGGGCTTCTCTCTCAAAAGTGGGATATTTACTGTCACAACAACGTTACAGGGCATTAATTAATGTGGTACTTTTAGAATTGGTGCTTGGGGACTGGAACAGAAAGTACCAGCAGAGTGTGAAATCCTGCCCTGGGCACTCCTTGATAGGGGAACAACTCACAGAATGTTTATTCATTAACTTGCAGCTTCCTCAGGAGCCACCACGAGCCACAGAAAGGCTGAGCTGAAGCTGTTACTCCCAGAAATATGGCTTTAAGCAAGAATTCGCTTGATTTTCACCAACATTGCTGAATACCAAGCAGTACATGAATATGATGTTCTTCATGAAAACAGTTGTATCAGGAGAAATTACAATGGTTTCCAGGAGTTGCTGGGGCTCGTTTAAAAAAATGGAGACAATAGATTAAATTATCCCCTCTAGATTAAAAAAAATTGTATTTCTGATGTAGAACTGCAAATAGAGGGAGAACATCAGGTACACTCCTGCGGTGTATGTCAGAAATCCCTGTTTGTTCAGGAATTTTCCACCTTTACAGCAGCATCACTCACTGACCCTAAATCCACCTTCATGGCACCCAAAACACCTCTCTGAGGGATGGGGAAAGCTCTCAGCCAAAAAAGTTTGTAGCTCTTAAAATCCACAAATCCTTCTTAAGATAGAACCTAAATCTAAAAGCATTTAAAACACAGAATGACTTAAGAAAGGCAAATTGGTATTAATGTGGCATTTCCACCCAAATCCAGTTTGAGATGATCAAAATATGATCAGCTCCAGTAACAGCAACAAAGTTTAATTCATTTACTTATAAGCTAAATATACTCTGTGTTTTGATAATATCAGGAATATTTTACCATTTCTTCATATTTAATTGTCCTTCAAACCTGTCTCCTAAACACAGAAGTGATTATTTTAAATTTATTTGAAAACCAGGGGTGTGTGTGCCTGGACAGGTTGGGCAGCCAGGTCAGGTGAAATAACCCAGGCATTATCAAAGTTGTGGTTCACAGGTGTTCAGGAATTAAAATGGGAAATTGCAGGAATGACTCCCAGCCTGGAGATGCCGTTCCCTTATTTAATGTCTATTTTTAAATGTGGATGAGATTTTCTCTGTAAAAAAATAATGAACTTTACAAAATGTCACTTTTACTAACAGAAATTATGGCTCAAATACCTGCATGTGAATATTAAATATTAAAAAAAAAAAAGATAAAAGAAAATTTCATTTAAATAATGCTGAGGTTGTGACACAAGCTGACAAAAGCAGGGACATGCAGAGTCACAGCTGACACTGCCCTTAATTCACACAACTTTGGGCAAGGTCAGGAGGGCAAAAGTGTAACTCCAGTCTGGGTATCAAGTTTGGAGACTTTGATTTCTTTAATTTTGAATTTATGCCTTAAAATGCCTAACACATTTTAAAGTTATTTGAATCCCCTTATTTAGGATAAAATGGTGGCCTAGGAGAGCTGGAGAGGGACTGGGGACAAGGATGGAGGGACAGGAGCCAGGGAATGGCTCCCAGTGCCAGAGGGCAGGGATGGATGGGACATTGGGAATTGGGAATTCCTGGCTGGGCTGGGATTCCCAGAGCAGCTGGGGCTGCCCCTGGATCCCTGGAGCACCCAGGGACAGTGGGAGGTGCCCATGGTAGAAGATTGGAATGAAATCTTGTAAGATCCCTTCCAGCCCAGACCATTCCATGATTCTGTGACTCCTGGGGATATTTGAGGGTGAAAAGAGCAGGGAATTCCACCTGGGAGTTGCTGGTTTGGTGCCAGCAATGGTTGTGCAGCTCTTGGATTTTCCTTCCAGTCACACAACAGCAATTTTTCAATTTTAATGGGTTAAAAAATGACCTTTTACCTTTCAGAGGCTTATTTTTCTTACATATTTCGTGCAGCACTGGTCTTTCCTCCCCGTGTAAGATGTCCCAGCAGCTCAGTGCCATCTCCATTTGTTTTGGAACAGGAAACATTCCGAGTTATCCGAGCTGAACGTGAAGGTTCTGGAAGCTCTGGAGCTCTACAACAAACTGATGAATGAGAGCCCCATGTACTCAGCCTACTCCAAACTCCAGCACCCTGCACAATTCCCACCCACCTCCTCTGGAGTCTCTGTGCAGGTCAGTATCCCTGGGACCTGGAAATTCCATGGGATCTGGAGATTCCCTACTGCTTATCCCTGGTTTAAAAAAATGACAGCGAAAACCAAAGGGAGCCCACGAGCAATCTGACATTGCCTTTGCAAGAAATTGGGATTTATGCACTAGAACAGAAGGTTTTGCTTGGCCACTGTTGAGAATTCCAAAAGATCCCTTCCATAATTCATTTCTTGCAGTTGGGATTGGGTGTTGCAGCAGCCTGGTGGGTATTCTTGCTGTGAGTCATGTCAATCTCCAAGTAAAATGTTCCCTTCTTATCTCATGGTGGGGATGGGAGGGAACTGGAATATCAGTGTATTAATCCCAAGTGTATTTTTTGCTAAATATAGAAACACTCTGCTTTTAGCTCCTTTTGCCCTTAGAAAATTGAACATTTTGTATCAGTTCTAAACATGTGGTATTTGTGCTTCAAACTGTTTTACACTGTCCCTAATGATGGCTTAAGGAATAAACATGGAGGGGAAGGAGAGATTTTCAAAAAGCACAGAATGAGGGTTTTTACTTGAAATGAATTTTACTTTCATGTTAATTGTTCAGTGGGAAAAGAATAGTTGCCATGGCAACTGCTAGATCTGAAAATATGTCAGTTAAAAGTAATTCCGTGTCCTTAACTCCAGCAACGATGGAAAATTCATTATATTTGGAGGTTACAAAGTAATTTAAGCCAAAAGGCAACTGGAGTTTGCTGTTTCCTCCCAAGACTGGTGCCTAGAAATGCAGGATAATGCTGGGCTTTATTTGGGACAAACCTGTTTATCCCAAATCCAACCCCCGCCAGCCGCTCCAGCCCGTGCCACCTGAATTTGGAGGGAATCTTGCATTATTTAAACCAGAATTGGCAGAAAGTGCAGGTTTTGCTTCCAGCTGTAGAATATTCTGGTGGGTTCACTCCAAAGCATACTGAGCACCAAATCTGCTGGCTTTGCTTTGCTTTGCAGTCGTATCCTGTGCAGCCTCCCAGTGGGAATTACATGATCCAGGGGGTGTCCATGTCCCCAGGGTACAGCCTGGCCCCGGAGCAGGTGGGCCAGGTGAGGTCCCTGCCTCAGAGCATCAACTCTGCAGCCACTCAGCCACCTCCAGCTGCTTATTTAAGGTATGGATCCAGCAATTTCTTCTTCCTGGGGGGTATTTTGCCACTTTGCACGTTCTCGTGGCATTTACATTTAGTGACACGTCATTTTTGAGAGGAAAATACCAATTTTAGTAAACCGGGGAGCAATGAGAGCATTATTCTGGGTAAAACTGATCCTGCACGAGATGATTTCCCAGGAAAGTTTTGAGAGGAAGGTTGAAAAGGAACCTCTGACCTTGGCATTAAGCACCCAGCACCAAAGATTAAAAATTAAACACTAGGGGTAAGTTAAAGAGTAAGTTGAAAAGGAAGAGCGAGTAAGTTGAAAAGGAAGAGTGAGTAAGTTGAAAAGCAAGAGTAAGCTGAAAAGCAATAGAGTCAGTTAAAAAGGAAAAGTTATGTAGTAGAATTATTGAGATGCTGGAAGAATTTTGAGGGTGAAAACGTTTTTCCTGCAAAAACCATTAAAAACTGCCATGTTAGAGGCATGGAAAGTATGGAATTCTTGGGAAGCTCTGTTTATTAACACGGAGGAGTAACAGGAGGGAAAGTGCAAGGCCAGAGCTGGCTGAAGTTGAGAGTGTGCATGTAAAAAACTGTATTTTTGCAGCCGGCAAAACATGAAATTCCTTCTAAAGTGACCGTTATGGTCAAATGTACATATTTAGGAGGCTCCCAGCTTGTTTTGGGGGTGCCCATGATGCTGAGGTGGCCCTGGGGTGTCCCTGAGCTGTCGCTGTGAGCGTGGTTGGTGTTGTGTCCCCGCAGCCCCGGCCCCGACCCCGCGCTGCCGCAGCCCTTCCCGAGTGTCCCGAGCGTCACCGGCACCGCCGCCTTCCCCCAGCACCAGATGGGCGTGCCCGTGGACGTGGCAGCATTCCAGAGCAACCAAGGACCAGGTTATCCCGTGGCACTTCCTGCTCATTCCCTGCTCCAGCAGCAGCCAAATTTCCATCAGCAGCCCCTGCTGTGAACAGCCGGGATGGAGGAGTTCCGAGCTTGGCGGTCGTTGGGAGTCCCTGCCGTGGATATCAAAGTCCATCTTCCTCTCAAATAGCCCAACTCGCTGCGTTAGGGTGGTGCAGAGTAAAAATAGGCACCAGCTCTGATGGTTATTTGCATTTTTGCATCCTGAACTAGATTAGGGGATGGTTTAAAATAATTCCCCATTCCTCCGAGTCCCTTTTTTTTCTCTTTCCCTGCGCTTTCAGGAAACGTCACTTGTGAATCTTTAAAAGATTGTCCCAAAATAATTCTCTTTGCAATGTGTTTCTGGAAGCTTGAGGATGCTGAGATGCTGTTGCTTTGCCTCCTCTGGTGTCTTCTGTAATCCTTCTGTCCCAGTGGCTTTAGGGAACCTCTGCACTTTGGAGTCCCCTTCCTGAAGGACGCGCCGCGCAGTCCGAGGGGTCCCTGGCTCCAGCTGGAAGAGGAAACTCTGCCCCTCAGGACCACATCCCTGTGGAAATAGGAGGAAAAGAGGAGCTTAACAGTGCTGCCTCTGTGTTTTGGAAAACACAGAGAATTGCTGTGCTTTTTCTTGAGGAAAACAAGTTTTTCTCCAATTCCCTGGTGTCTTGGCAGAGGTGACACTGCCAGCACGAGCCTCCTTGGGAAGGGCAGGCAGGGGATGCTCCTGGTGGATCCAAGGTACTGAGCCAGGAACTCACAGGATCTCTCTTCAGTTTTCCTTTCTGGATGGATGTAGAAGTGAAGGAGCATTGGAATTCCTTGTGGGAAAGGAGGGGCTGGAGAATGTTTGCAGCTGCTGAAGCCTCTGAGGATCTGTTCCCTTTGCAGGGGAAGCTGAGTGGAACAGGAACCCTCCTGATGGGACCAGGGGGTTCTGCCTCTCTTGGATTTCCTTTCTCTGCCCCTGTGTCCATGTCTAAACCAGCCCTGAGCCCAGAGGAGCTCTGCATCACTGGGAATGGGGGATTTGAGGCCATCCCATGTGCTGGGGGTGGGATTGGGCTCCTGTGCACAGGAAAGCCAGAGCCTTTCCCTGGAGGAGGGATTGCCTCAGCTGGCCATGAGTGGCAGCTGGGGAGAAAAGGAATCCAAGAATTTCTTCCCTGATGCACTTTTTGAAGGGTGGGGTTTGTCCGAGGGAGCACATGAGCTGGATTATCCTTTGGGAATGTGGGAATTCCTTGTTTTTCTTGTTTCAACTGCTGAACAAAAAAATCACTTCATCCTCCTATTTGCCTCCTCACTGGAGCATGGTCACATTTATCCTGCTTTTAACCACCTCTGCTGAGTGATAATCCTTGGTTTGGGGAAATAATGGAAGCAAATTACTGATAAAAAGATCTCCATTAAATGCAGGAAGCTCCCAGATGTCTAAAGAAGCATTTTTGATGTATAAACTTCATCCCAGACTGGAACTCCCAGGCTGCTGAGTGACCAAACCCACCCTTCACTCAGCACCTCCTTTTATTTAATTATTTGCTGTCTTGACCTTATATTTGCAGCCTCGTGCTCATGCAAAAAGTGCTCTTTAAATCACTTTTTATTTAAATGTGTGCAATTGGAAGGAGGATTTTGTCTTTCATTTGGACGTGACTTTAATTTGTCTTGATCCTTCCCCTGGAAGTAGCTCAGTACAAATAACACACGTGGCAACACTGAAGTGTTTTGATAACTTGTTCCTTGTGTCTTCTGAGGAAATGAATTTATTTCAATGCTGCTGTTCCAAATTCTTATTGTTTGGAGCTTTTATTTGTCAGAGTTTACTTTGTTCCAAGTTGGTTTGGGGTAGAACTAAACCTTGCTCTCGTTGCTATCAATTCTCCATGTTTGTTAGGAAATTTAAATTGGTGGTTTTTTTGGATTCTGAGCTTTGGGCCAAGAGAAATCTTCAATTGAGCCAACCAGATGTGATTTGATGATGTTAATTGTTAGGTATAAATAATGTATATACTCATTTGTCTGAGATTTTCTACACAGCTCCACACATGCCTGAACTTTTATAAAAGCAGGATTTGTCCTTCTGTCACCTCTTCTACTCCTAACTCTGTGATATGCAACTTGTAGATAGTGTAAAATAATTTAATTATTATTAAACCAGTGTATTTAGAGGGGGTTGGTGTTTCTCTTCATACTTCTAGACATGATCATATTTATTTTTAAGGCCTGATTGTAACTGAACATGCTGCCAAAGGATTTCTCTAACTCCAGATTTCTACCTTAGGTTTCTACCTGCTGTTTTCTATCAGGAATTCAGGGTGGAGAACTCCTGCTTTTTCATATAAACCCTTAACATAGGAACCTTTCTAATGAGACTTTCCATGTGGTATATTTGTTTCATGGGTGTTAAATGTCACTATGAGATCCATTTCCTTTGGTGTGAGCTGGGGTCCTGCTGTGTCTGTTCAATTTGTGACCCCAGAGTGCTCTGAGGGCTTGTGCTCTGTCACCTGATGTCAGCCACGCTTTGTCTCTCCAATTGGCTCCAGAAATAATGTTAAAAATCAGATTATTGAAACCTTCCACATGCTGTTGTGTGTTCTTTGTGCTGCAGGGTTTGGTGGGGATGGCCCTGGGCTTGTGGGACTCTGTCCCTGCATGCTGTGGCCTCTCGCAGGGATCATTTCCTGAGATGAAGATGATTTTCTTCCCTTATTTTTATCTGTGCATCTTTCCTAAGAACTCCCAGGCACTGCCCCTGCTTGCACTGAGAGCTGTCTGTGGGCTGAGCAACGTTTGTTCACAAACACACCCTGGAGAATTCCCTGCTCAGAGAGGCAAGAGCTGAGTCCTGTGATCCTGCCTGAGAATTCTGCTCATCCCAAAAAATCAGGAATGCCTGGGCTATAACCCTGCTGCTGAGGTTGTGCATGGACACCAAAAACACCTGAAAATTCTGACTCATCCCAAAAAATCAATGTGAATCCCTGGGCTTTCATCCTGCTGCAGAAGCTGTGCATGGACACCAAAAACGCCTGCAAAGAGCCCCAAAAATTGTCATTGACACATCAATCACTGGCTTTCATCCTTCTTTTTACAGCCCTTCTGACCCCAGTGGGTTGATTTAGGGTCACTTCAGGCTGGAAGTCAACATTTAAAAAGCCAAATCCTATCCTGAATTATTGGGAAATACTGGCTTGCTTTCCCTTCTGAATCCATGGGGTCTCTGGAGAGAATCTTTGCCTGGGACATCAGCCACCCCACGGTTAATGTTTCAACAGAAGTGCCTTCCTAGGAACAATTCAGTGATGAAACTGAATGTAAGAATAATCTCATTTAGACCGCAGCCTCGGTGACCCACATTCACCTCGGGCACAGAAACCAGGCTGCTCCTTTCAGCCAAGAATGGAAGGATTTGGTGTCTGAGCGAGGCAGGAGGACACTGGCAGGGCTGGCTGTGCTCAGGGCATGCAGGTGTGAGTGAGGTTGTGCCCATTGCTGCTCCTGCTCATCCCAGTGTGAGTGAGGGTGTGCCCATTGCTGCTCCTGCTCATCCCAGTGCAGTGAGGGTGTGCCCATTGCTGCTCCTGCTCATCCCAGTGTGAGTGCAGTGAGGGTGTGCACATTGCTGCTGCTGCTCATCCCGGTGGGAGGTGTGATGTGCCTGTAGGTGAAGCTCGGCAGTGGGAAGGAAATCCAGGTTCCGCTTCCAGATCTTCTTCGGATTTTATTCCAACTCATCATCTCCTGCTTTAGCCTGTTTTTCTCCGTGCCCTGAGCATGGAGCTCGCTCCCCGGCTGGGAGTGCTGTCGGTCGGTGCTGATGGATGTGGGAAGGGCTGGGCAGGGCCCTGGGGCTCGCCTGGAGGGGCCCGGTGGGCTCAGAGGGTGCTGCTTGCCCAGGGCATCCCCCAAGGAAGGGACCTTAAATCCCATCCAGTGCCACCCCTGCCGTGGGCAGGGACGCCTCCCACTGTCCCAGGCTGATCCAAGCCTGGCCTGGGACACTGCCAGGGATCCAGCCCCAGCTGCTCTGGGAATTCCCAATGTCCCATCCATCCCTGCCCTCTGGCACTGGGAGCCATTCCCTGGCTCCTGTCCCTCCATGCCTTGTCCCCAGTCCCTCTGCAGCTCTCCTGGAGCCCCTTTAGGCTCTGCAAGGGGCTCTGAGTTCAGACCAAGATCCTTCAAGTACTTCCAGAAGGAATTACCAGTACTGAGGAATGACAGGTCCCAAAGCACAACCTGTGATGGTGCCATTCCCACCTTGCTTCGTTTTTATGGTTCCATTTTCAAAGTGATTCCCTTCACGTTAAACTCTAGTGGGGCAATCTGGCTCATCTTAAAACATTCTCCCACTTCACGTCATTTAAATTCTCCCTTGAGCTCTCTCAGCCCATCACAACGAGATGGTTTTTGCCCCATTTTTGCTCTAGCTATTGTTCAAATGTGCAATTTTCAATCTGCTGCCCCTGTTAATGTGTGCTCCTGACAGCAGTGGGAATTTGCATTTGAAAAGTCCAACACATCGTGCTGAATTTATCCAGACCGGCAGTAATTCCTGCTATTTTATTGTGTGCACTTCCAAAGGGTAAAATTCATCCTGCACCACATTCATTTGGTTGGCTTAATTCAATAAAATCTCTGTGGTTGGAACTTCCAGGAATGGAATAAATGGATATCGTCTTCCTCGGGATTGACATGGCAAGTTGAAAATATTCCTTGAAAGGTTTCCATCATGACATTTTCCCTCTATTTTACAAGTCATGTTTTCAGGGACAAATTTCCCCCTCAGGACTGAAGGCTGAACCCCCTCAGATTTTGTGCAAATGTTCATCAGTTTGGCGATGTTTTCCAGCACTGGCCACTTCCTGGATTTTAGATTTCAGGGAAAACACGGCTTTGGAGCAGCTTTTGGAAACACAGGGGCTTCATGTAGGAAAAAAATGAGTCCCAGAAATGACATGGTGGGAGATGGAAGTGAGAACTTTATCAGGATGCTTGATAATTCCAAGGTGTTCCTGCATTTATCTGTGTTGGATGTTGAAGGCCTCATCCCAAGGAGTTCCCTTTGGATTTTCCCAGGTTTTTACGTGTACATTGAGATGTCCCAGGTGTTGAGGGCCTCATCCTAAGGATTTCCATCTGTGTTGGATGTTGAAGGCTTCCTCCCAATAATTTCCTTTTTGATTTTTCCAGATCTTTCAGTGTACATTGAGATACTCAGGTGCTGAAGGCCTCATCACAATTATTTTCTTTTGGATTTTTCCAGGTTTTTATGGGTACATTGAGATGTCCCAGGTGTTGAGGGCCCATCCTAAGGATTTTTTTCTGTGTTGGATTTTGAAGGCCGCATCCTAAGGATTTCCCTTTGGATTTTTCCAGGTTTTGACATGTACATCAAGACATCCTGGATGTTGAGGGCCTCATCCCAGTGATCTCCTTTTGGATTTTTCTAGGTTTTTACATGTATATCAAGACATCTCAGGTGTTGAGGGCCTCATCCTAAAGATTTTCTTCTGTGTAGGGTCCTGAAGACCTCATCCTAAGGATTTCCCTTGGATTTTTCCAGGTTTTCACATGTACACAGATGTTGAAGGCCTCATCCCAATGGTTTCCCTTTGGATTTTTCCAGGTTTTTACATGTACATTGAGTGATCCCAGATGTTAAGGGCCTCATTTCAGGTTTTCACATGTGCACAGGTGTTGAGGGCCTCATCCCAATGATTTCCCTTTGGATTTTTCCAGGTTTTCACATGTACACAGGTGTTGAGGGCCTCATCCTAAGGGTTTCCCTTTGGGTTGTTCCAGGTTTTCATATGTTCATCAAGGAGTCCTGAGTGTTGAGGGCCTCCTGCTAAGGATTTCCATCTGTATGGAGTGTTGAGCACCTCATCCCACTGATTTCCCTTCAGATTTTTCCAGGTTTTCACATGTACACAGTGCTGAAGGCTTCATCCCAATGGCTTCCCTATGGATTTTTTCAGGTTTTTACATGTACGTCAAGACATCCTGGGTGTTGAGGGCCTCATCCTAAGGATTTCCTGTTGGATTTTTCCAGGTTTTCACATGTACACAGGTGTTGAAGGCCTCATCCCAATGGCTTCCCTTTGGGTTTTCCCAGGTTTTTACATGTACACAATGCTAAAGCCCTCGTCCCAATGGTTTCCCTTTGGATTTTTCCAGGTTTTCACATGTACACAGGTGTTGAAGGCCTCATCCCAATGGTTTCCCTTTGGATTTTCCCAGGTTTTTACATGTACATCGAGACGTCCCGGCCCAGGCTGGAGGGGGAGAAGGCCCGACTCGTCAGTCCCGTTTTCAGCGTCGCTCCCAAAAATCCCTACGGAGCCACCAACACGGCCTACTGCTTCAGCTTCTACTATCACATGTATGGACAGCACATAGGTGAGAGAAAGCCAATTCCTCTGGGAAAAATAGCTGGAAAAAATTCCTCTTGTTTGAAGGAAAAGCGTGGGAAGAGTGCCAGTTCCTCTGAGAGCCTGGCATAACTCAGGGAGGTGCTTGAGGGCATCCAAATTTTGGCAACATCCTGTTTTCCACTAACCAGGGATTTGTAGGAAGGAGGAATTTCCCTCTTGCAGCTGGGAAGTGTTTCCTGCGTGAGTGAGGTTTTGAGCAGGGAATTGCATGGGAATCCCATTGATCTGAATGGGAATTTTAGAGCCTGGAAAGGAAGAGTTGATTTTAACAAGGATTTTTCCTGATTCTAATGGGATGATTTAAGCATTCCTGAGTAGAAACAGGATCAGGCAAGGAGCAGCAGCATTCCTCAGGTGTTTCTTGTGGGAAAGTCATGGAAAAATTGCTGTAAAGCCAGAGGTATTTTGATTTTCAAGGAGTATCTGTGAGTGTTTTCAGCATTTCTGACTGAGTTCAGTATCAGGCAGGGAGCAGCAGCATTCCTCATATATTTCTTGCGGAAAAGCCATGGAGAAATTGTTCAAAAGCTGCAGGAATGTAGATTTTCAAGGAATATCTGTCAGTGTTTTAGGTATTCCTGACTAAATTCTGGATCAGGCAGGGAGCAGCAGCATTTCTTTGGTGTCTCCTGTGGAAAAGTCATGAAGAATTTGCTCCAAAACTGCAGGAATATGGATTTTCAAAGGATATTTGTGAGTTTTTTAGGCATTCCTGATGGATTCAGGATCAGGCAGGGAGCAACAGCACTCCTCATGCATTTCCCATGGAAAACATATGAAAAACTTGCTGTAAAGCCACAGGTATTTTGATTTTCAAGGAGTATCTGTGAATGTTTTCAGCATTTCTGACTGGGTTCCATATCAGGCAGGGAGCAGCAGCACTTCTCATGTATTTCTTATGGAAAAGCCATGGAGAATTTGCTCACAGACTGTAGAAATACAGATTTTCAAGGAGTAAGTTTGAGTGTTTTTGGCATTCCTGACTGGATTCAGGATCAGGCAGGGAGCAGCTGCATTCCTCTGGTGTCTCCTGTGGAAAAGTCATGGAAAAATTGCTCAAACACTGCAGGAATGTGGATTTTCAAGGAGTATCTGTGAGTGTTTTAGGCATTCCTGACTGGATTCAGGATCAGGCAGGGAGCTACAACATGCCTCATGCATTTCCCATGGAAAAGTAATGGAAAATTTGTTCAAAAGCTGCAGGAATGTAGATTTTCAAAGGAGATCTGTGTGTGTTTTAGGTATTCCTGACTAATTTCAGGATCAGGCAGGCAGCAGCAGCATTCCTCATGCATTTCCCATGGAAAAGTCATGGAAAATTTGCTCTAAAGCCATAGGAATTTTGATTTTCAAGGAGTATCTGTGAGTGTTTTAGGCATTCCTGATGGATTTAGGATCAGGCAAGGAGCAGCTGCATTCCTCATGTGTTTCTTGTGGAGAAGTCATGACAAATTTGCCTACACATGGCAGGAATTTGGATTTTCAAAGGGTACCTGCCACTCTATTTTTAATCATGCCTCTTTCAACACCCACATTTAATTTCTTTTTGGTGTATGAAAAAAAAAAAAAAAAGAAGTGGGAAAATATAAAAGACCAAACAACAAAAATCCAATATTTGGAAGTCCTTTGCGGGTTTCTTGGTGCTCCCAGTGTGCCTAGAGTTTTTCCAATGTCAAAGTGACCTGGTTTGATGTATTTTTATCTCTGTTTCAAGGGCAAACTCATCCTCCCAGAGAGTTCTGGTGCTTGCTTTGTCCGAGCTCCCCCTGCCCCCAGGCAGAGCTCAGATTTTAAGCAGAGCAGACAAGAGCACTCAGGTTATTTTTTTTTTTTGTCTCTGTGCTGCAGGAAGGTGGAGGCAGCTCCAGGTTGGAATTCTCCTGGCTCTGTGCTGGGTTTTTTATAGGAAGGAAGGGATTCAGCCACTCCATGATGAGAAAAAATATAGAAATTTGTCATATATCTGGTCATATTCTGGTCGTTTAATTTGGTGTATTATGAAGAACAAATTACAAACATCAAGGGTCAAAGAGTGTCTCTGTATTCTAAAAGGAAGTATTCTAAAAGTTTAATTCTACTTCTCATTACTCCTCCTTTTAATTACTATTAATAAATTTTTTCTTCATACCCTTTTAAAATTTTAAGCCTACTTTACCTTTCTCCTAATCATACCTCACAGCGAAAGTAAGTAAATTAGTAATTAACCAACACTACTCATTAATACATTAACCAAAAAATCTCAAATTAACAAACCAAAACCACTACACATATAAATATAGAAATGAATATAAATAAATATAAATAACTATAAATAAATATACTATAAATGAACTATAAATAAAAATGAATAAAGTATTCCTATTCTCTCACCCTGGTGAAAAGGCCATCAGGGGAATATTTCCTCCATTAAATCTCCAGCCTGCTGTTTTCCAAGACTCCAAGTTGTGCTTTTGCTGGACATAAGAACTGTTCCAGAGCAGGTACAGCTGCCTCAGATCTGGGAGTTTTCCTTGGAATTCTTGGGATCTGCTGTGCCAGGCATCCCAAAAAATGCTGCTCCTGTGGGAATCTGGCTGTCTGAAAGTCTCAGATTGAGAGAAATACACTGAATTTACAGAGCACAAAGAGGCCCCACTGCCCCACACACCTGCAGGTAACCACTGTGGCAAATAGCACCAAAACCCCCAAATCCTGTGAATTAATGAACCCAGAAAAAATGAAATTCGTTATTTTTTGGTGCACCAAGAGAATCTGGCTCTGTTCATGCCTGCAGGTGACCCTGGTGTCAAAAATCTCTGTGCTGGCAAAGGTGGTAAAAATGTTTGTGGGCAAAGGTGCAGCTCTGGGGGCGTTTTCTGCACAGGGGAAGATTTTGGAGGTTATTTGAACTCAGAGGATGTTGAGGATGTTGTTGTCCTCCAGAAACATTCCCAAGGGCATCAGGTCTCTCCCTGAGATGGATCTGCTGGGTTCTGGGGAACTCCAGGAGCTCAGCAATGGGCAGAGGAAAGCTGGGCAGGTTTAACAAGCAAGAACTCAGCACAAGACAACCAAATTGCTGATTTTGCCCTGGATAAGGAGGTCTAATGCCAATTTCTTGCTCTAAACCACAGAAAATTCCTTTTTGCCTGTTTTCCCTGGCATTCTCATGCCTTGCCTGAGTGGCAGGGTGGGTCCTCAGTTCCCCTCTGCTGGGGGTTCCCATCACCACTTCCCAGCATTCCTGAATTTAAAAGGTTTTGAATTTACACCAGGAAACTTCCACACCTCAAATCCATGGAAAACAGGTGAGGAGGGTGCTGCAGCATCCAGGCAGAGCCTTCCCAACTCCAGTTCTCCTGCTGTTTTCCAGGAAGTTTGAACGTTTACCTGAGGCTCAAAGGCCAGACTGCCATAGAAAACCCCTTGTGGTCCTCGAGTGGGAATAAGGGACAGCACTGGAACCAAGCCCGGGTGAACATCAACCCCCCCACCTCATTCCAGGTAAGGCTGGCACCTCCAGGAGCTGGGAATTCAGGGCTGGGAGGGAGGCTGGGAATATTGACCCTTTTCTTTGGGATTTCCCAGCTCTGGAGGCTGCTCATGGACAGATCATTGCTTTCCTTGAGCACCACAGAGCTTAATAATGCTTGAACCCAAAACACCTTCCAGCCTCCCAAAGATGCTGGGAGTGATTCCAGCAGGTTTTGATTTCAGATTAGCAAGTGGAATATAAAATTATTGGCTGGGAAAAATTACTTAGGGCCCCTGTGTTAGAGGTTTTTGGAAATACTTGGATTTTCTGTGGGAAATGAGTGATCTGGGAGCATGAGACACAGGGGGCTGTGACAGGTTTTTCACACATTTTCTGCTGGGGTTGACAGGGAGGTGCTGATGGACCTTTAGGGGCTCTTCCCAGGCACACTGGGAGCTGCTTGGAACTGAAACACTCCCAAAAAAGCAGCTACTGCCAGCAGGTCCTGCTGAGGGTGAGGCTGGGAATGTCCTCAGGCCATGTGGGAGTCACGAGCTGTGCCCTGAGAGCAGGGTTCTCCTCTGAGCCCTCTCTGCCACTTCCAGCTCTCCTGGGGCAGAAAATGTATTTTTGGGAAAAAGTCACAGGCTGGTTTGGGTTTGAAGTGACCTTGAATCCCATTCCATTAAATGCCATCTCATTCAATCCCATCTCATCCAGTCCCATCCCATCCCATTCAATCCCATTCCATTCCATCCCATCCCATTCCATCCCATCCCATCCCATTCAATCCCACCCCATTCAATCCCACCCCATTCAATCCCATCCCATTCAATCCCATCTCATTCAATCCCATCCCATTCCATCCCCATCCTATTCCACATCTCCCACTATCCCAGGGTGCTCCAAGCCCCAGTGTCCAACCTGGCCTTGGAAGATTCCTTCAGTGCAAATCCAAACTGCTCTTCTAAAATTTTGCATTAGGTTCCACTTCCTTCATTTTCAGGGAATTCCTGATCCTGATCCTTTGTTTTTATTTCCATGCATGAGAGGCTTTGGTGGGAGAGAAATGGTTTGGTCTGTGGGATTGCAGAGCAATTCCAAGGATGGGAATTAGAGGAAAATTGAGGGAGAGGGAGATGTAAAGTACAGTGGGACATCAGAGAGCTGGGAATGTTCACCTGGAGAAGGGAAGGATCCAGGAAAACCTGAGAGCCCCTGGCAGGGCCTGAAGGGGCTCCGGGAGAGCTGCAGAGGGACTGGGGACAAGGGATGGAGGGACAGGAGCCAGGGAATGGCTTCAAATTGGAAAAGGGAAGATTTAGATGGGAGATTAGGAATTGGGAACTCCTGGTTGGGCTGGAATTGCCAGAGCAGATGTGGCTGCCCCTGGATCCCTGGCAGTGCCCAAGGTCAGGTTGGACACTGGGGCTTGGAGCAGCCTGGGATGGTGGGAGACGTTCCAGGCTGGGAGTCTGGGAGGTTTGATGGGAACAAAGCATCAGGAATGGGGAGAAGAGGAATTGCAGAGCTCAGGAACAGCCAGAGCCCAGGCCAGGCACAGAAAATCGGTGTGGTTGAGTTTTTCATTGGTGAAGTCAGGATAAATCCAAGAATTCTGAAGAGTGAAGGAGAGAGAAGTGACTTAATGTCAGAACATAATAAATGCCCTGGGAAAGGGAAGGAAGAGATGGATTTGAGGGGGTTTTGGAGACCTGGGAAGGGCTTTAGAAAATCAGGAAAAAATCAAACCCTTGGGCAGGGAAATGCAAAGGATTTGGCAGCAGCAATCCAGAGGAGTGGAGGAGGGAGATTCCAGAGGGAAGCTCCTCTCCTTGGCTGCTTTTCACCTTTTACATTGTTGTGTTTAAAGGTTTCAGCATAAAATAAATGTAAAGCTCTGACCAAATATAACAAATAAACGTCAGAACTCTCGGAGCCCTAAATAATATTTTTTTTTTTAGCATCTCTTGCATCACAGCAAATTTTATTTTCCATTTAGGAGTGCAAGTAGGAAGGAATATAAAGCTCCAAGTTAAATTTAAGGAGAGAGAATTGAAGTGAATCTTTGCAGTAAAACACTGCAGTGACATGGAAATTAAAACTTTTTATAGGGTAATTTATAGGGGTAAAAGATTTTATACCTTGTCAGTCCCTGTGATATAGAACAAAGCTTTTGTCATGAGGATCTGGAAGGACTCCAGTGCTTTAAATCTCAAAAAATGCATAAATCTATCTCAGATATTCAAAATTTTTAAAGAATGAACACTGCAAAAATAGAGAACCCCAAAAAGAGAGGGACATCCAGAAAACGTCAATTTTAGTTCAGATTTGAGCAGCAGGACATGGTGATGGTATGAATGATTGGGATTTGATTTATTGCTAATTTGGGATCTAAATATTGCATTAACCAAATAAAAATTCCAGGATTTATCACAAAGTATTGGGATCAGCAGGTCTCCTGTTTGGGACAGTGCCAGCCCCTCGTTGTGGGGCTCAGCCCACCCAGATTTGGTCACTTTGTGTCCAAAGAATTCCAACATCAGCAGGATGGGCTGGGAACACCCAGGGTTTGCAGCCCTTGGCCCTGCAGGATTCCCAATCCCAAATCCCAAAACTCTTGTGGAGCTACTTTGGGATTTATTTCCGTGTTTGGATGATCTCAGTGCTTTCACTCCCCCATCCAAAAGAGAATATTCCCAATTTTCAGGCTGGAGGTGTCCCTGGCAGGGGGGATATCAGGAGACCAGTTTGTCCCAGTTTCTCCCAGTTTGTCCCAGTTCGCCCAGTCTCCAGCAGCATTTTAACCCCTTTTTCAGGTCGATGTGCACCAAACTGAACCCTCTCAGTTGCCCAATTTTTGGGGGTGTTAATGACACCCTGAAGCCCCTCCTGCACCCCCCACCTGGTGGGATTGTCCTGGGACACCCCAAGTGCCCAGCAGGGAAAGGGAGCAGGGTGAGGGGGGCATGCAGGGGGGGGTGAAAATCTGCCTGAAATTCTGTGTAAAAATCAGAGAATCCCACACATGTTTGGGATGGAAGGGATTAAAAATCAACTCATTCCACCCCTGCCATGGGCACGGACACCTTCCACGTCCCAGCCCTGTCCAACTTGGCCTTGGACACTTCCAGGGATGAGGCAGAAGATGAATGCCCCAAAACCCTTAGGACTGGCTTTTTAGGATCATAATTCCATTCCATTAAGAGCAGAGTGACCTTTCCTGTGCCCCCCATTCTCCAGTTTGGTGCAGTATTTTTAACAACAGCTGTCCAAAAGCATAATGGGGTTTTTTTTTCAGGATACTGATAGGGAATTCTGCTCAACTGGCACCTCCTGCCGTCCCTGGGAGCTGCAGGCTGGGTTCTGCTCTGTGCCCTGCCAACTCCTGTGCTGTGATTTGTTCTGAGTGTGGAGCAACCCCTCTCTGAGGGCCACCAAAATCGCTGCCAAATGCAGCTTTTAATTAAATGCTGCCTGTTGTGTTTGGACAGAGCCCTTTAGGCTGGAAATTGTTTTCCATTGTCAGGAAAAATTGGACTTTCAACTCCACTGATTGGTGTTGTTCCTGATGCCAAGGAGCAGGGGCTGGATTTTGGGGGAGGAGAGGTTTTCCTCTCGAGATCTGGCACGATTTCCTCTTCCAGCAGTTTGGTTTCAGACAAGGAATATTGGAGACCAAAGTAGGACTTTAGTAGGAGAGCAAAACAGGACTTTAAAATCCCAGTCATCCACTCAGCAGAGGTCGAAGTTCATCTTAAATTGCAATAAAATCTCTACTGTGTCCCTCACAGACGGACTCAAAGCTTCCAAACCTGATGAGAATGCACATGTTGGGAAAAACAGATCCTCGCATGGAATTTACTTCCACAATCTGAAATTAGATACTTGCATGTCTTAATTTTAAGAAAAGTCCTTTCTTTTTGTGCTGGTTTTGATTTTAAGATCTGATCTTCTGGACATTTTTTATTCATCCCCCTCTGCTCCACTGGATGTTTTTAATTTACCACCCTCTAATCTTCTTTTTCCCAGCTCATCTTTGAAGGGATCCGTGGCCCTGGGATCGAAGGGGACATTGCTATTGATGACGTGTCCATTGTGGAAGGAGAGTGTATGAAATCAGACCAACCGGCCAACAGTAAGTGCCTCTTCCCCACAATTCCTTCCTGTCTTTCCCCTTCCCAAATGGATCTTTTCCAGCAGAACAATCCCTGCTTTGGTTCAGTTGGAAGGTTTAAAGGGGAATGTTGTCCTGGGGAATGCTTTGCTCAGGTAGGAAGGTGCTGGATGGGTGTGAGGCAGAGGCGAGAGTGGTGGGTGAGGTTTGAGGTTTGGTGGTGGGGCTGGATTTGAGATACTCAGGCAGATAAAACAACATCAAAACAATGCCCAGGGGGCCCAAACAACATTGAATCCATGGAAATCACTTCTGTGATTCCCTGAGGGCTCTGTCTCACCCCTCCATCCTGTGTGTGCATTAAAACAGAGGTAACTACACAGCCAGGTGGATTTTCTTCCCAGTTCCTGCCCTATCCCATTGGTGAGGGTTGTCCATGTCCCCTCATGGTGGGAGGTGACTTTGGAACACTGTAGCAGTGC
This sequence comes from Loriotus luctuosus, assembly GCA_035582745.1. Lineage (NCBI taxonomy): Eukaryota > Metazoa > Chordata > Aves > Passeriformes > Thraupidae > Loriotus > Loriotus luctuosus. The sequence continues at coordinate 60,998,654 of JAWWEY010000273.1, forward strand.
TGAGGGGGTGCAGGCACCTCTTTAATTCTGTTTTTCTCCCCTTTTTGTAGATCTACGATCAGGTGCTGCTGGGCCATTAGCACATATACGACTTCTCCCACTCCTCATCCTCGTGTCTGTCTTAAGTCATCAGAGGTGACCTTATCCTGGCAGAGGCTACAAAAGATTCACCAGGCACTGGCATGAAGAAAGAGTCTTTGTAAAATGGACATTTCCAAACAAACTACCAAAGATTCCTCCACTGACTGACTCGAAAGTTAAATAAATACGTAAATAAATAATTTAAAAATTAAAAAAAAGCAGATTAAGAAAGCACTGGGGACTTGAAAAGGCATCACGGGAGTGGAACTCACTAAGAACCAAGCTTGAGACCGAGATCTGGCCTAAGTAAGGAAGAGACCTTCAGGTGCTTTTGTGGTCACTGATGAATTCAGCATCATCTGGTTGAACTCTCAGCAAAGAGCTCTAGAAACCCTTGTCAAAGCACAAAGTCATGGCTGGTTTTGTTTCAAATGAATCGTTTGCTTGTTACCATGGAAACCGAATGGCCTGCCAAAAAAAAAAAAAAAGAGGAAGGAGAGAGAGAGAGAGAGGAAATACAAACACACAGAGAGAGAGAGAGAAACACCTCACTGTAAACAGGGTATGTGAAGAGCTGGCGTTCATTTTCCCTTCCCGAAGGTTTTTAGCGTAGAGTTAAACAAATGTCGGCCCATTCTACTTCGGCTGTCACCTCCCCTCGAGGACAACCCGGAATCGGAGCTGTTTGCAGACATTCCCGTTTCATTCCTCACGGCTCTGCTTGGTGACTGTGTGCTGTCTCCTTTTGCATGCATTCCCACCCAGGCTGTGCCACCTGGGCTTACATTTGTCACAGGCTTCACTGGGAGTTTGCTCGCGGCCGCTGGAAGATCCCTCTCCCCTCCCCACCGGAGTCATCAGCTCTACGGAAGTGAAGAAACCAAACCACCGTCTTTTATAAATTGCCATGGAAACCAAGTGCCTTCAATGAAACAAGCCTGATTTCAAAAAAAAAAAAACAAAAACAAAAAAACCGAACAAAATATATATATATATAAATATATATATATATAAAAATAAAAAAAATATAATAAATGTAATAACGATGATTTCGACGCGGAAGCTTTGCACCGCTGAAAACGTGGGCTGTGCAAAGTCTTTTCTAAACAAACTCTGGAGCCTGGGTGTGCAGGCAAGGAGACGGAGCCGCTTCTGGAGAAGGATGGATGGACCTAAGCTGCTGTGGAAAGCCTTTGGGATGAGATCTGTGCTGTGGGACCTTGCAGACAGCCATGGCCTTTCAGCTTCTTATCCATTCGAAACAGCTCCCGGAGGTGCTGCCTGTGGGAGCAGCACCTTTTGTTGTCGTCGTCGTCGTCGTTTCAGGTTCTCCAGTGGGTCAACCAGAGGAGCAAAGGTGGTTCAGACACACACTTGGTGCAGAAGGTGGTGAAACACAGGATGATTTTCTTACTCTCCCCCTCCGTTGGGATGGCTCCCGACATCTGGAGCTCCGGACGCTCCGAGGGGGCTCTGCCTCTGCCCCGGAGCCAGACTCGGTGCAGAGGGCGAAAGATTATTTTGTTATTGTAGCGAAATTCAAAAAAACAAACAAACAAAAAAAGTTTAAAAAAAAATTAAAAATAATCCACTTTTACAAGGAAAAAAAAAAATAAAAGCTGTACAAAATGGGTTCGAGCTACCCGAACACGTGCCGGTTTTCCACTGCATTGTAAAGTTCCCTTCCAGTTGGTTATGAAATTTGAAGACCTTTTTCCTTAAATTAGTTCAGCTTTTAACTTCATTTAAAAAAAAAAAGACTTTTGTCTAAAGAAGAGTATTATTATTATTATAATTATAATAATTATTATTATTATTCTGTGTTCTCTCGACACCCTAGGATTAAAAGCAAAACCTGATATGCAAATAATTGGAGTACAAACGTGAAAACAAACAAAAGATGAGTATAATAATTGCAAATATGAGTATAAAAAGCACAACGAGATGCAGTAAAACAATGACAAGGCTTGATTTTTTTTATTCTGTAGAGAAATGTTTGTGCAAATTCAGTAATTCCACTGAAGAGATAATTTTCCAGCTCTGTTCAATAAAGCCTCTTTCCAGGTAAGGCAGCCCCGTGGTGCGTGTGTTTGTTGAGACGCTGGCAGGGCTTTCCTTGGTCAACTGGTGTCAGCTGGAGTTGTACTGGTCCATACTGGTGGTGCCTGGGGGCTGGAGTGTTCCCAGGATGCTCTTGGCTCCCTGGTTTTTAGGCATTTTTGGTGTCTTTAAGTTCCTGTGCTTGGAAAACTGTGGGAGCTCCAAGTCAGGACATTTTCAGAGAATCCCAGCATGGTTTAGGTTGGAAGGGACCTTAAAGCTCATCCCTGGAATCATGGAATATTCTGGGCTGGAAGGGGCCTGCAAGGATCATCGAGTCCAAATCTGAACTGAGTGGTCCCTGTGGGGATCGAACCCACAACCTTGGAGGTATCAGCGCCTTGCTCTGTTTGGAAGAAAGTGGGAACTCCAAATCTGGAATGGACTGTGGGGTTTGGAAGAAAATGGGAACTCCAAGCCTGGATGGACTGTGGGGTTTGGAAGATGGTCGGAACTCCAAGCCTGGATGGACTGTAGGGTTTGGAGAACAATGGGAGTTCTGAGTGTGGATGGACCATGTGGTTTGAAAGAAAGTGGGAAGCTCCAAATCCGGATGGACGATGGGGTTTGGAAAACAGTTGCTCTGAGTCTGATGGACCATGGGATTTGGAATGTGGTGGGAACTCTGAGCCTGGTGGCCTGTTCGGTTTGGAACACGGTGGAAGCTCCAAATTTTCATGGACTCTGTGGCTTGGAAGTCAGTGGGAATTCTGAGTCTGATGGACTGGGGGATCTGGAAAGTGGTGGGAACTCTGAGTCAGGATGGACCATAGTGTTTTAAAGAAAGTGGAAGCTCCAAATCTGGATGGACCATGGGATTTGGAAGAAAGTGAGAGCTCTGAGTCTGGATGAACTATGGGGTTTGGAAGATGTTGGGAATTTTGACTCTGGTGGCCTGGGGATGGTGGAACTCTTGAGTCTGGATGGACTGAGGTGTTTGATACCCTTAACACAAATCCCCAAATTTCCCATTGGAAGCTCTGCATTTTAACTGTGGATGGATGGATGGATGGATGGATGGATGGGTGGATGGATGGATGGATGGATGGATGGATGGATGGATGGATGGA
>JAWWEY010000273.1:61124817-61134980 GCA_035582745.1 Loriotus luctuosus
GCACTGGGAGCCATTCCCTGGCTCCTGTCCCTCCATCCCTTGTCCCCAGTCCCTCTCCAGCTCTCCTGGAGCCCCTTTAGGCCACACTGAGGTCACCCCAAATTTTCTCCTTTCCAACTGGACAATTCCAGCTGTCCCAGCCTTTCCACAGCAGAGCTGCTCAATCCCTGGGATCCTCTCCATCCATCCCTAGGATCCTCTCCCTGCTCTGTAGCACCAAACTCTGACCACACACAACATCCCTCTGCTTTTACCCTTTCCATCTCTTCCTCTCACTGATCCCAATCAACACTCAAATGATTTTTAATCACAGCCAAGGGCTCAGGATAAAACCTCAGGCAATGCAAGAATTCTGAGTGAGAAAAAGGAAATAAAATAACTGGCTTCCAACTGTGCCTTTTGTAATAACTCTGACTGAGGAAAAGGAGAGAAAATAATTGTACAGCTTCCTCCAGAAATCAGAAACTGCTTCTTGACCTGATGCAAATCATTTTTCAATCCTACAAAGCCCCAGTGACAAACAAAGCCCTGGAGCACGCCCTGCTCCCACTGCCCATCTCCCTCTGCAATTAACGCTTTTGATTCCTCCCAAAGAGAGCTGGATGAGAATCGACTTCTCTCAATTCCAGCCTTCACTAATATTTCATTTTTTTACAACTCACATCCCCTTTGACTCAAATTGGGGCTGTCAATGCCTCCTCCCAGCCAGGGGAGCTGCTCAACATCCCAATGAGCTCATTTGGAGAGGCAGAGCTGGGGCTGGGCAGGCTCTGACGAGCTCGGGGTCAGCAAAGGGGAGAGCAGAGGCTCAACCATCCCTGGCTCAGTGAATAAAGCTCAGCTCTGCCTCCTGAATCCTAAACAGAGATTACAAACTGCAAACGCAGGGAAACTCTGATTGTTTTCAATCTTTAAACCCCAGGAAAAGGTCAGCGAGGTAATTGCTGCAAGAAAAGATCACAGGTCAGGAGAATTTTTTTTTTATTTTTGTGCTTGATATAATCAGGGTGCCAGAAAAAGAACTTCCAATGGGAGGAATTAAACAAGGTGTTTAATTCTGTCTCTGATTCACAGAAAATATTACAGAGATGGAAATTCTGGCTGTGAAAAGCACCTGCCAACCTTTCTGGGTCTCATTCAGTCATGGAGGAGCAGAAAGTGTCCCAGTCCTGTGGTGGAAAATCAGTGTTGGAGGAGATGCCCAGGAGATGTCCTGTTCCTTTTTTTCCTTCTCCTTTTTTTTTTCCTTTTCCTTCTTTTCTTTTTTTTCTTTTCCTTATTTTCCTTTTTTCCTTTTCCTTATTTTCCTTTTCCTTGTTTTCCTTTTTTTCCCTTTCCTTTTTCCCTTTTTCCTTTTCCTTCTTTTTTCCTTTTCCTTCTTTTCCTTTTTTCCTTTTTTTCCCTTTTCCTTCTTTTCCTTTTCCTTCTTTTTCATTTTTTCCTTTTTTTCCTTTTCCTTTTTTCCTTTCCTTAACCCAAACACAGGGAAACAGAACCTGAGCACAGCAGGAGGGAGAGTTTCAAGCTGGAAAATCCCCAGGGCTGGCAGTGAAACTCAACTGCTGAACAGGTTTGGACTGATCTGGGGCGAAGGAGATTTTCTTTAAGGTCCCTTCCAACCCAAACCAATCCAGTTCTGTGGTTCCTCATAAAAGACATTTAAGAATCATGGAAAACATTCCATGATTCCATTCCCCCACTGACAGGAGCAAAGCTCATCCTTCCTTTGCCACCTCCCAAATTCCTGCTGCTGCAGCTCCTGGAATGGCTCCATTTGCATAAATTTGTCGGCAAACAATTAAAGTTAATTAAGATAATTTATCACTTGAAAATAAAGCATCTTATCAGCAGGTATCAGCCTGTAAAGCAAACAAAGAATCGTTTGGAGGGGAATCCTGGGCCCTCTTAGACACCAATGACAAAATCATTTCTTTTCCAGGCTCTGTCGGGCCTGGCTGCTTTGTTGTCAGAGTAATTAACTGCTATTAGCTAATCACCCTCTGCTAACTGCCTTTGTGACTCCACTATTGACTCATTTACACTTTGGCTGCATTCCTGCATGGAAAAGAGATAAAAAGTTGAGGTGAGGGCCTGGAGTTCTTGTCCTGCAGCAGGGAGGGGAAGCTGGGACCAGCTTGGAGTGCCCAGGGCCTTGGGACGCTCCTCCCCACTGCTTCCAAGGATTTCTGCTCCATCCTCCATGTTCTGTATGCAGGCACCGTGAAAATAACGGATTTTGGGAGAAAATAGCCATTTTCAGTGCTCCATGCCCCATCCATGGCCTGGAACTTTTTCCTGAATGCCCTCAAAAATCCAGGCAGGCTGCCAAGGTGCACCAGCACTGCTATCCTTGGGAATTAGTGCAGGAATTTGGAGATTTGGATTCATTTTTCCCAAAGAAGATAGAACAACAGGAAAGGCTGAGGTTGCAGAGCTGCATGTCCAGGCCAGTCTCTTGCAGCTGATCACAAATTATTGATAATTGATAAATAATAATAACATTAATAACAATAATAACAATAATAACAATAATAACAATGATAGCAATAATAATCATCAGCATCATCATCTGCAAGGAAGGCAGGACTGACCCGGGCACCTAACGAGGGAATGATCTAATTAAGCATTGCCCTGGTGATGGAGGGCATGGGGATGTTGTCATGGCAACTCCAGGCTCCACCAGGATCAGAATTCCAGGATCTTTTAGGCTGGAAAAGACCCTCAAGATCACCGAGGCCAGCTCCTAACTAAGCCAAGCCCAGCCCTGTTTTAGCTCCCAGTAATTCCTAAGCCAAGCCCAGCCCTGTTTTAGCTCCCAGTAACTCCTAACTAAGCCAAGCCCAGCCCTGTTTTGCTCCCAGTATTTCCATGGGGAAGTTCCTGCTGATGTCCCACCTGGGACAATCCCCCTGGTTCCCTTTAAACATTTATAACTATTCATGTTATTTCAGAGACTCATAATTACAAATCTCTCCTCTAGAAAAGGCTTCCCGAGGTTTCCTGTCCCACGCTGATGAGTCCCTGCCCCGTTCCCTGAGGCTCACAGGTGAGGCTCCATGTCCCACCTCCCTCCCTTCCAAGCTGCCAATTCCCTCCTCATCTCCCATCCCTTTCATCTTTCCACGGACACGTCCTGCAGGGGATGATAGCAACAGGAATGGCACTAAAGGAAGGGAAAGGGACTGATTGGAGTTAATTATGGGGCTGCTGGATTTGCAGCCCCTCACAGACAGGCCAGGCCTGCCTGTGACACCCGGCAGCTGCTGCCTGACAGGCCTCATGGATGGAATTAAAAGGCAATGCAGGGATTTCTTAGATCATTTTAACAGCACAAAGCAAGAGTTCCTTGTCCAAATCCCATTAATAACCCCTTGGAAACGGCAGCCTGCAAAGCCCATTAAATGCAGACAGAGATATTTTAGGCAAAAGCTAAAACTGTTTGAACTTTGCAGTGTCTGCGAGGCTGCTCGAATTGAGCAGCAAACAGAGCATTTCTAATCCAGCCCGGATGAGTAAAGAGAGCAGAGAGGACAGAGTTTCAAAAGAGAAGGAGAATAAATATCAGAGAGGAGCAGGGAGCCATGGATCCAGCGGGATGGGAGCAGGGAGGGATGGCAGCAGGGTCACAGTGACAGGGGGAGGCCACTTCACCTGCCCTGGGATGCAATTCCCAGAGCAGCCCCTGGATCCCTGGCAGTGCCCCAGGCCAGGTTGGACATTGGGACACCCTGGGACAGTGGGAGGTGTCCCTGCCATGGCAGGGGTGGCACTGGGTGGGATTTGAGATCTTTTTATCCCAAACCATTCCATGATTCCATTCTGGTATAAAATCAAGCAACCAAGCAGTGAGATCTAATTCAAAGTCTGAACATCAATTTTAGTCCCCAGCTCATTTTGTTCTCTTATCACAGGCCTGTGGCATTCACATTCTCTGCAAAAATCCCTTCGCCCAGGATTTTCCTCCTGGGAATGAGGCTGCTGCGAGAGATGGAGCTGGGATGTGAGGCAATTCCAGGTGGCCACCACAGGAGATTTACCAGGATGGAATCACCCCATAGGGATCCATTTTTGAGCAGGCCTTGGAAATGCAGCAGAATCATGGATTTAGAGGAGAACCCCCATGGCTGGAGAGTGCCCAGAAATTCCCACATTCCTGGAAGAGCAGGGAAGGCCTGGAGCAATTCCCAGATTCCTGGAAGAGCAGGGAAGGCCTGTGCTGGACATTGGGACCCTGGGCACTGAGAATTTCAGACTTTCTGTGCTGACAGACTCTGACCCCCAGGAGAACACTGCATTGACCTGAGGCTGTGGAGAAGCTTCCAGAATGGAATGACAAAACTGGGATTGTGGGTGTGGAGTTTGAATAGAAGTGTGTGATATCACAGGGTGAGAAACTTAGAATTTGGGGTTTAGAATATAGGAATAGATATAAAGCAAGATGGAGGTTTTGGGGCGGAGGCTGCTCCTTCTTCTTCACTTTCTTCTCCATGGGTTTGTGTGGTTTTGTGTAATTGGATAAAAAAGTCCCCATTGCAGATAACAGGTGGTTGGTTTTTGGGTTAAAAATAAAAATATTTTAGGTGTCATTTCTTAATTGGACACTTTATCCTTAAAAGGCCTTGTAGAGAGAAAGATACAGCTCCATTTTTAACTTGTTAAGATGAAGTACTATAAAACTCACAGTTTGTGAGACTGTAACAGAGATAAGAACTAACAAACATCTGAATCCAAACAAAAATAACATTTCGTACATTTAATCCCAACCTTAACAGAAAAGGAACAAAAAATCAACAGCTGGGAGAGCACAAACGCTGAGCTGGAGCTTTCCACACCCAAATCACTCCTGGAGAGTGGCAGATTCTCTCTGGCTCATCAAAATTCACCAGAACCCTCCCCTTGTTAATTTGTTGGCAAAACATTGCCAACTTGACAGGAAGCACAGGGCAGGAGTCAAACATTGCAGCCCACGTGGTTTTGGTTAAGATATTAAATTTACAAGAGAACAGCTTTCCCCAGAACCTTGGAGACTTAAAAGATGGGGAATATTTTGCTCCAACTGGTCTTATTCCTATTTGTCCTGCATTTATGAATAATATTAACTCACACACAATTGGAGCCATATGGCAGAAGGAAAATTAAAAAGTTACAACAAGAAAATTAGCTGTGGATATGGTTTGCGTAGCTGGGAGATTTTCTTGGGAGGTTTCAAGCCATAAATCTTTTTTTAGCTTCACATAAAAGCAGATCCAGATTTTAAATTTTTTTTTTTGAGGTGGAAAATGAATTCTTCATTGTTTTGGCACAAGAATGGTCACTGTCAAGGTCAGCTGGAGAGGGGGATGTGCTGGCAGGATTTGGGCCCTCAGGGAATTCCTGGGATTGGAGGGACCTGCAGGGGGATTTGCTCCATCCTCCCTGCTCCAGGGGGGTCACCCAGAGCACATTGCCCAGGGCCAGGTGTGCTTGGGTTTGGGCTCTTTTGAAGGATGGAGCCTCCACAGCCTCCCTGGGCAGCCCATGCTGGTGTTTGAGTGGGAAAACAGAGTTGTTTTGGAATATCAGTGCTGTTTGTGTGGGCACTGCTAAGAGAAGGCCGGCTCCATCCTCAGCCTTCCCTCCCACAGGAAATTCCTTCCCTCTTTCTCCACAGGGCTAACACCTCCCTTATCCTCCAGGCTGTAGGAAAGATGCTGCAGCCCCTTTATAAAACCTGTCACAGGATCCCAGCATGGTTTGGGTTGGAAGGGACCTTCTCAAGGTCCTCTAGCCCAATCTCCATGAGCAGGAGGCTCTTCCTCCAGAAAATATCCTAAAAAGAAGGAATTTAGGAGCAAAGCTGGGGTTTTGAAATAATATATTCCAAATTATTCTCCCAGCCAATGACAAGACCTGGATATTGACCTGAGCATCCTGAATTCTATGTTGTCCTTGCAGTCCTGGAATCTCTCCCAAGAGGTCCCTGTGGAAACATTCCTGAGGTTTCATTGTCCTCCTGCAGCACAACCACCACAGCCCAGAGGAGCTGTGCAGGAACAGAGCAGCAGGAATGTGGGAACCCAGGAAATTCCCCTGGCTGCCCTGGAGGGCTCCAGCCCCTGTCTGGGGGCTCAGAGACCCTGGCACAGAGCCCAAGACCCCTGTGCCTTTGATCTTGACCCATGGAGCAAATTACCATCTTTATATGAAGAATTACAAGTCAAGAGAGTTTAAGTAGAATAATAGTTAGTTTGTCACAGGGTGAAAAATAGATTTTGGTATTTTTAGAATGGGGGCTCGGGGTTCCAAGATGGAGGAATTTCGGCATGTCCTGTCCTTCTTCTTTCTTCTTCTTGGCCTCCATCTTCTGGGTGATGGTGACACTTTTAGATTGGTTTAAGGTAGAAGCTCACTGTCTAACATAGGTGATAGGTATTGAGAAGTAATTGTAAATAGTGTACACGTCATTTTTAGATAAAAAGCTAACACCACCTCGAGGTGGGCAGTGTGCCATGGACTGACCTGCCAGACAGACCTTGGTGGGTCAGAGAAAGAATGTTATAGATAAGAAATAATAAACAACCTTGAGAATGAGAACAAAAGAATCCTGACTCCTTCTTCAACTGCCAGGCTGGGAAAAGACACTTGTGCCTATCTCAGAGTCACTGTGACCAGCAGAGATTCTGAGACAGGAATTCACTTGAGAGGTTTCAGCCTCCCAGGAAACCCCAGGAAGCTTCAGACTGAAGCTTGGCAGAGTTTGGTTGAGTTCCTGGGGAATCACCCTGGCAGTGCAGGCGAGCGTCAGCAGAAATCCTGCCTGGCCTTGCTGCTTCCTCCTGCTGCTGTCACCTGCTGTGGGACACGGATTGAGCTCCAAAGGGCACTTTGGGAACCAGCCCCAGCCCTGTTCAGAGAGCTCCATCCTCCCTGTGCTCCTTTAGGCTGGGCTTAATGAGCCTGATGAGGTTCCCAGTCCAATTAATGCCATCCCAGCTCAGAGCCTGGCAATAACGGCCTCGCGCTGAGCTGGAAATGCTTTTCCAGCACTGAGGGGAATTCCTACAAATGCTCTTCCAGCACTGACGGGAATTCCTGCAAATGCTCTTCCAGCACTGATGGGAATTCCCAGAAATGCTCTTCCAACACTGCTGGGAATTCCTACAAATGCTCTTCCAGCACTGATGGGAATTCCTACAAATGCTTTTCCTAGACTAACAGGAATTTCTGCAAATTCTTTTCCCAGACTAAGGGGAATTCCTACAAATTGCTTTCCCAGACTAATGGGAATTCCTGCAGTGCTTTTCCCAGACTAACAGGAATTCCTACAGATGCTTTTCCAACACTGATGGGAATTCCCACAAACGCTTTTCCCAGACTAACAGGAATTTCTGCAAATTCTTTTCCCAGACTAATGGGAATTCCTACAAATTGCTTTCCCAGACTAAGGGAAATTCCTACAAATGCTTTTCCAACACTAACAGGAATTCCTACAAATGCTTTTCCCAGAGTAATGGGGATTCCTGATGGGACGCATTCAGCACAGATGCGTGCCTGGGGAGGCTCTGTCCCATTTGGAAATACTGGAAGGGATTTATTCCATGGAGCAGCCCAGCTGCTGTTCCTGGTGCTTGTCCACATCGCCTCTCCCTGAGCTTCCCTCCCCCTGCTGCCCAAAAGCTTGAGGAGGTTTAATTACAGACAATAATTCACGTGGCAGTAGATGATTGAATGCTCCAGGAGAAGCCCACCTGAGTTAAAGTGACCAGATATCCAAATTCCAAAGGGACAGCTCCAATTTCTTTTTGGCTCATCAGACTTTTCCAAGGATCCATTGTCTCCCTTGAGCCCTGGGTGTTGCCTTTGCCTCAGTAGCTCTTCTGATTGCCTTTCCATGAAACATTCCATGTTCCTCAGCTCCAGCCACGTTCCAGCTCCTTCACCTCAGGTGCCACAGCTGCTCTGGGAGCTCCATCCCAGCCCCTCCCCACCCTCCCAGCCAGGAATTCCCAATTCCCAATCTCCCATCCATCCCTGCCCTCTGGCAGTGGGAGCCGTTCCCTGGCTCCTGTCCCTCCATCCCTTGTCCCCAGTCCAGGAGGGCAGGAAGGGATGGCAGAGGTGGGAAACAGAGCAATCCTGGGATTCCATGGAAGGAGAATGACAGTCCCCTGGAATTCCAGCAATTCAGGAGGTGGCAGGACATGGGGTGGGAGCACAAAGCTCCCTGAGGAGCACTGCAGGTGTCCCCGAGGGCTGGGATGTGCTGGGATAACAGAAATGTCCCATTTTGGCCATTCCCTGAAGAGGCAGCTCCCAGGCTATCCAGGTTTGAGCTGCTTCTGTATTTACACCCCAAATTACTGCTCAGAATGGTTTGGGAATTCTGGGAAGTCGTGGCAGCTGAGCAAAAACCACTCTGAGAGGGAAAACCACAGAAGTGACCTAAGGCAAAGCAGCCAGTGCTGATCCAAGCAGATGGATTGTGGAATTTGGAATTGTGGAATGTGGAATTTGATCAGCTGTGGATTGTGGAATTGCCCTGCTACACCCTCCAAACCACCCAAACCAGCCTCCAGATTGGGGTGGATCCCACAACACCCAGAATTCCCACTCTGAGTCCCTGCACTCACCCCTGGCTTCATCTCATGGCCTGGACGTAATTATTCCAAGCCAGGCCAAAGCCAGTAATTAGCTGAGTGTGTAATTATCTCTCTCAGTCTGTCTGCAGTTCAGGCTCTGTGAGGGATTTATTTCCTGAAGGGCTTCTGGGGGTTTTGCAACTCCAGAATGAAATTTGTTAACTGTTAATAACTCCCAAATTAGCTCATTTAGGCAGAGCTGGAAATAACTCGGCCGTGTCAGCCGTAATCAACAAATTATCTGGAAATTTAGAAAGGCAAAGGAAAAAAAGGGATCTTGGATCATTCTGCAGTGCAGGACAGTCATTGGTGGGGAGGGGCTGGGCTGGAATTCCCAGAGCAGCTGTGGCTGCCCCTGGATCCCTGGAATGTCCAAGGCCAGGCTGGACACTGGGGTTGGAGCACCTGGGGCAGTGGGAGGTGTCCCTGCCATGGAAAATGGATGGGACTGGGATTTAAGGTCCCTTTGAATCCAAACCCTTCTGGAATTCTGGGATTGGCACTCCCGTGCTCTCAGAGTTTGCTCACAGTGAGATGGGTTTGGGTTTCTCTTTTTGTGAGGAATTGTTTTAGAGCTCAGCTCCTCTTCCAAGCCAAGCCCAGACTGAGGGAGGTGAATTCTCTGACCAGAGCTCAACAGGAACAAACCCCAGCCCCTGTTTGGAGCAAATCATCCTTTTGTGAGCCCTCAGAATAAATTTGCAGATACAGGTGATGTCAAAAAAGAAAATCCTCGCCGTGCTCTGGTTTTGCCTTTCTCAGCGGCAGAACCATCCCCTGCCAACCAAATTCCCTGTTTGTTATTCAATTACTCATTAAGGACTCAGACAATTCAGGATTCCTTTGGAGGCAGCTGAATTCCATCCCCTGCCACTGGGATGAGGAATTTGACAGGAATGAGTGAGATTTTGAGGCTAAAGGAGGAGAATTCTGCTGTCTGTCACAAACTGGGCATTCAGATTTAAGGAATCACCATCAGATCCCTGCAATTTGGGGAAAAACAAGTTAATTTATATTTTAAACCCCACATCTGAGCACCTTGAGGTGCTCTACAAACATCCCTTCTCCTCTCTCTGGTGATCATTGTGTCCTGCCTCTGCAGAAATATTTTTCCTTGGAAGTCTTTCCATTGTTCCTCTGTTACACCTGAACCACGGGGACACCAAGGGAAGCAATTCAACAGAGGGAAGTCTCTCCCAGCAGATTTGAAAGGAATAAAGGAAATGTCACATGAAATAGGGAGCAAATGGACTGCAGGGCTATGGGGGAGGCTCTGAGTGCTGGAACTCTGCTGGGTTTATCCCCAAATCCACCTGGAGCAGCTCCAAGGGGCTGCAGCAGCCGTGCCTGGAGCCCACAGCATTCCCAATCCCTGTGGGACCCCTCTGAGCTCACTGGGACAGTGACAAAGCCACAGCTCAAAGCCCCAGAAACCTGAAAGCTGGGAAGGGGCTGGAGAATTCCTGAGGGAGCTGGGAAGGGGCTGGAGAATCCCTGAGGGAGCTGGGAAGGGGCTGGAGAATCCCTGAGGAGCTGGGAAGGGGC
>JAWWEY010000273.1:61193783-61209629 GCA_035582745.1 Loriotus luctuosus
GCCAGAGCAGCTGTGGCTGCCCCTGGATCCCTGGCAGTGCCCAAGGCCAGGCTGGACATTGGGGCACCCTGGGACAGCGGGAGGTGTCCCTGCCATGGCAGGGGTGGGATTATCCCTAAAGCCCCTTCCAACCCAAACCATCCCAGAATTCCATGATCCTGAGCCACTGAGTGGAAGTTTTCACACCAGAGTCTCCATTGCTGGTGCTGAGCCCTTCCTCCAGCTGCGTCTGGATCTTGGGAATTGTTGTATTTATGTATATATATTGAATATTGTGTTGTCTTATTTATTGATATTTTATCCATTGTAAGCAATTATTGTTGCTTCCAAATCCATCCTCCAGGTGCTCCAACCAAATCCAATTCCAGGTGCACAACTTGTTGCCCTTGGAAGAGTAATTAATTCATTAAAAATGGAGAGTTTAAGTCTTTATCCTGTCCCTGTGTGGTAAAAGGGAGGTCGTTTGTCACACCACTGGAATTATTCCTGATTTATGCCAGGAGCACCCTGCTCAGTAATTCCTACAGATAAATTAATTGTGTGTGATATTCCCAAGCATTCAAACAAACATCTTGGTGATTAATTGGGATTTATGCCTCAGTAAAACAATGGGAAGATGCTGCTGTCTTTGCAGCACTGGGATAAATCACCTCCCAGGTTTTGGGATGCATTTTGTGTGGATTGTGTGGAATCAGGATTAAACTCTGGGACAACAAGGTTGGAATTTGAGATTGGGGTGGAAGCTGCTCTTTGAAAATGGAAGTTTAATATGTGTGTGAGGAGAAAGAAATCAGGAATGGCAGTTTATAAAAGTCAGGAGATGTTTTCCCTCTCCCCTGCCAGCCGAGCGCGATCAGGGATGCTTTTCCATTATCCCCTGACTTCAAAGGGATGTAAATTTTCCTGTGGAATAACAATTACCTTTGGAAGGGCGACAAAGCCCCTCGCCCGTGGCCGTGATTGATAATGGGAGCACTGGAGCAACAAGAGGAGAGGTGATTTAGGGTCACCTGGAGGCCCAGTGGGAGAGGCTCCAAGGAGCGCGAGCCAAGCGCTGCCGCCGGTGCCAGGGCAGAGATGAATCCTTCAGGAAAACTGGCAGGTCCTGGCAGCTTTAGTGACTGGGAGGCTCCTTGCAGGAGACTCCAGTGATGGAGAAGTTGGGGAGAAATGGAGCCAGGGTGGTGGTTGTGAATTCCCATTGTTTTTATTGCAGGCAGCTGTCTCGGGTAATTAATTTTATTAATTGATTAAATTCCAGCCTGGAGGTTGTTATCCTTCTCTCTTGTGCCTGTTCCTGTTATTGCCATGATATTTCAGGAGCTTGGATGATGAGTCGAAACATTTCCACTTTAATCCTGAGGTAATTTCATGGAATCATGGAATGGTTTGGGTTGAAAGGGACCTTAAATCCCTTAATTCCACCCATTTTCCATGAGGGACCTCCCAATTCCTGGGGGTGGCACTTAGAGCTCTGGGCTGGGGACAGGGTGGGGATCAGGCACAGCTTAATCCTGGAGCTCTTTTCCAACCTAAATGTTCCTGAGATTCTGAGATTCAGTTCACTTTGGAATACCCAACTCTTTCTCCAGTCTGGAGCCTGTTGAAGTTAATGAGAGATGTTCTGCTTGCTTTTATTTATTTTTTTTCCTGATTGCTCATTAATTGTGTGTAAACAGCTTGGGGTCAGTACAAGTTTGTTTATTGGGATTTATTTAAAGATTCATTTTGGTGATTCATTTCTCCTTGAGCATTTGGAGGAGATGATTTCAGCCACTCCCATTTGTGTTCCTGGATCCTGCCAGAATGGAGCTGGGAGCTCTCTCAGTCGCTTATCCAAGAGCTGCTTTTCCATGGGTTCAGGGACAAGTTCCCAGGAATGTGTGCCCTGCTGTGCTGAGTGTGGGCAGTGCTCAGCCATGCCCTGTGTGTCAGTAATTGTTGTGTTATGGCTGCTTCACTAATTAGCACTCATTAGGGTTTGTATCCCTAACGAACTTTGTGATATTATTATTGACTCATAATTACCTTCCTCAAAACTCAACTCCATGAGCAGAGCAGCAGAGTGGGGAGCTCCCAGGCTCTGGAATGTGAGTTTGGAGCAGCGCTCAAGTTCAAGGCTTCCCTTTTCCCTGTCTAAATAATTTAAATATTTATTGATCTGCAGCCTTGAATTGTTTATTTTTTTATTATTTTGACATCCATCTGCTCTAGTTCAAGGCGTCTCTGCCCATGGAGTTGTTGGAATGAGATGATCCTCAAAACCCTTTCCAAGCCAAACCATTCTGGGATGCATCGGTGATTTTTAGGGGAAGTTCTGCCATGGAGTGTAGGCCAAGCTGGTGGAGGTAGCAATCACTTGGCAGACACAGAAAGTTGTTCCCTTGAAAAACTTGCTGAAGTCATTCTCAAAAACATTCACAGGCTGATGTTGCACAACTCCAAGAGGGTTTTGTGCCATTTGGCTCCAGCCCACACCAAAGGATCTGGGCAGAAATCCTTCTGGAGTGATCTTACATCCATAGTGATGAACATCCTAATGCATCCTCTGGTAAAATATGGGTTTGCTGGCACTTTCTGCACTCAGAGTTTTGGATCTGTGTTTTTAAGGGGGATAAGTTGAGTAGGTTTCAATGTGAGGGTGAACATTCAGGTGTCTGAGCTGGAAGAGAATTCCAGAATGGTTTGGGTTGGAATGGGACCTTAAATCCCATCCAGTCCCACTCCTTGTCATGGGCAGGGACACCTTCCACAGTCCCAGATGGCTCCAAATCCAATCCAACCTGACCTTGGACACTTCCAGGGATCCAGGGGCAGCCACAGCTTCTGTGGGTAAGCAAAAAATGGGGCAGAAGAAGGTTCCAGAACAATTGGATCGGGAATAGCTCTTCCCGTGTTTAGATGGAAGAGAAACCTTCAATATCCAACATTCTAGTGACTGAGATGCTCCTGGGAAGCAGGAAGGGTTGGACCTGGATGGATGTGGAATGGAATTGTTGGAAAGCAGGGTCAGGTGAAGTGTAGGCTCCCCAAGCAGTAGGGCAGGGTGAGAGGATGGAAAACATCCCTGGGTTGGTTATTTGGAAGGAAAGAGAGAGTCTGGATTTCGGCTGGCAGTGACAGACATGGACACACTGGGTTTGAGCATTCCAAGGATTTTCTTTACTAACTCCTGATATTTGTGATTCTAACCCTGAGGGGATCTAGGCTTGGGTCTTGCATATTGTACATGGAATTTGGTTTCTGTTGGGTTTCCATTGGATTTCCCTTTCCCGGAGAGGTTTGAAATCCATGGATGTGGCACTTGGGGACGTGGGGCAGTGGTGGCCTTGGTAGTGCTGGGGGATGGTTGGACTCCATGATCTCAGAGGTTTTTCCATCCATGATTCTTTGGCCTCAATACATGCAGAGACAGGAAAAACAGGAGTGGGAGAACATCCCAGGCTGGAGGTTGGCACTGGGTTTGCATATTCCTTGGGAACTGAACTGTGCCATGGAAATCTGGCTCTGGCTCTGGCTCTGGCTGAAATCATGAGGCACATTCCCAGAAAAGCAGGATCCAGCCCTGAACATGCTGGAAAATAACCCTCAGCCTCCCCCATGGGGGTCTGGATTCTTCTGAGAAGCTTTGATTCCACTGGGAGATTTGAAGGAATCTTTTACCTCTCTGCTGAGTGTTGTCCCAAATCCTTCTCCTTTAGGGGGCATGAGGAGGTTTGTGGGTGAGCAGAGGGTGGAGCATCCTTTGGGAACATCCTGTCCTGGATGTGTGGATGGATGCCCATGGAATGTGGGTACCTGGCCCTGGCAGCAGAATGGATGGGCAAATCTCCTGTCCTGGGATATCATCCCTGCATCCCCTCATCTGTTCAGTCATGGAATTCAGAATGTCCTGAGCTGGGAGGGACCCACAGGGATCATTGATCCAGCCCCTGTCCCTGCCCAGACCCCCCAACAATGCCACCCTGAGCATCCCTGGCAGTGCTGCCCAAACCCCCCTGGAGCTCTGGCAGCCTCGGGGCCATGCCCATTCCCTGGGGAGCCTGGGCAGTGCCAGCACCCTCTGGAATAGTGAAACCTTTCCCTGATATCCAACCTAACCCTCCCTGCCTCAGTTTTCTCCTTCATGGATCACTTTTGAGAGAGCTTTGTGATCAAAATCTCTATTGTAAATGTCAGGCAGCTTTTCCTTCTGGGAAGGAACCCAGGCAAACACATGTTGGGATTGCATTTCTTCATCATCCAAACTTGTTCAGCCTTGTCTGGAAAATCAATGCTGCCTGCAAACACCCAAAATCCAGGACAAAATGCCTCAGGTGAAAGCCCATGGAAAGAGAATTCCTTTGGAGGGATGGATGTGGAGTGGAACAAACCCTGGCTGCCTGGAGGAGCTGCTGTCAGATGTGACAGGAGCAGAGGAGGCTCAGGGGGCCCTTGTGGCTCTGCACAGCTCCTGCCAGGAGGGCACAGCCAGGGGGGTCGGGCTCTGCTCCAGGGAACAGGGACAGGAGCAGAGGGAACGGCCTCAGGCTGGGCCAGGGCAGCTCAGGGTGGGCACAGCAGGAATTTCCCCATGGAAAGGGGGCTCAGGCCTTGGCACTGCCCAGCGAGGGTTGCAGTGCCCATCCCTGGAGGTGTCCCCTGGAGGTGGCACTCAGAGCTCTGGTCTGGAGACAGGGTGGGCACTGGGCACAGCTGGGATGGGCTTTTCCAACCCCAGGGATCCTGGATTCTGTGACACTTAAGAGATCTGTGACACAGCAGAAGAACATGCCAAAAGTTCACAAATCTCTGCTGAACAGTCAGCAGAACCCTGCTGCCCATGGGGGCAAGAACCAAACCCATCCCACTCTCGGGGATCATCACTAAGGGATGCTCCTGAGGGAAGCCCAGGCAGATCCTTCCAACCCTGCAACCCAAATCTGTGCCCAAAATAGAGATGGGAGGAGCACAGGAGAGGAAGGAAGCCTTGGCCTCATGCCCTCGCAGGACCTGCTGCTGCAGACACGTTCTCCAGATGAACAAGGCTGGTTTCACAGCTCTTGGCAAATGTGGGCATGCTGAACATTTGGGCTAATTATAAACAAGACCAAATTAATGCACTGAGGGAGCAGGAGGTGGTGGAGCACACGAGTTCCACGCAGGCCCCACTGACAGCGATTGAGAGATGGGACTCCTGCTGCAAGCAAGAAGCCAATTTATGATTTCCACAGCTCACCTTATATCCTCACACTGCTTATGTTTCTTAGCAACATTGCTTAACCAGTCTTGAATGATTTCCTTAAAGCAAAAAGTCTCCTTTCTTTCTTTCTTTCTTTCTCTCTTTCTTTCTTTCTTTTTCTTTTTCTTTCTTTCTTTTCTTTCTTTCTCTCTTTCTTTCTTTTCTTTCTTTCTCTCTTTCTTTCTTTTTCCTTTCTTTCTTTGCTTCTCCCAGGGCTTTTGGCCCACCGAGGCCAAGATGTCCACATCATTTATTACCTCTGAAGTACTTTCTGCTGTCCCCCCATACCCTCTGAGACCCTCTGGCAGCTGAACTATTAATCATTAATCATTAATATCACCTGGGACAGGTTAAACCAGTGGAGACTCCAGCAGAAATCCACAGTGTTTTTCCCAGCACTGGACCAAGAATTCACCCCATTCCTGCCCTGCTTAATGGAATGCAAGGTCTGTGCATCTCCAGGATCTATAAATAAACTCCCAGGGCTGATTTGCTGCTCCTGTGCTTAATGGTGGGAAATTGCATCCCGGAGTTTCTGGGGCAGGCAGCGACCTGGAGGATGTGGAGGGAATGGCCAGGAGTGCTTGTGCTCCCCTGGGGTGGAACAAGAGAGGTCAAACCCCAGCCCAGCTGAGCCCTGAGGGGGGCTCTGGGAAGGCAGAAGGGAGCTGAGTTTCACACAAATCAGATTCATGTTTATATTTCTTTCTATATAAAATGAAAGTGCTGCTGGGTCAGTGGGGTTTGGATTCTCAGAGTGAAACACAAAACCAGGCTCTGTGCAAACAATGACTGAGCTGCACTGGGCACCCACTCCCACTTCCACCATTTTCCATTCCGTGTCTCCCAGGTTTTCCATCCTGTGGGATGGATTCCTGCTGAGGCCAGGGGCAGCTGGGCCTGGGTCACACCAGGCTCATCTCTGGGGTGCTCCAGTGCTGTGCCCACACCCCTGGGGTGGAGTTTGAGTTGGGATTTGGGATCCCTGCCTGGGCATTCCCACACAGCCTGAATGGCTGACAAAAGGAGGACACCACTGGCTTCAGGGAGTTACCTGGTGCTTCTCACTGTAGGACCTTTTCAGTGCTTACAAATTGGACAAGGTTTACATTTTCTGTGCCAGGTCAGTGCCAAGCTGATCTTTCTGGAATATTTTCCCCACAATAAGCAGGCTACTGCAGGATTCCCATTCCTGGCAGTGCCCAAGGCCAGGCTGGACAGGGCTGGGAGCAGCCTGGGACCGTGGGAGGTGTCCCTGCCATGGCAGGGCTGGCACTGGGTGGGATTTAAGATCCTTCCAACCCAAACCAGTCTGGGATTCTATTTCTAAAAACAATTGCAGAGAAGAAATTGAGAGAAGGTGAAGGCAGAGTGGGTGTGGAAGCTGCAGGTG
This sequence comes from Loriotus luctuosus, assembly GCA_035582745.1. Lineage (NCBI taxonomy): Eukaryota > Metazoa > Chordata > Aves > Passeriformes > Thraupidae > Loriotus > Loriotus luctuosus. Next base: position 61,200,398 of record JAWWEY010000273.1, read on the forward strand.
CTGGGGGCTGCACACACTCAGGGTCTGCATTCAGGGCTCTTCCAGCAATAAATTGGGCATCACCTTGTGCCATTCCCAAAAGCACTCCTGCTTTCCAGGCAATATGGAGCTCACAGAGATGCCTGGGAATGGCCATTCACAGCCTGGAGCTCCCACAGGCTTTTTATGATCCTTGTTTCATCATGAATTTTAGTGCCAGCCCAAATTAAATTCATTTTACAATATGTATTTATTTCTCAGCTTCTTAACAGAACAATTTGGAAACATCCCAGAGCCTTTAAACAACAAAACTGTTTTTCCTTTATGGTAAAAAAAAATGGCTTTTTGCTTTCATTTTCCCAGGGAGAGCAGCCAGCAAAGGCCCCCCTCCAGCTTGCACAAGGATGGATTTTTTCCCATACAAAACTTGAGCAGTTTAGCACTCCCAAGCTGTCATTGTCACACCACAGTCAGTTAATTACATTTATAATTCCAGAAACACAGGTGGTAGAAATTGAATCGCAAGTAAAAGACTTTGTCTCCCAGACAGTGGGCAAATAAAACTTTGCTTATCTCACTGTTATTTCATGATACACAGCATGGGGTGGTGAAAAATCCCTCAATAATGTAACTTATCACTAACAGGGACTGCTGCACTCTTTCTTCCTTTCATTTTTATCATATTTTCACAAGGTTGTGAAAGGCTCCAGCTGAGTGAAGCTCCCCATTCCTTCTCCCCACACCATGAACCAACCTGTGCCTCCTGTCACCATCACATTTTGTGAAAAATCCTCTTCACCCAGGATTTTCTCCTGGGAAGATGAGAAGTCTCAGAGAAAAAGGAAAACAATATTATCTGATTTGCTTCTCCTGTATTCGCTGCTTTGGAATGTGATTGGAGATTGTTTATCCAACAGGTGAACGTTTGATTGGTTTCATGGGAATTTTTTTTACCCAATGGCCAAGCAGTGCCAAGCTGGGTCAGACTCAGGAGAGTCACAAGTTTTTCTTTAGTATCTTGTTAAGCTTTCTGTAAGTATCCTTTCTCTATTCTTTAGTATTGTTTTAGTATAGTAATATAATATAAAAGAATATATAAAATAAAATTAAAAATAAGATAAAAAATATAAAATAAAATAAAATAAAATATAAAATAAAATAAAAATAAAAATTAAATAAAAATTAAATAAAAATAAGAAATAAAATATAAAACAAAAATTAAAAGAAAATAAAATATATAAAATAAAATATAAAATAAAAAACTATGTAATGTCATATATAACAGTAAATTAGCCTTCTAAGAACATGGAGTCAGATTCATCATTTCCTTCCTGCCATGGGGGACCCTGACAATACCACAGCCTCCTCTTTCCTGAGCACTCTTTTCCAGCTGCTTCCCAGCCCTGTGTGCTAAACTCACTTGTGACACTCCAAGGATCTCCTCCAGACATCCCAAATGATTTTGGAAGGGAAAATCCTCTGAGATGAGGGGAACATCAGGGGATTGAAGGATGAAACAAGCTCCTTATCCTGCCAGGTGTCCCCCTGAATAACGAGCTTGGAAGTGCCCTTAATGCAGCCCAGGTGTGGGCAGGTGTGCCAGGAGTGGGCACACACCATGGCGAGGTTGGTTTTCCCTGCTCTTGGGAGGACTGACAGGAGATCCTGTGGAAATTCCCACCCTGTTTGCTTTGGGAAAGGCTCAGTTCCCTCAGGAGCAGTGCAGGGCTGGCCTGGCTCACACAGGTCACAACTCCAGAGCCCAAGTGGAGCCACAAAAAGGCAGGGATTTGTCCCAGCATCATTATCCCACCCAGTGATGGCTCTGGGGCACTGGGAGCACACAAAGAAAGCCAGGCTCAGAAAAATAAAAACAAAAAATGGGATTCTTGGCTTTGCTTTCCAGAGAGGACTGACACAGAAAGGCAGGAATCATCCCAAAGCCACCTGGGTTCATGCTTCAGGCTCCTGCCCCTGCCTCACAGGATGCACTGAGCATATCCCAAAACATGTCCACTCCCACAGAAAGGGGGAATGGGCTCCAAGATCCCACAGCTGCCCTGGGAGCAGTCACAGAACCGCAGGGATGGTTTGGATTGGAAGGGAAGTGCCCAAGGCCAGGGCTGGGACACCCTGGGACAGTGGGAGGTGTCCCTGCCATGGCAGGGGTGGCACTGGGTGGGATCTGAGGTCCCTTCCCAGCCCAAAGCATTCCAGGACTGTAAGGAATGGAAGTTACCCTCAGGAGCATCAGCAACACCCACCCAGTGTCAAACCCTGCCAGTGCTCTGGGACAGGAAATAAAAATGAAAATAAAAATAAAAATAAAAATAAAAATAAAAATAAAAATAAAAATTCACCTGGCCAGCACTGCCCAGCCTAAGCAGTGCCCAAACCCCACTTTTTGGGGCTGGCAATGGAAAAAATGGCACATTTCTGCTTCCTCAGCTCTGCTCCTGCTGCTCTTTGTGCTCCCTCCAGAGGAACTCTGCCAGGGAGAGCTGAGGTAAACACATTGCAGGGGGTTACAGAGCAATAATTCCAGTGGAAAGCACAGGCCATGGAGCTGTAATGCTCTGAAATCCTTCACAGCTCCGGAGGAAAGGAGCTGTGTGCCCAATTTAACCCAGCAGCCAAGGAAAGAGCCCTGGCAGGGGCAGCAGAGGTTTGATCTGGCAGATCTGTGTCCATCAGGGGCCGGCAGAGATCACAGGAGGAGCTCAGGGGGCAGCTCCAGGTGAGGGGCAAGAGGAGGAGGGCTTGGCTTTATTGCACCTGACACTGGAGAGGATAAATCTCTTAGCAGGGAGCACCACCCATCACCTCCAACACAGAAACCTCCCCTCTGCAGCTCTGCAAGGCTCAAACGCCAGAGTGCCTTTTCACACCTGCTGCTAATGCTTCAAAAAGGAGACAGGATATTCCAGTAATTCTCTGCAGTTAGACTACATTCCAAATTCTGCTCCTTCTCTTTTCTTGGTTATCTGCTCATTGGCAAAAGCTGATTTTCATCAAATCCCAGACTGCACAACAGACAGTGTAATGGGCAGCAGACATTAATTATTTTAACACGTGCTAGGAACTAACATTTAATCTCATTTTATGCATTCATTTTCTTTTTATTTTGACTTTTTAATTTTTTTTTTGTTAAACAATTAAACCATATCTCCCTACATTGTCCAAACCTTTTATCATCGATCCATTTTCAATTAACCTTCCTCTATATTTCCTACTATTAAAAACTAAACAATTAATCATCATCATGACACAATCACCCCAAAACAAATACAGAACCAACCCTAAAACCATTTCCTTTCCTTTCCTTTCCTTTCCTTTCCTTTCCTTTCCTTTCCTTTCCTTTCCTTTCCTTTCCTTTCCTTTCCTTTCCCTTCCCTTCCCTTCCCTTCCCTTCCCTTTTCCTTTCCTTTCCCTTCCTTTTTCCTTTTTCCTTATGTCCAACAACTCCCTCCTCCAGCCTGAGGGTCCCATATGGACCCTATAGGATGGGGAGATGCATTCCCAACACCCTTGGTGGGGCCATACAGGGTGTGTGATTTTGTACCTGTGCCCTTAGGTGTGTGCACACTTGGGAAGGAACCAAAATAGCAAAACCTGACCCTAAAAATGTCCCAAAAGCTTTTTGTCCCCATTTGACACCTGAAGCAGTCTGGGGTACGTGGCCATGGAGGGAGCTGGGACGTGGTGGGGGATTGAAATCTGCTGTGCTGAGAAATCCTGGGGAGCTGGAACCAGGGACAGGGCTCTGCTCCCTCCTCCTGGAGGCTCCCTCGTGTCCTGGGATGTCAGGTGACACCCACAGGGCTCCTTCTGGTCTCTGGCGTGGTGGGAGACACCCAGCACCCATGCGCGAAATAATTGCTTCCCCCCAGCCCTCCTAGAGGCCAATCTGTGACAATTAAATTATCCCAGGTGCCCACGGGGGGTTTCTCCCGGCTGGTGCTGGTCCGTCCCGGGGCTCAAAGGAAAGGACACGGGACTCCTCCTGCAGGGTCACTGATGGGACACGGCCGTGACCGTCCCCACATCTCCCTCCAGGGCAGGACATGGAGCAGAGGAGGGGACTCTGCGGCCCAGGCACTGCAGGGCACCAGAAAAGTTGGGAAAAGCATACATCAGCACGAAACTCCGGTTTGCAGCTCCAGGAAACGTCGAGTTTGATGTGATTTCTGCACATTCCATGACTCTCCAGCTCTCACGGTGCCCCTACAAATCACATTTGTAGGGACATTTTTGACCTCTGTAGAATCCTAGCTGCAGTGGGATCGAGTGGCTGGCATGGGAACGCCGCTCTTTTTCCTGCTGTATCCATGGATGTATCCCCACCCCTGGGTGCTGGTCCCCAGTGCCACCATCCCCACCTTCCTCCTGCCATCCCTTCGTGTCCCACCGGTGTCACCGGGAGCCCGGGGCTCGCGCGGTGCACTGGGTGGCACTATTGCCTTAAAAATCCCTTTTGTTCCTCTGGGGACGCCGCTTCTCCGGGCTGGTTCTCCGCAGCCGTCCCGGCCCCACGGAGAGAGCTCCCGTGGGCTCCCCAGGCTGTGCTCAGCGTCCCAGGCTCATGCTCACACAGGCGGGGATGAGCCCGCGCGTTTCCCTGGGGATTTTCCTTTTCCAGGGTAGCTCGGGGGTTTCTGCCCTGCGGTTTGGCTGTAAAAGCTGCAGCGGATCCTGCCAAACTGCCCCAAGGGCAGATGTGGGGCACTGCCCTGGATCAACATCGTGGCTTCTCCCACAACATCCGCCCAAACCTCCCAGCTCTAACCGTTGGAGGATTCCGCGAGCATCCCAAGCACCAATTCCTCCCCTGAAGGAGCATCCCTCCATCCCTGCACAGCAGAACATCCTCCCCTGAACGAGCATCCCTCCATCCCTGCACAGCAGAACATCCTCCCCTGAACGAGCATCCCTCCATCCCTGCACAGGAGAACATCCTCCCCGCACCCAGCGCTGCTCCAAGAGCTCTTTTAAAAGGACCCCAACCCCTCACTGTCCCGCGATGGAGGAAAAGCATTGAAGGATGGCTCATCCTTGGGAGAACGGGATGCAGGGGAAACAATTGTTGTCCAGCGAGCTCTGATTACAGTGGGAGCGGAGGAGGAGGAGGAGGAGGAGAAGGGGCTCTCCTGTTGCCAGGAGCCGCTTGAGCCCAGTATTGAGCACATGAGCTCGTGGGACCGTGCAGCTTTTCCTGCTCCTGCACCGCCCCTGATCCGACTTCTCCGATGCGAAGCCCCCGGAGGGTCTGGGGCAGGAGCAGCACTGGGAATTCGATTTAAGATTTACGGCTGCTTCAGGCAGGATCGGAGATGTCTCTGTAACACCCACTGTCACCGCCGGGGCTCCTCCCTGCCGGGCTTCCAGCGATAAACAAACAATTTTCATTCCTGCCAGTCACAGCTTTTCCAGCAGCAGCTGCTCCGCTCGGGGGTGGAAATCCCTCCCCGGCAGCTGGAGGGAGCAGAGCCCCGCGGGCGGGTCGGGAGGGTCACTGGCAGTGAGTGACAGGGGTCAGGGTTTTTGGGGCGCCCGGGGGTGACCCGGCACCTGTTAACGGCCGGCACCTCCTCATTGTGCCGCCGCTAATTTCTCACAGCTCTGGAGGCCGTCACTCCAATTAGCGCCCTGTCCCTTCTCCCCGCTCTCGGACTAACGAGCTCTGGCAGGATTCGGGAGTTTTGCTCGCAGTTCAAGGCTCCGAAAGACCGCGGTTAACCCTTCACCTGCCCGAGCAGCGCTGCTGCCAAGGTCGGGTTACCCAGGGGAGTGCCGGGGGTTTTTGTGGAACGAGCAGATTCTTCGGGATTGCTTTTAGGGAGAAACATTTCAACCGGAGAAAAGAAGTTGAAAAGTAAGGATGGTTTCTGGTTTTCACAGAATCGTTTAGGTAGGAAAAGACCTCTGAGATCATCGAGTCCAAGTTTTGACTGATCCCATGGGGACTCCACCACCTTCCTGACAGCCCCTCCAGGTGTTTTCTGTCAGGAAATTCCTCCTGATGTCCAACCTGAATCTCCCATGGCACAGCTTGAGGGCGTTTCCTCTCATCACTAGAAGTCCAAACTCTTGGTTAGCCCCAGATTTTATGGCTCTTCCAGGAGCCAGCACATCGATGGCCCTGCTCCCTCTGTGCATTGGTGCCATTGTCCCCAAGGGCACCTCATCCTTGGAGTCTGGGGACCACCACGAAAGCCCCAAACCCGGCCTGCAAAGGAGAACTTGGGAGCTGCTTGCCTCCCAAAAATTAAAGCTGAGGAACAAGGTTAACTTTTCCCTAACCCCCCTTTCTGCAGCCAAACAGATGTTCTGTGTCTTTTGGCAGAGCTGAGCCTTATCAGATCAGAGGGCTTTGAAGGCATCGGTGGGGGAATGTTGGGGCTCGTCCCTTCTGGCAGATTCCAGGTGGGATTTGGAGCTGGATTATGTTGCAATTCAGGGCCTTAAGGGATTTCTTCAGCACGTTCTCCCAAAGGCAGGAACCCTTTGCACCAGCACTGAACAGGAAACAACGGAGGATATGTCTGCACCAAACAGGATTATTAATATATTTATATTTAAAGTATTGCGTTACAGCAGCTTGGGAAGAGGCTGGCAACTATTTGGCACTGCAGATCCATCCTTCTTCAGCTTTCCCACCATTTCAGTTGTCAAGAATGCTCCAAGTTGCTGAGCATCCATGCAGCACTCTGGAAATATTTTAAGCAAGCTCCTGGGATGCAGAGGCTTTGAAATGCTACAAGGGGGTTGTGTGGAAGCAGTAAATGGGGGCAGGAAGCACAGGGGAAAGGGGGAATCTCATAAAACCCAAACTCAAGGAGATGGGTGAGGAGAAAGCAGCTTTCTCCACCTGGGATGTCCCTGTGGGATGAAGGGGGAGCAGGAGATGCAGTGGGGTAACAGCGGCAGGACGTGGGTGCAGGGCAGAGGTGGCACACAGGTGCAGGCACTGAAACTGGAGACTGGATATCAATCCAAGGTGTCTGGAGTGTTATCACAAAAACCAGTCCGACCGGCAGCCGAGGGCGTTGGATCCCAGCCGGTCACGCTCCAGGGACGGCGGCTTTGTCCCACTGGGCTGGAGCTCTGAGCTCGAGATAACTCCTAAAAAATGACTTTTTATTAAACAACCCTTCTATTTCCACCTGTTTTGTTTCAGCCTTTTGTTACCAATGATTTCTTGAAGTAGGTTCAGATTGGATATGAGGAAAAATTCTTCTCTGTGAGGGTGGTGAGGCCCTGGCACAGGGTGCCCAGAGAAGCTGTGGCTGCCTCTGGATCCCTGGAAGTGTCCAAGGCCAGGCTGGACAGGGCTTGGAGCACCCTGGGACAGTGGAAGTTGTCCCCACCCATGACAGTGGAACAAGATAGTTTTAAGGTCCCTTCCCACCCAAACCATTCCATGATTCAATGATTTTTGTTGTCCTTAGGATTAGTGCAGGGCCAGATGCTCTTCTCCCTTCAAACTGGAGAAGAAATGACAACAGGGGCAGAGCTGGCAGAGCTCATAGACAAAGCTGGCCCCAAAACTACAATGGGTGTTAAAGTGTGCCAGGAATGTGATCGTGACTAAAACATCCCCACTCTTAATCCCAGCCTGGGGGTCTGAACTGACCTCAGCCTCCTCCAGCTCCTCTTTTTCCATGCTCCTCCCTCACCTGCAGGTCCTTAAACCACCTCGGGAGGGCCAAACAAGCTCCAGGTAACTCCGTGTCCTCCCCGAGCCTCGCATTAACCCCTCTGGGACCCGGCAATGCCCCACGGAGGGGAGACAAACGCTGAGAGCTCCCGTTCCTCATCCCTGCTGGGTTTAGCTGCAGTGGGAATCCTTTGGCTGCAAGAGATCCCATCTTTGGCTGCTTGACTGCAGCGCTGGTCACTCACAACCCACAGCAGTTTAACTTCAGGGCAGATGGAGCAGAGCAGCAGCTCCTGAAGTTTCATCCCTGAACTGTTTCTCTAAGGAGACCTAAACCAGCAGCAGTAATTAGCGAGAGGAGTTATTTTATCAGCAGCCATGCGAGACTCAGCATACGGCTTCCAACCCAAAACAACCACGTATCCGCCCAAGTGCCAGACAGCTCCTTCAGATAAATCACTCATCCTGTCCTCAGCTTGGATTTGGCAACAAAACCCCCCAAACATCCCAGGCATTGCTGCTCCCAAACCTGTTTGCTCCTCTCTGCTGTGAAACGCCGGTGGTTTGAGCGCTCTGTTCTTGTAAAAGGGCGGAGCAACCCAGAGATCCGCCGAGAGCTTTGTGTTTGCTGGAAGGGTGCCCGGCGTCCACGAGTGCAGATGTTGGGAGGAGATTAAGTCTAGAAAGTCTTTCTTCAAATTCACAGAGCTGCTGGCCAGAGTAAAATCTGATATTTAATTCTTTAACCTTTATATCTCAACTGCTGCTGAACTGGGTTTTTTAATGGGGGTAGGATTACACCCACGGGAGAAGAATTGAAAAGCTTTAGCCAGAGTTTTTCCATCGTTTTATTAAAAACTTCCAAAGGTCTAAAATGAAAATGTACACCAACTACAAGGGAACCAATTTGTACACTCACAGTTAAAGTGCTAAAAATTAAACGTTACAAAACCGACACTGGACTACTGTAAACAAGTCTACCAAGAGCCGAGTGCAAGTGGGGTCAGCCAAGGGCAGGGACTGCCCCACACATTCCAAGACGTAAAAATCTCCTGGGAGCTCCTTCCCCTCTCCTGAGGAGCCGGGCGTTGTCACAACACGGACACCTGACACCGGAGTGCGAGGGAAGGGCTGCCAGAGGCGGTACATGCACCGAGTTCAGCAAAAACCGGGAAAACGCCGCGCCTGGGGGGAAAATCAATCCTGATCCCGTTAGGAAAGAAGCGCAAGGGGAGAGGGGTAAAGCTTCACATTCATCTGGACATTCTGCTGCTCAAGGAGGACCTGGGGATGTCTCCTGTGCTCTGCTCTGTGCCCTGGTTTCACCAGACGGATGGAGCTCCCTGCTGCTTTCTGGGATCCTCAGTGCCCTGGAGCTGGGCCGGAGAGTCGGCTCCCCTGAAGGGTGGGCACAGCTCTAGGCTGGCCCGGCTCTTCCTGAGGGATTTTACCTTCCCTTCTTGTGGGCACTGCTCTCCTTGTGCCCTTCCTGAGGGGTTTTACCTTCCCTCCATGTGGGCACTGCTCTAGGCTGGCCCGGCTCTTCCTGAGGGATTTTACCTTCCCTTCTTGTGGGCACTGCTATCCTCGTGCCCT
>JAWWEY010000273.1:61214290-61226831 GCA_035582745.1 Loriotus luctuosus
ATTGTCCTAATCCTAATTGTTCAAATTTTTATTACTCTAATTATACTACTATTTTTATAGCCATTTTATTGCTATTAAACTTTTAAAAATTTAAAAACAAGTGATTGGCGTTTTTCACGCCTCACAAGGGGAACCCCAGCCTGGGTACTTCTGCTTGTAATAATTATTTTTTTTTAATTCATTATTTTTCTGCTATCCCTAAAGCACAACCTCCTTTCCCACTCTTCTCCTTCCACCCCCTGAGCTGTTGGCTGGGAGTATAAAAAATCCTAAACCAGAGGAGGAAAAGAAGGAAGAAGAATAAAACACCCTAAGCACAGTGTGGAATGTTCTGTCAGTCTGAGATACAATGAAATCCAGCAGGAATTTGCACCAGGAAAAGGTTTCCTTAGATTTAATGAAGATTATTCTGTATTTCTGCATTTTAAAGTCACTAATAAACCAAACCTATATATGTATAAATATATGAAATATAACTATTTTCATCCAGCTGCTCCAAACAAAAGAAACATTTGGCTTTTGCTTCCAGACATGCAATTAATTGATTTAAGATCCCAAAATGCTGACTGAACATTTATTCTTATAGCTCCATTCTTAATATATATCATTTACAGGATTGATCGATTAATTGACAAGAATTGTGACATAAGCCTCTCAAAAAAAGGGAAAAACCTTAAATATTTCCATGAAAAAACACAGAAAAACAGCATGCAAAAGGGGGTTTGGGGTTTTCCCCCAGTTTTACCCCATTACAGATCTCACTGAGGTGTCTGGGCTGTACAATGCACACCACAGACTTTTGGGGTTGAATTTCTGCAGCTGCACAGGTTGCACCTCCACTGGGAAGTAAAGAGACAGAAGTCTGGAAAGGGGGTTTGGAAAATTCACAATGCAATCATCATCCTTGCACCATGATTAATTCATTTTTTTTCCATGAAGGCTTTGATTAGCATCAGCCACCTTCCCAAAGAGAAGCAGCAGCACTCACTCCCAGTTTTAGGTCCTTTCTGGGAACTGCTGAGATGCACGTGGATAAATCCCAGGAAAATCCACTTTTCTCCTTTTAACCCACAGCACAAGCAGCTGATGAAGCTGAGAAGTCACTCAGAGGCCTTGAGCTAAATTTGCATTTATTGCCTCCAGGTGCACCTGCCCTGCCCCAGAACCACCCACACTCAACAAAAACCAAATTAACTCTTTTATCCTCAACAGCTTTTCCTGCTTAGTCTGGATTAGTCTTTCTTTTCTGAATAATGGACCTGATTCTCTTCCTTTGTGGAACAAACAGCAAACAAGCTTAAAAATGATTCAAGAAATGCCATTTATGGAAAAAGAGTATTTCTGCCAGAGGGGAAATTTAGCTGGGATGTTGGGAATTGGGAATTCCTGGCTGGGCTGGAATTGCCAGAGCAGCTGTGGCTGCCCCTGGATCCCTGGCAGTGCCCAAGGCCAGGCTGGACATTGGGGCACCCTGGGACAGTGGGAGGTGTCCCTGCCATGGCAGGGGTGGCACTGGGTGAGATTTGAGGTTCCTTTGAACCCCAGCCAATCTGGGATTCCATTTGGGCAGCTCCACTGGCATCTGGAAACACAAACAAGAGGGGACCTGCTCAGCCACGCTGACCAAGCTTAGGAATTCTAACAAAACTTGTAGGAATTGCACAGCTACCCAAATTACACCCACAGATCTCACACACACAATTGTTCCTGGAAAGGAGGATTTTCTTCTCACTTGACTTGCTGTGGATTCTGTTTTGTTCCTGGAAGGAAGCACAATGGTGGCTTCTGCAAGTAACTGGAGCAAAATGAATTTTCTTTGCTGTTGATCATTTAGGCAAAAGTTGAGTAGATAAGGAGTTAAGAAACTATGGGAGCACTAAGATATCATTAAATATAAGGAGTAAATTAGGGATTGAATGGGGGCTTTTAGGTTTTTAAGGACAAATGAACCAAACGAAGCCATGCCACCTGTATGAAGTCAGTGCATCAGAGACCACAACCAGACATTTAACTGATCTAACACCTAAACACAGCTTGTTATTCCTGCTGTAACTTTTCCATGGTCTCCTTCCCTATCCCACCCACAGACCTGCCAGCCCCATTCTTCCCTGGGAGGCTCCAGCAGGACCAGCACAGAGGCAGATGGCAGGAGGGGAAATCAGAGATCCCTTCTGTGTTCTCATGGCCCCCTCCCCTGGCACTCACCTGCCTCTGATCCCGACACTGCAGCCCTGGGGGCTCCTTCTCCCGGGCTCCCTGAGGAGCAGCAAGCATAGCGCCCTGCCGGCTTTATTAACTGCCCTGCTAATTAGCACATGCACCTCCTGTAATGAACCCAAGTCTTTCATTACTGTAACAAGCTACACAGTACAAATAAGACCTCAGAATGACACCTTGTTTTTTAACACAGCTGTTTATTATTAACAGGCACAGACTAAAGCAATTTCTTACCCAGAGCTGAGTTTCCACCCCACCTGCTGGGGCTAATTTAGGATCAGACACACCTGATCCCACTGCGGCTGCTTGTTAGCAGGGAGAACCGGGCTGCTGGGTGCACCTGGGATTATGATTTAGCCTCTATTTTTTATGCGTTATTCAAGTAACTTCTCTTGTTTGCCACTTGAACTATAAGCCCCTACTACAGAACCTTCCAGCCGGGACACACCAGAGCCTGCCAGACCTCCAGCGCGCTAATTAAATCCACTATTTATCAAATTAATATCGCCTACTGATGGCTTTTTGGACAGCCCTGCACACTCACTGGGGCCAGGACGCCGCTCCGGCCCCTCGCACCTCCCGTTATTCACCTTGGAGCCCGTCCGGCCGCGCTCGGGGCCTGCGCAGCCGGGCTGCGCCTCTGCCCGGCCCCGCTCCGTCCCTCCAGCGGCTCGGCCGGCTCCCGCACACCAGAAAGGCCCCACGTAACTCTGGCTACACCCATGAGGCTCTCGGGACTTTTTGACAGTTCCGGCCATTCCTGTGGAGCCCGGCCCCGCCTCAGCCCGTTCCGGTCCCGCCCGGGCCCGCCTCAGCCCGTCCCGGTCCCGCCCGGGCCCGCCTCAGCCCGTCCCGGCCCCGCCTCAGCCCGTCCCGGCCCCGCCTCAGCCCGTCCCGGTCCCGCCCGGGCCCGCCTCAGCCCCGCCCAGCCTCGCCGCGTCAGCGCCAACGGCCGCGGAGCCCGCCCACGGGCGGACCGAACCACCGCGCCGTCGAGAGGGGAGCTCAGACACAGCCCGGGCCTGCTGCTACCTGCCTCAACGCCGTCAGGCAATGCCTCTATTTCTTAACACCCCCCGCACCCGCGCGAGATGGTCTCGGTCCGCAGTTGCGCTCCGTTCCGCCAATCGGGGGGCGAGGCGGCTGCGCTCGAATCTGCGCGCGGGGCGCCGTGAGGGGAGCGGGGCTGGCCCGGGAGCGCCGCCGGAGCGGCGGGGCCGATCCGCAGCCATGAGGGGACAGGGACTCGCCCGGGAGCGCCACGGGCGAGTCTGCGACATCATCGCGACCCCCAGCCGCCGCTCCGCCTGGGGACAGCCGCCGCTCCGCTCGGTGTCCCTCAGCAGCATCCCCGCAGGGACACTCACCCCGCTGAAGCAGCTCCTGCCAGGCCAGGGCAGCGGCGCGGCCGCGGACAGCCGCGCGTCGGGCCCGCAGCTCGCGGGGAGAGAGCGTCGGGCTGGCCCTGGCTGCCGGCCCGGCCCCGGCCCCGGCCCCGAGCAGCCGCCGAAGCGCCGCGCTCCGGAGCCGCCCGGGCAGGAGTCGCCGGCCAAGATCTTCCAGCGGATGAAGGCGCGGGCGGAGCAGGAGCGCAGGATCCCCCCCGATGTGATCCTGAGCCCCGCGGCCCGGCAGCACTGGCGCGACACGGCCCGGGGGGCGGGCAGCGCTCAGCCGGGACCAGGTGAGTTCCACGAGCCCTCGGTGACTCCGTGAGAATGGTATGTTTGCCTTCAGAATGCCTGCAATAAAAAGCACAAGGATGTAAACCTGAGTTTAGTTCATAGAACTTGCAAGCATCTTGTACTGCAGTAAGTGACATTCCTGATTTTCACATTCGTCTAAACCTTTTAATGCTTTACACCAGTCCACAATCCCAAATGACAAGAATTATTGATAGTTCCTTTTCCCAAATGGTTTTTATTATTTTGGAGCACGCTAGAGTCACCTCTTGAAAGGAAAGAGCTCTCAATGCTGCTGCCCATTGCCTTAATCCTTTCTCCTTGGAAGGCCCATGGAGAGACAAACCCCCTTGACACCAACACCAATCAGTCCAGAACCTGAACACACTTGGGAAGCAATGATTGTTCCACAGCTTCTCCAGGAGAGCTGTCTCATGTGTGAACATTTTCCCTCTGTGTCCCATTCATGGCTCTTTCAGGATCTGGGAAAAGCAGCCAGAGCCCCTTGGTGGGTGTAATAAACACTGCTTGATGTAAAAACCACTGGCACCAGCACTGGTTGCACCCCAGATGCTGGGATTAAAAAAAGTTGGGTGGTGAGGGGTTTTTTATGGCTGAAATGTGTCTGCAGCAGTGCTGATGTCTCTTCCCTGCTCTGTATCACAGAGGATTCCCTGCCTTTTGGTTTCCTCCTCCTCTGCCTCACTCTGGTGCTAATTGTTCCCTCTGCTGTGTTCATGAGTGGGCTTGACCCGTGCAACACCTTCAAAACCACCTTGCTATTAAAAAATCAAACCAAATTGCTGTAACTATTCCTTACAGTCTGTGCAGAGAAGGGAAAGGTTCATGGAACCTTGCTTGGGGTTTGAAATCCCACTGGGGCCTCTCCTGGGCTCTCCCTGCTGGCTTTTATTTTATATTTTTATCCATGCCATGGTGAGATGCAGTGCACCCTCAGCAGGTTTGCAGCTGGCATCAAGCTGGATGTGACCCTTTGTTGCAATGAGGGAGGTGAGGCCCTGGCACAGGTGCCCAGAGCAGCTGGGGCTGCCCCTGGATCCCTGGCAGTGCCCAAGGCCAGATTGGACACTGAGGGGGCCTGGGACAGTGGGAGGTGTCCCTGCCATGGCAGGGGTGGAATGGGATGGGATTTAAGGTCCCTTCCCATCCGAGCCTTTCTGGGATTCTGTGGCGTTTTTTTTTAATAAAAAGCATATTAAAAAGTCATATTTCCACCCCCCACACCCCATGAAAATGTTTTTCTTCCCCAAATGGAAAGAGGGGTTTGGGGTTTGTTTGTCTGGTTATCTTCCAGAGCCAGTTTTGCCTCAGGCTCCCAGGATGGAGCCCCTGGAAGTGCCCCCAGGAGAGCCTGCCCTGCTGGAAACCCCCCAGAAGTTCTTCCTGCGGGTCAAGTGGCAGCAGCAGCACCAAGGTACTGGGGCTGCTCTGGGGAGCACAAATCCCTCCAGTCAGAGAACCTTGGCATTGCTGAGCCTGGGAAACCCTCTGAAGCCATCAGGTTCCCCCAGCACTGTCCCCTGTCCCCGAGTGCCACATCCACAGGGCTTTAAATCCCTCCTGGCATGGGTCTCCCCCACCCCCTTGGCAGCCTGTTCCCATGCTTAAATAGCCCTAATTTCTTTGTTATTCCTCTTTTTTCCCTTTAAATGTGCAGCTACACCACCTTCAACCCAAACCCAGCAGAATGTTCCTCCTTCCAGAAGTGCAGAGAATCCTTCAGTCCAGGCTGCTCGGGCAGAGCAGGCAGGGAATGAGCCTGCAGGGGAGCTGGACTCTGATAAAGATGATGTGGATGTTTTCCTGGTGGAATCTATTGAGGTAGATGCTGATGGAGAAATGTCTCAAAGAACAGTGGCTTCTCCTTTGCATGTGAAACCCAACCCTTGGGAAAATGGGGATCAGGTAAAAGGAAGGTGGAGAAATGCAGAAGCAGAACGTACGGAGTTTGATGAGGACAGGAGAGGGCTGCAGCCCAGCAGAAAACCAGCTGCTCCAGCAGTGGAAAAGGCACCAGAGACTAATCCTGCAAACCCCTCCCAGCCCTTCTGTAGCATCTTGCTCTCCTCTCCAATCCATATTCCAAGGAGGCAGAGACGGGCAGAAGACCCCAAGGTCCCTTTGGATAAAGCTCCTGCTGATCAACCTGCTGGCAAAGCACACAAAGAGGTGGGAGAAAATATTCCTTGAGGGCAAATGAGCAATTCCTCTGGGCTGATAGCTCAAAGTTACTATTTTTCTTGTCAAAAGCCAGGAACACTGAGAGGAGGATAAACTGTTATTCCTTTAGATTTTACCAGTATATTTTCCCATGCAAAGGGTTCCTTTTTTTCTATACTCCAAGATGACAGATGCTCAGGGTTTGGGGTTTTTTGTGTAAAAGAAGCACTTTTGGTTTGGTGTGTACAAGCCATGATGTGATCATGGGCCCTGCCAGCTCCTGGCTGCCTGCTCAGATCCAGGGAGGAGCATGCTCAGATCCAGGAACATGCCCTGCTGATGGAGAGGGGAAGGGCTTGGCTGTCCTATGGAACACCCAGACTCCTGTTCCATTTAACTGGAGCAGCATCTTTTCCTAGGGGAGCAGTGAGCAGCCTGCAGCATCCCTCCCTTTCTGAGGAGATCCTGGGAAAGTCCTTGGGGTTCCCTGGGAGCCTGGCACAAGCACTCCTGCCCAAGGCTTCCCTTGTTCCCTGGGGAAATCTGGGATTGCAGGGGACTTGTTCTGTTCTCCCTCACCGTGTTCAAGAGTGTTTGATGTTTTTCCTGAATTAAACCAAGTCACCTTCAGGATTCAGCTGAGGATCATATATCCTCTAATATTCCGGATTTGCAGCTTAGGAGATGTTGAAAAAGTTATTTTTGTTATTGGATCTGACCACTGAGGAGTGCTGGCTAGTAAATACTTCTAAATTATTTATGTTCTTTTTTTTCTGGAAAAGAAAAACATCTGCCTGAGCAGCTGGAGGATTAAAGTGCTGGCTGGAAACACGGCAATCTGTGTGGAAGGGAAAAGGAAGTAAGAACCAGTTTTTTATTTAAATGTAAAGTAAACCATGGACACCAAACATGAGGTAATGGTGCAGAGCTTAGAGTGCTTTATCAAGAATGAGACAATTCCTTTGTGTGGGCAAGAGAGGGAGAGCCAGCATCCAGGGAACTACTGGGGAGCTCATTTCAGAGTCCTGTGCTGAGATAATCAGAGAGGTTCAGAGACATAAATGAAATATCAGATTGCTCTGGACAGTTTGGGTTGGGAGGGACCTTAAAGCCCATCCAGCCCCACCCCTGCCGAGGGCAGGGACACGTCCCACTGTCCCAGGCTGCTCCAAGCCCCATCCAAGCTGAGCTGCTGTCCCATGAGTGACACCTGCAGCAGTGACACGTTCAGCTTGTCCCCTGCCCCAGTGTCAGAGCTGTGTCAGTTCTGGGCTAAGAGAGGAAAACTGAGCCCAGAGCACATCCTGGCAGCACCTGAATCCCTCAGAAAACAGGGATCCCTACCCCTCCACGGAGTGCCAGCATTCCAGACTGGAATTCTTGCTGGGAGTGATTTGTGTTGTGCCTTTTGGCAGGGACATGAGGCAGATGCTGTGGCACAGCAGCGCCATCACGGAGCGCGTCACTCTCAACCAGGTGCAGACCTCCTCGGGAGCTGTGTACCTGCTGCAGGGCAACATTGACTCTGCTGCCATGAGGAAGGAAGGTGAGCTGCTGATTCTGAATGCCTTACAAATTACAAACTGTTTCAGGTTGGTTTGGATCATGTGGGGTTTGTAAGGAAATGGGGTTTTCACGCAGGTACTTGCTCTGTGTGCTCATTGGCTGGGAATGAGCTGTCAGTGCTCACAGGCAGCTCTGTGACACAAAGATACCCTGTGGCACAGGTGGAATGAATAGTTGGAGTCATGGAATATCCTGAGCTGAAAGGGACCCCAGGACCATCATCCCAACCCCCTGTCCCTACCCAGAGACCACTGCCCGAATTCCCCTGGAGCTCTGGCAGCCTCGGGCCGTGCCCATTCCCTGGGGAGCTGGGCAGTGCCAGCACCCTCTGAGGAGGAGCCTTTCCTGATCTCCAGCCTGACCCCACCCCACTTCCAGCCCCAGCCATTCCCTCAGCATTACTTCCCCTAACACAGGTGTGCCCCAGGTGTGTTGCACCATTTTTTACCCAACACACCTTCACTGTTGGCTCTTTCAGGCCCAAGGAAGTGTCTGTGACTTCAGTGTTTCCTTCTCACTTGCAGCACTGGAGTCCCTGCTAATAAATACTTGCTCTGGCTGCTCTCTGACTTGAAGATTTTATTACTTTCTTTGCTAAGAACTTATATTTATTTCTGTTTTGATATTCTGAGAAGGAAAAGTAGCAGCATTAGGCTTGTGAGCAGAGCGGCTCTAGTGCTGCAGAGGTTTCCTAGAGCTAAGAGTGACTGACTGGAGTGTGCTGGTGGGATTGTGTGGGTCAGTTCCTCTGCTGTTTGGGGTTAACAGGCTCTTGGGGTCCTTGTGTCCCCTGAGGGATGCCAGCCCTGCTGAGCTGCTGTTCATGTCCCCTGTGCTCCCCGCAGGGTTCCCCTACCGCTTCATCAAGAAATTCACATTCGGCTTCCCCAGAAGGTGGAAGGAGTACGTGGAGGAGTTTCTTGAGGAAAGGAGGAGGTAACTTCTTTGGAGATTCTCTGTCACTGCAGTGTTCTAAGTGTTCATTGACACTTTTCTTTTTGAGGGTATTACACCAGAGGAGTGTGAAATGTTTTAGATGTGGGCATGAGGCCACTCTGCTGTGCTGACTCACCAGGCTCCTGCCCACCAGGGCTTCAGTCTTCCCTGTTTGTTAAAGAACAGCTTCCTCAGTGGCTGTTATTTCTTGTCTCAAACTCCAAACCATCAGGAAAGAACGAGTTCAAGAGAGTGGTGGGGAGGAAAATGAGGAGAATGACTCCACAGAGGGAACTGATGGGTTGGAACCTGCAGGAGGCTCAGTGAGCAAAGCAAAGAAACCTGCACTGAGGAACTCCACCTATGAGGTATCACCAGAGAACCATGAGAACACCTGTGAGTATTTAACAATCCTTTCCTTTGGAAAAGACACCTGGGGGTGGCTGGAGTGGGCTGTGGAAAGGTTCCTTGTGCTGGTTGTGTTTCCAGGAAATGGCTGTAGAGCTGTAAAAGCCCCCTGCTTTGGCTCAGCCTTTGAGTGCAGTCCCTGCCTTGCCACAGGCACTGACAGCTCTGGGGTTTAACTCAGAGTTAACTTTTAACTTTTTCTGGGGTCTTTGTCCAATGGGCCCTTCCCAAACCCCACTGTGCTGTTTGTTGTTGCTGGAATCAGGTTTTCTAGCTAGCACTGCAAAAGCTTTTATGCTCTTCTCTCATCACCCCCATTTATTTTTCACTCGTATTTGTCTCAGTGAGCAGCTGTTCCATGTGACAACTTTTCTTTATCGTTCTCCCTCCTCAAACAACTGTCACAGTATTTATAACCTTCTAAACAAAGTAAAAGTAAAAAGTTGACCATAGTAAAGTTTATAATTTGTGAAGCTTCTGACTTCAGTCCTGTTATTTCTATCACAATGCTTTGAAAAGAACAACTTTGGGTACGTTTTACATTTCCCTTGTAGTCCAGTTTAAACACAACATTGTTCCTCTGCATGTGAAATCTGCTAAACTGAATTGTCTGTGCAATGTCTGGGACAAAACTCTTCTTTCTTTGGGCTTTTTTTCCCTTGCAGTCATTACACCAAGACACACCTCCAAGAATGACTCCAGCATGGTCTACACCCGCAGCGGGCGCCTCGTCAAACCCCCCCTGAACTACTGGTGTGGGCAGAGGGAGTTTGTGGATCAGGAGCTGAATGTCACCATACAAAATGGATGGGTGGATTATCTGAGCCTGGTAAGATCCTCTTAAACGTGACTTAAATAGAATTATTAAACTTGGCCAGGTGGGGAACAGAACAGGGGCAGCTCTTAGAGGCACCTGAAAAGAAAGGAAATCTTGGAAACATGATCAAAATATTAGAAAACACACCAAAAAATACTCTTGTGTCCATATTATCAGGTAGTTGTGGTCTCTAAATCTGACATAATGGGCAATTCTTTCTAGGGAAAAAATTGGGGGTGTTTTGAAAGATGATTGTATCAGACAGGAATTTGATGAGGTCCCACCTCAAATCCTGGGGTCCATTCTGGGCCTTTCACTGCAAGAGAGACTCTGAGGGTTTGGAGCATTTCCAGGGAAGGGAACAGAGCTGGGAAAGGGGCTCAGCCTGGAGAAAAGGAGATTAATTTAATTTTAGAGTCAATTGTTTTATTTTGAAGATGCCTAGTAGTGAAAAACCCAAAAGAAAGACCAGGTTCATGTCCAAGAATAAACCAAAGGAAGACATAAAGACAACAGAGGAAATGCCAAAAAGGCAAAGTAAAGGTAAAAACTAATTTTTTTTCTATTTTCAAGTTATTGATGGAATCAGTGGACTTGTGAGTGGATGCTGGAGAAGTAGGGTTGGGTCTGTTAATGCAAAGAAATTATTCAAATATTTTAATGATCAACTGCTTTTTCTCTGAAGAATCATCAGAGTAGCATTCATGTGGAGTTTCACAGCTCCAAACAAGAACTATGTTTGTAAATCACTTTGTTAAGTACATAATGGGAACACAGGGATTTCGTTCTGGAAATTGAATTGAAGGGATTTGGACTTTTTGGAGTTCACCAATCCAGTGACCTGGAGGCCTGGCTTTGCTTTTTAATGTGGATGGAAAAAATAAAATGTTGGCAAAAAAATCTATTAACAAAGCTTTTAATAAAAATTTGGTTTTAGTAGAATCTGGGTGGTGCTAGAAGCCTGAGAAGAATGTGCAATATAAAGCAGAAGTTTCTCTCTTAAGCAGCTGCAATGTTTCCTGCAGAAAAGCTCTCTGGAGCAGAGCAGAGCTTTGGGGATGTGCCTGCTCAGTCAGTAGAGTTTCGGAGAGCCCTTGAGAGCAGCTCTGAGTTTGTAGTTTGGCAGGTAAAGCTCTGGAGGGGGTGCAGATGCCTGTGCTGCCAGCACAGCAGGACCCAGCCTGCACCCCTGACGGGCTCTGGCTCCCTCCCCTCTCTTGCAGGGAAAAGCAGCGAGAGGGAGCTCAGGTCTGCCAGCAGCAGGAAGGGCAGGCACTTCCTGTCGGATGAGGAGGAGAATGATCCTGGAATCAGGGGCACAGAAACCAGATCATCCCAGCTCCCTGCCAGGGGGGCTTCCTCAAAGCCCAAGGTGCTGAACAGACACGGCAGCAGAGCCCCGGGGGCAGCAGAGAGAGCAGCAGGCTCTGCAGAGCTCAGCATGTATGAGCAGGGCTACAGGAACTCCCTCAGGTCAGCCAAGCAGCGCCTCCCAGGGAAGGAGAGGATTCCCCTCACTCAGCAGCCCTCAGAGGATGAGGATGAGCAGTCCAGTGAGGACACCCCACTGCTGATCAGGAGGAAGAAGAAATCTATATTAAAACCAGAGTCTCAAAACCGGAAACCTTGCTCTGGCTCCAGAGGTTCCTGGGATGATGCAAACAAGTTCTGTGGCCAAAGGACAGCAAAGCCCTCCTGGAATGTGCTGGTGAGGCTGAGTGGACCCGAGTCCAGTGAGGGGTCTGAGCCCTCTTCTGAAGGGAGAACATCCTCTGAGTCCAGTGCTTCCCTTGTGCCTGCTCGGACCAGGAGGGCACGGGGCAGTGCCAGCCCTGCCAGGCCCAGGCTCCGCTCTGACACCGAGCCCGAGGAAATGCACAGCGAGGACAGCGATGCCAGAGCACCCCAGATACAAACAAACCATGGAGGCTCCAACAGTGCCAGGCCTGCAGCAGCAAAACCCAGAGACACGAGGGGGCAGAAATCTCTGGAACTTTTTCCAAGGGCAGGTGATGCTTGGTCTGAGAAGGAATTACAGAAGCTTCACAAGTAAGGGCTCATTCTGTGTTCAGAGGAAAAGTTTTCCTCAGTCATCAGGAGGGGTTGAATGGTCTGGATTGGGGGGCTTCAGATTCATGATTTCCCAGGTTTCCTTTGTGTTTTAATTCCCTATTAGAAATATTTCCATTCAATTTCCTGTTTTTGTTCCCTATTATTTCCTAATAATAATTTGAATTATTATTTCCTATTATTTTTCTCTGCAAGTGAACCATCAGTATAATATAGTGAAGGCCACAGGGGGGAGGGAGCAGGTTCCCTCTCCAGACTGCAGTAACAGGTTAAACATGATGTGGTTTTGTGAGCAGGTTAACTGCAAGGGTGTTTAATGAATCCATCACCCAATTACTTAAACCACTGGGCAATATTTAATAGATATTGAGTTTAAAATGGCCGAGTTTGGGTTTAGCTCTTTTAGATGAGCAGTAGCTCAGGTCTGAGGGGACCTGCACAAGTGAGCAGGAAATTTATCTTGTGACACATCTGTCAGTTGAAGGTGTTTAAATAAATTTGCCTATTCTGAATAAAAGACACCACAGGATCACAGAATGGTTTGGGTTGGAGGGACCTTAAATCCCACCCAGTGCCACCCCTGCCATGGCAGGGACACCTCCCACTGTCCCAGGGTGCCCCAGTGTCCAGCCTGGCCTTGGGCACTGCCAGGGATCCAGGGGCA
>JAWWEY010000273.1:61267698-61289438 GCA_035582745.1 Loriotus luctuosus
GGTGGTGGAGTCCCCATCCCTGGGTGTGTTTAACAAAGCCTGGATGTGGCACTGGGTGCCAGGGCTGAGTTGAGGTGCTGAGGTTGGGTTGGACTCGATGATCCTGAATGTCTCTCCCAACCCAGTGATTCTGTGAATTCTGTGAATAAGGGGAACAAAACAGCAAATCCATCTGCAGCCCCTCATTCCTTAAGGTGTTCTGTGCCACACCAGCCATGCAGCAAGGTAAATGAAGTGGAGCTGAAAGGAAGGATGCTGCTGAGGAGACTTCACCTTTGGATCCATCCATGATTCCCCACAGGTAGATGAATAAGGAGCGGATTCCCATCTGCAGCAGCAGCTCGTACCCGTGGTACAGACTGATACAAAGGGCAAAGTCTCCTTCAATGATGCCTTGATGGATTCCCTGAGGGAGAAAAGCAGATTCTCACGGAGTTAGGGAGTGGCTGAGGAGCAGGAATCCCACTGCAATTCCTGCCCAAAACCAGAGTGACACCTGAGGAGCAGAGCAAACCCTAAAGTGATGCCCAGGGAGCAGTTTGTCCATCAGAGCCCTCAGGGCACAGACTGCACAATGCTCAGTGAAGGCAATCCTCTTCCACCTCCAAAATACTCTCCAAAATACCTCTATTATCTCCCAAAATTAGCTCATCAACCCTCAGACTCTGAGCCATCAGCATTTGGGAAAATCTGGCATTTCGGGCACATCCACCCAGGCTATGGAATTAAGTCACGAAAATTGCCTTGCTTACACTGAAGGAGATTTCCCATCACTCTTTTTGAGGCACACAGGGTTTTTTTAGGCAATTTTCTTTAAGTTTACAAAATTTGACCATTCCATGAGGATTTACCAAAAAACAGAAGCAGACTATACCTTTGAGGGGAAAATGAAAACTTGGCTGTCAGTGATTACAATGTAAGTTCTCAAAGCAATTTCACTTAAATGGAGTGCCTGACCTTTTCCTTAACTCTTCTATACTGGCATCCAGAAATGCAGGACAATTAGGAGTATTTTTCATAAAAGATCTTAAAATAGATTTCACAAATTATCCTAAAGATCCATTCCATCCCAAACTGTGCTGTGATTCTATTTTATTCCACAGCTAAAACCAGAAATTTACTTAAAATGTCTCCGGAAATATGGTAACGATGGATTATTCCTATTTATTCACTATTTCAATAGCATGAAATAAATAAAGAACTTACTGCATGTTGTGCAGAGGGGTTCTTCCTGTACTGATCCCTTGCCAGGATGATCTGGTACTTGGTCAGGCTGGGAATATCCCTCCTGGATAAAACTCCCACCTTAATCAGGCGCCCAGCAAATGCTTCCAGCACCTGCAAGCGAAACCCAGCACAGATGAAGGGGGGTGAGCCCTTTGAAATGATTTTATTTTTATAGATCCTACACAACAGAACATGAGCAGCTCATTGGTTTTATTTGAGACACAGGTTTTTTTCAAAGTGAGCTGTGCTGAATTCTGAGTGCTGTGTTACTGTACCAGGTGCTCTGCCTCAGCGGAAGGCTCTCCATAATCAGGATGATTTTAGGTTAATTCCCCAAATTCCTGCCAGAGCACTTGGACTAGGCTTTCAGCACAGGTGGGATTGTTGGGGTGTCCTGTGCAGGGTCAGGAGTTGGACTCCATGATCCTTGGGGGTCCCTTCCCACACCCTGCTGCCCCAGGATAACCCTGGATCCACCCAGGAACTGAGGAGGGGAAAATCCCCCTGGGTTCTGCAATGGAACAAGGGCTGAGCCAGCAGAGGGGGACAGGAATGGGAGGGACCCCCAGGTGTGGAACAGGGGCTGCAGTCCCCTCTCACTGCTCACACTCCAATGGCACTTTGATCCCTGGAGCCCTTGGATTCGCCTCTGAGAAGCCCAAACTGGGGGAAGGACTGGCCAGGATCTGTGCGGGAACTGGGAGACAGGAGCAGAGAGGAACAGGCACAGCAGTGTGTCCCATTTCCTGCAGAAGCCACCCCAAAACACAGCTTGTTTTCCAACATCACATGTACCTGCTTTCCACCTCACTGCAGCAAGGACAATAACCTGCACTAATGCATCTTAATCCTGTTTTTCCTCTTTGCTTCCCAGCCTTAGGTGGTCAGGATTTTTCCACAGACTTAGTTTGGCCTGAGCACTAACTCTGCCATAATTGCAGTAATCAGATTTGTCCCACAAACCCTGTTTACGACCTGTTGGCCCCCTTGGCCAAGGGCCCCAAAAATCCCAGTGCACAAGAACAGGCTTCTCCAAAGCTCACAGACAGTTTCCCAGAGCTACTTCCATGTGCTTCCCAAGTGTTCAGGCACTCCAGCAGCAGCACAGCTGCCCTGCCCTAAGAGGGCTATAGTGTAACTAATGCTTAATCCCTTTAGTGTCCCTTCAGCCCACTGAAAAGCATCCAACTAAACCAACAAAGCCAGGCCTAAGTCAGGCTTCCAACACTGATCCCAGCAGTGGAGTTGGTGGGGAGAAAATGTCCTGACAGGTACAGAGAGCCACGTGTAGAACCCAGTCTGTGTTTATCCCTGAGGAACAACACTCATTTGTTATTCAGGACACTCCTCCATCTGGGTCCCCAGATCCTGTTAGGATGCACAAATATCCTTAACATGCACATGCTGCTGATGCTCTGGCAGTGCAGGGGCAGCTCAGCTCAACTTCTGTCTGCTTGCTTTGATTATTCCTATGGTTTAGTCTAAAAATTAGTTTATGTTATTGTTTATTTATAGGTCTTCTTTTATCTTACTCTGTGTGGAGAACCTGTGTGGCATTAAAATGAAAACAGAATCACAGAATGCTCTGGGCTGGAAGGGACCTTAAATGCCACCCAGTGCCACCCCTGCCATGGCAGGGACACCTCCCACTGTCCCAGGGTGCCCCAATGTCCAGCCTGGCCCTGGGCACTGCCAGGGATCCAGGGGCAGCCACAGCTGCTCTGGCAATTCCAGCCCAGCCCCTCCCCAGATTTTAAAAATTCCCACACCCACTCTCCCAGCCAGGAATTCCTTCCCAGGCAGGAATTCCTTCCCAATATCTAATCTAAATCTAATCTAAAATCCTAAGGAACGGAGTGGGAGTAACTGCCACCATCAATGACAGCAGCATTAATCCCTCGAAGAATCAAAAATGCAAGGGGGGATTTGGAAGGGCTCAGGGGAAGTTGGGCAGCCCCAGCTCAGCCGTGCTGGGGAATCTCCACCCTGCCCATCCCCAGCCCCAGGTCACTCCCACTGCAGCAGCAGGGTAAGCAGCTCACAGCAGAGAAAGGGAACTCACAGACATGGAGCCAGGATCCTGAGTGCTCTGGGGCATCTTGGGCTGCTCCTCTTCCCTGGGAGGGTGGGAGAGGCTTGGTTGGAATTGCCAGAGCAGCTGTGGCTGCCCCTGAGACAGAGTAAAAATCTCCCAGAGTAGAAGTCCATTTTGATTTAAGTGAAATGTACATCTTTGAGTTAAGTCTGTAATTTGAAACATAGCTATGCCTAAGCTCAAAGATTCAGTGAAAGCCAAAGATAAAGGAGAAATAGAAAGAGACAAATAAAGAAAAGACAGAAACTGCTGCAAGAGCAAGTCAACTCGACCCAAGAATTCTTTCTGATAAAATGAACTAGCAGCAAATGTCACTGAGAAATTCGTAAAAATGAATATGTATAAACCTTTTGTCAAATTGTATGCATATGCATTTGAAAAGAAGATTTAAAAAAATTCAGAGTTCACAGAAGTGCACATGCCCTTTTAAAGAGAGCTATCTCCGCATGCGTCCAGCGCTGCAATAAACACACCGGCTCTATACAACTTTTGTAAAGTTGTAGAGTTTTCTCTCTTTCTCTGCAAAACACCCCTGGATCCCTGGCAGTGCCCAAGGCCAGGCTGGATGGGGACACCTTCCCCAGGATGAGCAGCCTGGGACAGAGGGAGGTGTCCCTGCCATGGCAGGGATGGGATTTAATTCCCTTCCAACCAAACCATTCCCTGACTTTACCCTGGGCCGTGGGATGGGAGCCAGGCCTGGGGCAGCCCCTCCCTGCCCGCTCTGTGTCCCCTGGGGCACCCAAAGGTGTCACCTGGGACGCTCCAAGGCCTTCCCAAGCCCTTCCAGGTCTCCTTTATCCCCAGGGCAGCTGGGTCACGGCCTCACAGCTCCCAGGGAAAGCAAGGCAGGACACTCCATCCCCAGACATTCCTTCTAATTAAGGCTCATGGATTAATTAAGCCAAACAAACCACTAACACCTCTAACACCACCAACAAGCAAACACCAACTGGAGGCTGCAGTAGTGCCAGGAATTTCTGGAGGAAAGGGGGAAATCAATGAAGAAATCAAATGTTGTTTTCTTAAAATACAGCCAAAACCATTCACCAAGCCACTGGGAAGGCTGAATGCACAAAGATTTCATTTCTCATATAAGTGAGAACAAAATTAAAAATGCAGTTTAGTTTTAAGGGTTTCAAATTCAGAACTTGGTGTTTTATCACAGAGTTTGTTACTGTTCTGTTGTTCTTCAACCCAGGCTGTACCTGATGAGTCCCTTTAAAAGGACAGAGATGTCTGTGCCAGCTTACAGGAAAAGGCATTTTCCAAATAAACCAAAATGCTGACCATGAAGCAAGAACTCAGTGCTTTTTATTTGAATGGATACCACTGCAATTTCTCATTACCCTCCCATCAAACCCCAAACACTTGGACATGGGCACACTTGAAATGCTGAAGATGAAGCTTAAACTATGTCTCAAGTAGTAGAAACAGATTCAGGCTTTTCACAAATGTTCCTCTTGAAAAGAAATTAATATTTTCATTAAAAAGTAATGGCCATTGAATCTGATATTTCAGCACTGGTTTATGATTTCCTATAGTTGCTGCAGAGCGTTTTTTTCTAAAAAGCAATTTTCATTACCTGTACTTTTCTGTTTCATCCCTTGACCTAGTTACTGACATATAAGAAAATGATATTGTCCCTGTTTGCTCAATGTACACCCCTGTCTGATTTAATCACCTTCTGCAAAACAACCTGGTGCTGTTATGAAAGGCAGCAGGATGCAGTCACCTGGAGCTTCAAACTGCCAGGGAACAGTAAACACAACCTACTTAGGAGAGCCTCAGCAGCAGGCACTGCTCCCTGGTTACACTTATCTTGCCTCCATACTTTCATTTTTAATTAAAAAGATAATACTTCTGCAAAAGTCCCCTCAGCCTTTCCAAAACCCTTCAGTGTCGTGTTACCCAAACACAGCCATAGAATTAATTCCAATTAATTGCTCAGGAGCACTCGTGGCTTCCTCCAGCTCAGTGACTGGAGCTCAGAGCTGACAGATTTACAGCCAGCAGATAAAAGACAACTGGCAGAGTTATCCCATCCTGCACTGGACCTGCCAAGAGCACAAAGACTTTCTCTGTACCGAGGTATCTCCCACAGCAAACCACAACGAGTTCTTGGAGCCCATGGTGAGCTTAGAACCTGGTTTTGGAGCTCTGACAGGAGCTGAGGACTTGTGTACAGGGCAAAGGACTTGTGTTCCTGTGCCAGCTACACCTCACTAAAAACTGCTCCTAATCTGTTTTCTGTTGGCACAATAAAAAACAAAGGCTCTAAACTAATGCCCTGACCTAATTATTTTAGTGCAGATTTGCAGGGGTTCTTTACCAAAGAAAAGAACTGTTAGGGTGGCTTTTCTTTCCCAGGGGAGAAGGAGGGGTGGCAGAACCCTGCTGCCAAGCAGACAGGACCTCCACAAACAGGAACTCCAAAGGTGCATCCTCTCCACAGGAGCTCCCAGCCTCTCCTGGGAGGGGTTTTAGACTGGGTTTTACAGAGCCACACTGGGCTGAAAGAGAGCTGCACCTTCCTCCAGACACCCTGGCTCCAGCACTGCCAGGGCTCAACAGAGAATCCCAAACTGGTTTGGGTTGGAAGCAGCTTCAATCCCATCCATCCCACCCCTGCCATGGCAGGGCCACCTCCCCCTGTCCCAGGCTGCTCCAAGCCCTGTCTAACCTGGCCTTGGCCATCCAGGGATCCCTTCCCAATGTTCTGGGGCTGAGCAGGTGAAGGAAACGAGCCCAGGTAGTGCCAGGTGGCAGTACCACACCCCAACCCCCTGCCCTACCCCAAGGGGATCCCCCAAACCAGCAGCAGGGAACAACCAACAGCTCCAGGGGAAATCCAGATCTGTGCTGGCCCTGAGCTGCTCCAGATCCCCACATTCTCGAGGAACAGAGCCAAGGAAGACAGGGCAGGGCAACAGGAGGCTGTGCCCACCAGGCCCTGCTGCACAGGGAGCTCAGGAGGGGTTTCACCCATGGACCCACAGCAGGGCTGTGCCAGGCTGTGCCAGGGTAGAGATCCTTCCCACTGCTCCAGGGAAGGGCACAGGAGGATCCAGAGCATTCCCTGCTCTGTTCCAGCACTGAAACCAGGGAGCTTTGGGGGTTCCTCAGCGTGATACCTTGAGGAGTGTCCATGGAGCAGCCAATATTCCCAAAACTTCCACAAACCACAGTCAGTGTCTGCCTGCTGGGGAGGCTCTGGAGCTCTGACTAGTCATTCTTTTATAAAACTTCAGAGTCGTGACAAACAAACTCTGAACCAGGCAGAAAAGTGCATTTTGTGCAATTCCTTCCTGACATTTTCTCACCTGGACAATAAAGGAAGGAGAGCAGCAGGGCACAGCAGGGCAGGGTGGATTTTAGCTGATCCTGTCACTCTCCAAACCCAATACTGCTCAGCCCAGTAATGATCTTGGCACCAAAGTTTTGTTTAAGTTTATATTAACTCATTCACACCCTTCCCAATCTTCCAGGGACATGAGACACACTGAAAATTCACTGTTCTTCCCTGGAAAAAAATCCAGGGAAAAAAATCCAGCCAAAAAATCCAGCCAAAAAATCCAATACTTTGTCTTTTTCTAAGAGCTGAGTTTTCCCCTGTTACAGCATTTTTCCTTTCCTGAAGGTTATAAAACAAGACCTCTAGTTTTTACTTTTCAACTAATTTCACCAAGAACAATTTTACTTTTTATTGAGAGATGTTAAAATAAGTGGCTTTAGTACATCAACTCAGCACTCAGTAAGTGACTGTCAGACAGAAAGGAGCATCCACTGAGGATGGTTTGGATCTGAAATTTTTAAGGCTGAATATCAGTTTTTCTGTTCTATTCAGAGACAGAACCTGCCAGGAATGCACAGAGAACACAGCACTACCAAAACTGTGTTTTCTCAAAGAGTGACTGTTTATTAGCCAGCAGTCATACACAAAATTAGCAAGTTTGGTGAAAAAACCACAACAAATACAACAAAAATCAGCTTTTTTCACCTGCAGTAACAAGGAGTTCCTCTGTTATCCATCCAGACACAGCCCATCACATCTTCAGTACTCCATCAAATGCACTAATTACCAAGCTCGTCAGGAATCAAAGACTAATGAAATACACACAGAATAATTTGTACAGATGGATTTTTAAAACAGGATTTTAAACTCCTCCCAGCCTCTTTCTCCTAGTCAATATTCTGTGGCATTTGGCACATATAGAGAAATTTAGCTGTGATTTTAAACTCTTTTTCTGCTGGTTGGTTTTCCTTTGTCTTTTCTCCCATCTCCAGCAAAGATATTTCATAGTTAGAAATACTTTCATTTAAGCAACTATTAATTCTCATAATTAATGCATAGACAAAAGAGTTGGGATTATTTTCCATGAATTATTTATGCAAGATGGGCAGAAAAAGACCCTCCACACACTGCCTCAAACAGGAATGCCAGTTCCTGGAAGAAATCTCCAAGGATGCCCCGCCTTGGTACTGATAACCCAACAGCCAAAGTTCAGTGGAAAATTCCTCCCCCCCAGCCCTGGAGTGTGTGATGTGGGATGTCCCTGGGGCAGGGATGGCTTCCCACTGTGCCTCCCCTTAGGGCTGAGGGTTCAGCCAGCTCTCTGGCCACTGCCCAGCCCGTGGTGCTGCTCTGGGGCAGCTGCCTGTGAAATCAGATCAGCACCCACCCAGACATTAAACAAGCACCAGCTCCAGCCTTGCTCCAGGATTTGCCTTCCCAGTGAATTCCAGAGCCTCTGGTGCTGATTCACTGCCTGCAGGCAGAGCCCAAAGCCCTCAGTGACCTGTGCTTCACTCCCTGCAGCCCCTGTACCCCAAAATCCCTCTCAGGACATTCCCAGCTGTGCCTCTGGCTATGAATTCCCCCAGGAGCACTTCCAAGGCACAGCAGGATTGGGGTCTGCCCTGCCAGGAGCACATCAGGACAGGCACATCTCAGCTTCTGAGGCAATTCAGGGCTCATTTTCACAGCCAGCTCAGCCCCTGGGGCTGGGGAGCCAAAGCTGAGCCTGGAGAAAGGGACTGCCCAGAAAAAGGGAAAAGGGAGGGGGCAGATTAAGCATATGTGACAACATAGGAAACATCCCCAAGCTTCAGCTTTCCCTGGAAGCATCAACAGCACACAGGAAAGGACTCCTTCCCTATTACTCTAAACCCCTAAAAGCCCCAGGATTCCCTTTCCTGCCTGCACAAAAAGGGCCACAACAACCATTCCATGTTAAATTTGGAATAAAAGACAACAGAGTCCACACAGACTCCTGATTCAAATCCAGATCCTGCTTTAATTTGCCATATCCACCCCATAACGGGGCTGCTCATCTCCCTCATTCAAAAGCTTGTCTCACCAACTGCAAAATTACACAGTTGAAAACCGCCAAAGCTGCACTTCAGTAACAAAATATCCCAGAGTTTTCACACTCCTAATGTTTTGGCAAGACCTCAGAGACCTCCTAAACAAAATGAAAGATCTGTCTTTAAAGTGTGGTTTGAAAGCAGCAAAATAAAATCCCAATAAAGAATGACTAATGGGGCATGAGGAGCGGGGAAAACACAACAAAGAGAGAGCAGCTGGGAGAGAGGGAATGAGTGGGAAAAGAGCCAGAAGACAAGTCTAAGTTCTGCTCTGCTCAGTCCCTGCAGCACGGGGTGAAGGCACCAGGAGTGGGCATCCAGTCTGGATCCACCCATCCCTGGAGCCATCCATCCATCCCTCCATCCCTCCATCCCTCCATCCATTCATCCCTGGGTGCCCTGCCTGGCGCTGGGTGGGCAGAGGCAGTGCCCGCGGTGCCCCATCCCTCCATCCCCGGCTCCATCCCTCCCTGCCCGGCGCTGGGCGTTCAGGCGGTGCCCGCGGTGCCCCATCCCTCCATCCCCGGCTCCATCCATCCCTCCCGGCGCTGGGCGGGCAGAGGCGGTGCCCGCGGTGCCCCCGCCCCGGTGCCGGTCCCTAGATAAGGCCGGTGGCGGCGGCGGCGGGGGCGCGGAGCGGGGATGGAGACGGGCGGGTGCCGCATGGGCGGCGCGGGGCCCGGCGGCCCCGGCGCGATCACGCTGGAGGAGCTGGACGGGCTGGCCGAGGAGAGCCCCGACTCGGCGTACCACAGCCACGGCAGCAGCCTGGAGGAGGAGGCGGCCGAGCGCATGGACGACGAGGAGCAGGAGCGGCTGCTGAGCTACTGGCAGAGCGTGGGCCGGGGGCACCAGGTGGACGTGCCCCGAGGTAAGGCCGGGATGCGGGGCTGGGGACGGGCTGGGGTCGCGGGACACGGCAATGAACACCCGGCAAAGTCCTGCGCGAGTCTGAGCCACCGGAGCCTGGCTCTGGAGCGGCTAAAGCCGCACCCGGGGCGGTGCAAAGCTTTCCATAAGGCAGAGAAGCGGCCGCAGCAGCGCTGGAGTGATCTATTCGCACTGAGAACAACCAGTGAGAGCTTTCAGACCTAATTCAGTGACCCATTCGCACTGAAAACAACCAGTGCGAGTTTTCAGAGCTAATTCAGTGACCCATACCCGCTGAAAACAACCAGTGCGAGTTTTCAGAGCTAATTTAATATTTAACTGACTACCTGCAAAAGTGTTCTTCCTAAAAGTATCCCCTGTACCCCTGTATAGCTCTTTAAGGAAAGAGAGCTGTGTTTAAAAACGGCCCAGAATAAACAAGTAAAGGATTGATTTGCTTTCCACAGCGAGGCTCCCAGGCTCAGCTTAGTCAGAATCGGTTGTTTTCAATTTTAAGAAAGACTGGAGAATCTGAAAGACTGATGAGTCAGAGAACTCCTAACAAGCACCAGAGAGTCACCACAGGCTCAGCTGGGTCAGATTTAGCTCTGCCCTGTCCTGGCCAGAGAAGCAGAGATCTGCAGCATCTCTGCCATGTAGGTAACTCACCTTCCTGAGGTGGGGAGAGCCAAACCTTGCCCAGGCTGCACTGGACACTACCACTATTAAATTACTGCTATTTTAAAACCTCTTTCTATATTCCAACACAGCAAATTGAGCCCATCCTCCTTTTCCAGCCACACTTTGAAGTCTCATCTTAACTCTGTACAGTTGTAATGACAATTAACGTGCTAAAAGAAGGGCAAGATTGGTCTGAGCAGGGCTCCCTGCCTTGCCTTGCTCTCCCTGCCCCGGGAGTGTCTCTGGATGCCCAGGGCCATCCCAGAGTGTCAGCAGTCACTCCAGCAGCCACGGCTTTGTGTGTGGAATGCTGGAATCTGACAGCTCCGGGATCCCCAGGGCACGGAGGGTTTCTATTTAACACTCCTGAGTGCAGCAGAAAAGCAGAGCCCTCCCACAGAATCACCTGCTGTTCTGGCACCGGGCACTGAAATTCCTAAATTCCATCAGGAGGGATACAAAGTCCAAGGAATATGTCAAAAGCAGGGTGTGAGCATGTTTTAGTTACAGTAATACATATTATTTAGTTACATAGTTCTCCATACTATTTAGCTACACAGTATTACAGGTTTGCTCTGTGGCACTCAGCACACGTTACTAAAACCAAAACAGAATAATACAAGGTCCTGTCCAGGGCTGAAGGAGGAGGGGATTTTCCAGAAGGAGGAATCTCCCTGTGACAAGGAGCAGCCCATGTCCCCCCCTCCTTGGGACAGGGGCAGGACCCAGGGAATGTCCCGGGTGGATTTTAGGAAAGGTTCTTCCCCCAGAGAGTGGAATCAGCACTGGAAAAGCTCCCCAGGGAATGGGCACGGCCCTGAGGCTGCCAGAGCTCCAGGAGGGTTTGGACAACACCCTCAGGGATGGCCAGGGTGGGATTGTTGGGGTCTGGGATGATCCCTGTGCATCACTGAAACCATGACTGCAGAAAACACAACTGTCCTTGTCCCTCTGCTGCCTGCCTGGCCCTGCACAGGTGGAGCTCTCCAGACTGGGACAACACAAAGCACAGATTCATAAACTGAAGGATAAAACTCCCCAAAGGACTTTAATCAGTTGTAATCCCTATCCTCTGCATTAATATGGAATGCAAAAAACATAACCCATGCCCACTAATTGATAAAGTAATATAAAAATAGAGTTAATTCTAGAGTCCTGAAAGCTTTCCTAATTCTTGGAAAATTCAGTGGTGAATTCTATTTTCCCCTCAGCCTCCAAAGAGATCCATTAACATGTCAGTTATTAGTTGCATTTTAAATGTTTCCCAGTGACATACTGCAAAGAAAAAATGCTTACACTTAACTACAATGTAGCTTTTTTACCTTTATTTTTTCCTTCCCCTTTGTTTAAGGATCTTTACTATTCCAAACAGTCTTAAGGCTAAACCCCTGGAGTGGATGGCAGGAGATGGAGGTTTGATTCCCAGCTCAGCTACAGATTTACTGAGTGACCTCGGCCAAGTTAATTCTCCTGCATCTTAATTCTCCTCTCCTCTCCAACATGGATAATAAATTCTCTCTTCTCCCATTATCCTGCCTCTTCCACTGAGACCCTGAGGCACCTCCAGCTCCCCCAAAAGGGCTCTGGGAGCTGGAACTCCTCCTTTTCCTGCATGTGAGCACACACCGTGGGGCAGCAGGGCAGGGATTCACATCCAGACTGTCAAACACTGCACATAAAATCGAGTTTCTCATCCTCTAAGTACACAAATGCCTTCATCACTCCAGCTCTGGAAGGCAGGAGACCAACTCTTGTGGAAGAGAGGTGTTCCATCCCTAAGACTGACCTTGTACCCACAGTTTCCAAGCCTGTCTGGCAGGGATCACCTCCTGAGCAGAGTTTATTCATGACCTTCAGCTAGAATTGATGTCAGGGCAACCACAGTTAGAACTGCACCTTTAGGCATTAAACATCCTTGGGAAATTCATTCCCACTGCAGTATTTCCTTGAGCCTACCACCAAGAGCAGCCACCCTAACTTCCTTTGTGTGGATACACCTGAATCCAGCAGCACAAGAGGTGCTGAGCTGGGAATGGCCCCTGCACAGGGCCAGAAATGGGGCACAGCCAAAAGCTTTCCATGGACACTTGGGTAGGAAATGGAGGGAATGGGACAGGGCAACCCATTCCTACCAGCACAGGGGCAGAACCCAGGTAACCTCTGTGGAATTTGCTGGCAACCCCAACATGGGAAGAGATGAGAATCTTGACTCCATGTTTCAGAAGGCTGATTTATTATTTTATGATATATATTATATTAAAAAAATTATATACTAAAACTATACTAAAGAATAGAAGAAAGGATTTTATCCGAAGGCTAGAAAGGAAAAATAAAATCTTGTGACTGACCAGAGTCCAAGACAGCTGGACTGTGATTGGCCAGTAATTAAAAACAACCAGATGAGACCAATCACAGATGCACCTGTTGCATTCCACAGCAGCAGATAACCATTGTTTGCATTTCGTTTCTGAGGCTTCTCAGCTTCTCAGGAGAAAAGATCCTAATGAAAGGATTTTTCATAAAATACATCCGTGACAAACCTCTCCTAGGAAAAGCTTTTTCCTTGCCTAGAGAAGAGCAAATAAGAGCAGCCCAAGGGAATGAGGTACATTTCAGTCTCGTTTCTGCAGTCTCATGTGGGAACTGTGGTTCTGTTGCAGACATGGCAGAGCCCATCCAGCAGCTGACCAGGAACAACAACCCCCAGGAGAGGCAGAGCATCCCCTTCACCCTGATCCAGCGCAAGGAGAAGGTACTGCTGCCCTCCCCCTGCCTCCCAGAAATGGCAATGGGCTCTCACAAAGGGCTTTCAGCTCTGTGGGGTTGTGAACATGAGTGCAAAGCATTGTAACTGTGCCACTGCCTCTCAACTGGAACACCTCATCCCTTGCACATGTGTACTTTTCTTTTTTGCAAGCCAGAAGATGGCCAGGAATTACACCCTTTGAGACACAATTAATTTAACAAAAACCCCAATTTCTTTGCCATTTGAAATAAAATGCCCATTTTCTTCACTTAAATTGGTGCATTCGCTCCTTTACAGTCATGCTGATAAAACCTTAGCAAAGAGTACTTGAAAGAGATTAATAACTGAATTTGAAACTAAAAATGTACTTCTGTATGATGGATCATTACGAAACAAAGCAGCAATTTACAAACCCATCTTATCCTCTAATAAAAAACTGAAATTAATGTACAGCAAATTGCTTCCAGCTCAGGAAACATTTATTTGCATATTTAACCTTAAATCAAAAACCACAAAAACCTTTACTGACCATCTATGGGGACTTTTTGGCCATATTTCTTTTAAATAGATTTAAATAATTCATGCTTATAAATACCATCATTTGAGACTGTTTCATTTAAACACATTCAAGTGTGTTTAAATGAAGTTTGGGACTCCTGACTGTTTATGTTGAAAGCATTTTTTAATGTTACAGTATTACTGTAACAACTGCAGCTGAAAAATAAGGTTATTCAGTGTTAATTGCAACTACATGTTTAATAGTGCCAGTCCAAAAGATGACAGATCCTTATTTAAAGGAGAACTACCTAAAAATCTGCTGAAGTCAGTTTTGATCTAAGATCAGCAGCGTGTTCCTTGGTTTGTAGGAGGAAGGATTAAAATTCATGTTTCTTCCAAGGTCATGGCACTGAGAGCTGAAGAGATGCAGTTCTTGTGCTTAGCTTGTATTTGTTTGGTTGATGTTTTTAGCTGATGAAATGACAATCCCAATTTCTTCCCTGTGTGTCTGCAGCTGGGAGATCTGCTCTATGAGAAGAGGCAGTATGGGAAAGCCAAGTGGGCTTGTATCAAAATGAAAGAGAAGCAATATGAGCAGAGCATCTGCCTCGGCTTCATGAAGCTCATGAGGTACATCTGTGAGCAGAACTCCTCAGGTAATGACACCCCAACCCCACAGCAGTTAGAAAATTGTATTTCTGCCCTCTCTCCTAATTAGGGAGATGCTTTGAACAGCTTGTCTCAAATATACACCCTACAGGGATGTTTTTCCATCACACAGCCTTTCCAGAAAAATCATAGAAATCCTGGCATGGTTTGGGTTGGAAGGAGCTTGAATCCCTCCAGTGCCACCCCTGCCATGGCAGGGCCACCTCCCACTGTCCCAGGCTGCTCCAAGCTCTCTGCTGTAAATCTGGCACTGGCTGCAGGATTTGCAGAGTTTCATTTTCACAGCAGCACTGAAATCACCTGGCAGAGTGTGATACCAAAAGGGAGCAGAGTTTTCTGCCTCTTTCCCTTTAGTTCAAGATATTAAATTGTCCCTGTCCCAATGGACACAGCAAATTTGTGGTTGAAGCATGTTTTCCAGCAAGATAATCCAGTTTTAGCTCAAAATAATGGCAAATCCACCATGTCCTTGAGAGCTTGTGCCTGCCTGTAAAATGTGCACCTGGTGTGCAATCCAATTTAATCTGGTTTTCACTTCCAGACATCAGTTCTCACATTTTTCATCCTCCAGTTAGTATCAAGTTTTGCCACGCTCAGTGCTCTGTGCTGTAATTGACTCAGCCCTTAAGTATCTTTCCAAGAAAATACAAACATTGATCACAAAAGCTTTTCCTTCCCCAGGTACCTTCCCCATTCTTCTAACACTTTAATGTGGTTTAAAAGTAATTTTAGCTCCACAACTGCAGGGTTGTTATCAAACTGTACAGAAGGGAAGTTCCCTCTGCCTCCTGCAGTCCAAACACACAACAGTGCAAAAAAATACTGCAACATTTTTAACACCAGCAAACCCCCAGTGAATTCACAGAGAGCCCCTTCTCTTGCCTGCAGTTTTGTTCCCAAATATTCAAACCATAACACAAGGTCAGTTTGAAGATAAAAACAACTCCTTTAGGAGGGAGAAAAGACTTCAGGCAAACTCCCTGCCCTCCATGAAGAGGGGAGAGCTCACCAAATGTTGTGTTTTGGACACAAATGCACAAACATTTGCACACACACACAAACTACAGAGCACAGGGAAATTATGGAGTCACAGATGGTTTGGTAGGAAGGGACCTTAAAGATCTTCCTGTTCCACCCCTGCCATGGCAGGGACACCTCCCACTGTCCCAGGCTGCTCCAAGCCCCAGTGTCCAACTGGTCTGGAACACTTCTAGGGATGCAGGGGCAGCCCCAGCTGCTCTGGGCACTCA
This sequence comes from Loriotus luctuosus, assembly GCA_035582745.1. Taxonomy (NCBI): domain Eukaryota; kingdom Metazoa; phylum Chordata; class Aves; order Passeriformes; family Thraupidae; genus Loriotus; species Loriotus luctuosus. Next base: position 61,283,102 of record JAWWEY010000273.1, read on the forward strand.
CTGCTCCCCCCAGCTTGGAGCACACCCACACTGCCTAAACCTCCCAGTGAAATCCCTTCAAACACTGCGGGTTTGGAGCAGCCGCCTGATACTGACACTTTGTAGATGTTGTATGATTATTCCTCTACATTTCTATCTGTTGATGAGGATCTTACTCTTCTAGTATACTAATTATGATCCACTTCCAATCCTTGGAATCTGGTTTAAACCAGAGAAGAGTAATAAACATAGTCCTATTCATACTGGCCCTATCCCTAAGCCTAAGCATCCTCTTAACTGCACTAAACTTTTGACTTGCCCGAATAACCCCCAGCTCACAAAAACTATCCCTATGCAAATGCGGATTCGACCCCCCAGCTCAGCAGGCAGGCACAGTGTGCAAAGCCTTCCCTGAGCCTCCTGAATGCTCTGACCCCCTGTGTGTGGGCAGGGCTGTACCTGGGCATCACCGTGCCCATCGTGACCATCGTGCACACCAACGAGGCGCAGTCGGCGATGACACAGGCGGTGACAGTGGCCTATTACCTGCCCGAGGTGCTGCAGGACGAGCCCCCACACCCCTTCGACTCTGACATCATCATCGAGGAGTGGCCTGCCACCATTGTCTACAGCAGGTGAGAAATGCTGTAACTGCTCTGCTAAACGCAGGGCAAACACCCAGCTCTCAGTCTGGGCACGTTAGGATTTTTAGACCTTGTAAAAGGCAGCAAATGGTAAAATTTAATATTCGGGAGTTGTAAAAGCTGCCTGTTTTATGAATGGGATGGTCAGGAAATAAAGGTTACAAATTTATAACAGGGAAATGTTTTGTGCACTGCCCAGGCTGCCCAGGGAATGGGCACGGCCCCGAGGCTGCCAGAGCTCCAGGGGAGTTTGGACAGCACTGCCAGGGATGCCCAGGGTGGGATTGTTGGGGGTCTGGGCAGGGACAGGATTGGAATCCACAATCCCTGTGTGTCCCTTCCAGCTCAGATTATTCTATATTTATATCAATTACTTGGTAAAATGATCTGTAGATGTGTGCTAAAACACTCTCAGACTATTCTGTGTAGTTGGGAACAAAGTGTCTGACGTGGCACAGAAAACTTTAAGAAAAAATGGTTTGGGATTAATCACAGTCAGTACCATTGGTGAAACACAACCAAGTCATTCAGAAGGCATTTCTGGGCTCTGGAAGAACAGTGGGTTTAGAATGAATCACAGAATGAACTAGGTTGGAAAAGACCTTTGAGATCATTGAGTCCAACCTATGCCCTAACACCACCTTGTCACTCAGACCATGGCACCCAGTGCCACATCCAGGCTTTACTTAAGCACCCCCAGGGATGGTGACCCCATCACCTCCCTGGGCAGCCCTTTGCAATGCCCAATCACTCTTTCTTGAGGAGCTTTTTCCTCAAGTCCAGCCCAAGGCTGTCCCCAGGGTGCAGAGCCACCCCCAGCAGCGTCAGGGAGCTGTGGAAGCAGCCAGAGCTGATCTGAGCTGATCCCTGCAGGAGCTTCCGAGGGATCACCAACGAGGACTCCATCATGAGGGAGATCAACCTGCTGGCAGCCATCCTGGAGAGCCCCGAGCTGTGCCTGCGGGACACGTTCATCATCGCCGGCTACACCAACCCCGCGGCCGCCAACCGCCACAACGAGATCTGGTTCCTGCAGCGGCCCTGAGCTCCTCCTGCTGCCCACAGAGCCTCCTGCTGCTGCTGCTGCCGCCCCACGGAACCTCCTGCCTCTCACAGGTGACCCCAGGTGTCCCCTGTCACAGGTCAGCACTGGGGCTCTCAGCTGGGTTAGGAGCAGCCAGCCCAGCTCAGCTCCCCAGGCACAGATCCCTACGGCAACTCTCACACAAATTTCATGGAGGGTTTCAGCACTTTAAAAGTTAGTTCACCTTTTCTATCTTATTGACCAGGTAAGGGAGGCAGACACCTCTTCCCTTCCACATCCCTAGCCTGCCTGTGGCTCGGGATGGTCCCTGGGGACATCCTGGAGCCTGGGTCTGCTCCGGTGCTGCACAAAGACCCTGCTGGGGCTTTCAGTGTGACACACCAAACCCACCTCACACAGGCACAGAAAGAATGTCCAGGTCTCAGTTCCTGAGGAGAACTACCAGGTTTAGCCCACTGGGATTAGAGTATGGAGCAAGAACAGGCCAATGCTGCCAGCTGTGGCACAGAGATCCCCAAAGCTTACCTCAGAAAGCTCCCAACCAAAGCACCTCGAGTTTGGAGAGACACCAAAAACTCCTACTGCTCACTCAAGTGTTGACAGCAAAATTACAGGTTATCCTCATCACACCCCCCCAGGAATCCCATGGCTGGCTCTGGCATTCCTAAGGAGACACTGGTGATTTTGAACTGCAGTTTTCTGAACAGTTTATTCTCACAGCTTTGCTGGGTGTTAAAGCACTGCAGCTGGAGTAAACTGTTCAGTACTTCTGGCTGTTAATGGCATAAATGGCACAAATATCCACAGAACATCTCAGCTGGGAGTGAGCTGGGGCAGACAGCTCTGCTGGGAGCAGGGCTGCAGCTCCAGGGAGCCCAGCTGGGTTTGAGCATCCCCAGGGACAGGGAGCCCCCAGCCCCTCTGGGCCCTGTCCCAGCGCCTGACCACCCTCACTGTGAGAGTTTTTTCTCCCTAATATCAATTTGTTGTTTGTTTTGCCCTTCACCCCTGTGCTAAGCCCTCAGCTGGCAGCCTGGCTCGCTGCAGAGGCTGAGCTCCCACATTCCAGAGCCCCCAGAAGGTGTGGGAGCAGCATTCCCACTGTTCCACACAGCCCAGGAGCACCTACTGCACTTTAGAGTCAGGGTAGCAAACAATTTTGCTCTCCAAAATCCCTCCCTAATGTGTCCCCTTTACTAATGTGATGGTAGAGTTTATTCTTAATATAAGTAAATATTTTTTATATAAAATTCACTGAGTACATCACCAGCATTATTTATTGGTTACAGGATTTAGGGTTCCAACAGAGCTCCTGTGCTCTTTAATTCCAACACACAGAGCAGCAACCAGAGCCAGGGGCTGCTAACTCACAGCAGGGTGAAAAAACAACTCCAAAAATGGATTTGTGGAGGACTTCTGAAAGAACCCAAAGGCTCCTGGTCCTACAGGGAGGGAGGGTTCTGTGCTCAACCCAAAACCTCTCCCTGAGCAGCAGCATCAGAGTGGCCCTGGTTTAAGCAGGACCAAGGTGCCCTCTGGTGCCTGCTGGGCACAGAGATTCCCTGGGAAGCAGCAAGGAGAGGGGGAAAAGGAAACAGAAAATAAAAAAGAGACACAAAAGCCTTAGTTCTAGCACAAAAAACCAAGAGTCTTTATGGAGAGGGGGGAAAAACCCAAACAAACTAAAATGCAGTACAGTGTCCCAGCCTGGGAGAAGGAATATTAAAAATGCCAGCCAGTATTAAACTAAAAGCTCTTAATTAAAGAAAAACAGTGAAAGTATTTTTAAAACTGAGTTGACTAGAGGGCCCAGGAAGGCATTAAATAAAAGGTTTTGTTCTCATATCCTCCCTCAGATTTTTATAAGAGCACATAAATGTAATTTTCACCTCTGACAAGATTTTATGGCAAATTAAAGAAATTTCTGCCATCTGAATTCTTTTGCCAGTGAGGGAAATTCTCATTATGCTTTGGCACAACAGATGTTGGATAGCTCCTGGAAGCAGTGAAATCCTCTCACCACAGAGCACCAGTTTGTACATAATTCACATTTTAAGCCTCTCCTGCAAAAGCATCTGCTGTGTCTGATGTCCCTGCTAACCCCTCCTGTGGCTCAGCCCCCCTGGGTGATGTTCTAGAAACATCCCTGAAGCACGAGCAGATCTATCTGAGTGTGCTGACATCCCACCTCCAGCCCAGCACTCCCTGCTCTTTATGGCAAGCTGTGAACCCCAAGATAGTATTTATTTATTTTGACTTCTGTTAGATGGCTTCTGCTGCTGAGAAAAAACAAAAAAACCCAAACAAAACTCCTACTTCAGCTCCAGTTTGGAGATACACTTTATGGCTTGGTACCAACAGCTGCCACTGGCCCTCAGGAGCACAGGGACCAACAGCTCCAGTGTTTAGCTGACACAAAATACAGTTTATTCAGTTGTTACACCATTGAATGCCAAGCAAACATCACAGTTACTCAGATCTGACAACAGCATGTCAGGTATGACTGCCTAGAACAGGTATTTTGTTATCCACCCATGGCTCTGCTTTGGGAGCCACTCGTGGATTTTCACTTTTAATGTGAAGTCATTAGCTTTCCACTCATGAAAGGAGATAATAAATCAGCATTCACCCCTATTTTTGGAAGATTAAATGATGTAGCCTTAACAGATAAGTGTTGTCCTGCAAACTGTGTATTTTCCAAACCAGAGTTAGTGCCTAAAAAGTTGATTCCAGCTATTGTGATACTCAGGGCCTTGCTTATTGTATGGAAAGACATCTCCACAGAGTTCCTCTGGCATTGTTGTGCTGTGCTGTCTGACACTGTCCTTTGCTCACACTGAAATGTTGTCTTGTTTACTGTTTGGCACAATTAAAGGATGATTTTACTGTGCACAGGACACCTGCCTCTTGTTCTTGCAGCACACACAGCTGCTTTTGCTCTCCTGCCTTGGGATGTTGCTCTGATTTTACAAAAGCCAAATGTGAAATGGTCACCTCAAGCCCCAGAAGGTGAGGGCCAGGAGCCACTTCCCCAAGTGCTGAGGCCTCCAGGAGTGAGCCTTGCAAACCTTCCCTGCAGCCCTGGTTGTTACTAGAAGTTGTGTTCTCCAGGAAAGCAGCAGCACTTGAAATGCAAATCCAGAGCACAGGAAGGAAACAGAAAGCACTGCAGGCACAGGCAGGGCTGGTGGAGCCAAACCAAGGTGCTCACCACAGCTTAAACCCCAAAACAAAGCCCTGCACTCAACAGAGCCCTCAGAGGCACCTGCAGTGATGCAAAACTTTAAAGTTTCTCTTTATCACTGGAAGTTCCTCATTTAAACACTCTCAGGTCCCTGGGTTGCAAACAGCTGATGCACTCACAAGTTTGCCTTCCAGTGCTCTTCACACAGCTACACCAAAATCCATCAATTTTAACCAAATTCCCAGAATTCACAGAATCACCAGGATGGGAGACCTGCAGGATCATTGAGTCCAACCCCAACAGCTCCACTAAACCCAGTGCCACAGCCAGGCCTTGTTAAACACATATGCTCTGAGGCCAACAGTCTGATATATAACTCAATCCTAACTTTTTATGCCTCTAAACAAAAAAAGAGCAGATATTTTACACTTTCCAGAGTGGTGTTTTATGGAACATCATTTGCCAACAAATGATGTATCTTACTGGGAAGGCACAGATCACTAAGATACAACTGATTGACTGACAAACAGACCTGGCCCCCAAAAATCTCTTATATTTGGGCATTAAAGATTGGTAAAAAAGAAAAAGATGTCATCATCATAATAGAAATAGGTCAATAAATAAATTAATAGGCCAAATAAACCAATTAAAAAAAACCTCCAGGAGAACTAATTACACTCACAGATGACTTACAGCTTATTCTAAAGAATATTCTTAATCAGAGAAAATGTTCCAGCCCACACACAGATTCCTCAGAGCATTCCCAACATCTTAACTGAGTTCAGCCAAATGCAGAAACCTCAGTTTAGGTCTGGTGCAGAGACTCCTGAAAGAGGCTGAGGAAAATTCAACTCCAAGTTTTCCACCTGAGCTTTCCAAGTTACTGTGAGGTAAAAGGTGCCACTGGTGCAAAATGAAACTGCAGCTGCTGGAGTTGAACCCATGGTGCTTAATTTACCCTATAATCAAGGTTAATTATATAAGAAAGTGTTGTCTTTATAAACACTGCAAGTCTAGACAGAGAGGATAAAACATTTCCAGTCACTGGCCACTGACCAAAAAGGAAATGCAGTCACTCACCTTGATGTAAGTGTTCTGAAATTCTACCAGCTCTTCCCCAAGTGGAACTACAATTTTTTCCACTTGTCTCTCATGAGAATAAGGCTGAATTTCTGGAGAATCTTCAGCACACACCTCTATATGAGCAATCAGTAAGTTGGTGATAACTTGTTGCACAGCCTGGTAAAGCCACAAAAACAAAGTAACTATTTCTGCATTTCAGCAATGGTTACATAAAATAGTAAGGAAAAGGCACCCACAATCTACAACGAAAAATTAAAGGACAGGAAATAGAATTCCAGACTTGGGGATTGGAAAGGTGCTCAAATCCCTCCCAGTGCCACCCCTGCCATGGCAGGGACACCTCCCACTGTCCCAGGCTGCTCCAAGCCCCAATGTCCAACCTGGCCTTGGGCACTGCCAGGG